>OX377203.1:52049860-52073008 GCA_947396885.1 Heligmosomoides polygyrus polygyrus | reverse complement strand
CCAACGTCATGGTTCGCCGTGAGGAAGAGCGGGGAAAAATATCCTTCTGCGTGCCTTTTATCTCAGACGAGAGCGCAGAGATCCCGCGGTGCGTTCGCAAAGCGGATCTCCAAGAAGGGGTGAGGGTGGTCGAGGTGCCTCCCACGAACTTGAACGGGCAGTTGCTCAGGAACCGAATCTACGATCGGATGTTCCACTCCATCCTGCGTAGTTTGCCCTAGCGGTAACGAGGAAGACTGCATGACATCTGGGTGGTACACCTCATGTCATGTAGAATGTGCGGGCAGGAGTGCATAGGGAAACGGGTAGACCGTTGTGTATTAGAATCAGGAGCATCTAGATGACCTCAAGAAACCCAATGTGTCAACTCCTTGGGGAGAGCACAGGTCCGATGCCGCTATGGCGCCATGTTCCAAGTGCCGTCTCCATCCTAGCGAGAGAAAGCGACATCTCAGCACGCAGGACACTTGAGGCGCTTTGGATAGCGGCCAGAAATCCACAGGTCAACCGCAAAGACGAGTGCATAGCGACAACCCAGGAACTGGCACCCTTGTCGAGCTCTGTGGGTTTTGATCAATCTGATCTGACCTGCAGGGTATTTAAGTCGGGTGGTATCCGGGGCTAAACTCACTCACCCACGTCTATCTCCATCCACGGGTGAGCTGGTGGTGCTCATCGGCACTCACCTGGAAGGTTAGTTGATACGCTGAACCTGGTACATCGGTCCTTTACTCTAGCTTTCTTGAAAACACTATTCTGTAGGATAAAATGGGGTTTGGGAATAGTTTCACTAATATTCTCGACTTTTTCAGGCTCCGAAGAAGGCGAAGACGCCGAAAGGTCAGCCGAAGTAAAGCCTGTTTACAATCTTGGTGAACAGCTCAGAGAAGCACGCTGAAATAGCACAGATTTATTAAACACTTGTTCAAAAAAATCAAGTCTTACCTACGCGGCCTTCTTGCGATCAGGTGAGGTCATGCTCAATTTTTCAGAAACAAAGATTTTTCTACCTGAACGAACGATCTATTGAGCTGACGTGTAACTTAAGAAAATGGTAATTTTTATTTTATATATATTCTATAATCGACGCTTTCCTAAGCGATTTTCCTTGCAAACAGGTGAGGTCATGCTCAATTTTTTTCAAAAATAAGGATTTTTCTAGGTGAACGGAAAGATCTCTAGAGCTGAAATGTAGCTTCACAAAAAAAATCTTTGACTGATACATAATGAACAAGTGTAGCTTATCTAGAGCTATTTTCGCTGTGATTAAGAAGATGGATCACTGGTCGATTGCTCGCCGATGTGATTGGAAAGTGCTATACATGTACTTTCTTCAAGCGAGCGTAACTCGCTCAATTTGAGAGCTGTGCAAATGCGGCAGAACTCGGAAAACTAGAAAAAAAACTCTTTCCGAAGATCACAAAAGAGGCAAAAAAGGCATCTTTAGCGCGGCAGGGGGATGCGATTTCAGCTCGAAAAAATTGGAGTAGTTTTATAAAAAGGATATAACTCACTAATTTTCGAGAGCTGTGTAAACGCGGCAGCATCTAGAAAACTAGAGAAAATGCTTCATCTTTTGAAGGCAAAACCAAATCTTGAAAAAATGGTCTTCATGCGTGGCCGGGGGGTTCATTTTCTCCGCGATTTTTGCGGAAATACCTGCCGAAAATCGCACCCCCCGGCAGCGCATGAAGATCCCTTTTTCAAAATTTGATTTTGCATCAGTAACATGGAGCATTTTCTCTAGTTTTCTGAATGCCACCAGCATTTGCACAATTCTCAAAAATAAGCGAGTTATGATCGTTTAAGTGCAGGTATCCGCAATATGCGGCCTCGCAGGAAGGAGAGGTCTTACGAAGTAGCCGGCACTTAAACGATCATAACTCGCTTATCTTTGAGAGATGTGCAAATTCGGGCGGCACTCGGAAAACTGAATTGAACATCTAAAGGAAACTGGATACGTTAAGTTTTAACAAATCGTGGATTTCAAAAGCTTGATTAAAAAAATGGTTTTTTTTTTTGTGAGAGTCTAATAGCTGTTCCTTAACGTGCATTCAGTCATGGATGATACTTCTTCATGGTTTTGCATCGATTCTGCTCAGTTGCGTTAGGAAAAAGCGTTTGAGGACAAGGCGACTAGGAGAAGCGAATAGAATATGGATTAGCCAATAGCCGTTTTCTTCCCGTACGGGACGGATTTGCATGTCTTTGTGTCAGCTAGAATGAATCGATCTCCCACAACTTGAATGCGAATGCGAAGTGTCTTTCTGCGACGAAAAAAAGGAGGACACAATATCCTGGGACGGATTCGTCAACGACTTACGTAACTTTAACAGAGAATTGTAAGCGAACTCTCAGATAACGTGGCATATTAAGCGATATGGTGAGCGATAAGTGGCCTTATCTGAGCTTTTCGTTTACAGTTCTCCGTAAAAGTTACGTAAGTCGTTGTTGAATCCGGCCCCTGGTGGAGAGTTCATTCTCCAATCTGCTTTTTTCTACTCGAAAGCAGACCTGATACCAAGCGGCAGCCCTACAATATTGGAGAAATGGTTAAATGGTTAAGCAGAGAAAGACAGATAAAGAAAGAGAGAGAGAGAGAGAGAGAGAGAGAGAGAGAGAGAGAGAGCGAAGTAGAAGTCCAGCCGCTTTTATCTGCTTCGGCCCCACATATGAACATTAAAGAACAAATCAAACAGGAAATGATAATGCGCTGTGAGAGGGCCCCACTATGCTTAGTAATTGGTTACAAAAGGTGAAATAAGAAGGGTTTCTTACACTGGCAGCTAAAGTATAGATAATATCCGTCTTTTACCTGAGGACGTCTTATGGAGTTCAACTTGTTGGTAGAACCAAACGGCTGCTTTACTTCTACGTGAAGTGAACTATCTTTGAAGCGCTCTCTCGAGTCACTGCGCGGTCTAGTAGTCCGCTACGATGTGGAACTGAAGGGTAAACGGGACTTTGGAGGTGTGGTGTTCGGCGTTTCACTTCGCAATTTACCCACCAGGAGGCATATTCATCAACCGCTTACAGCTCTGTTGTGTACGGATGAGATCAACTACCAGTCTTGATAGTTTTGATTATCACAAATATATAAAGAACATGTTCTCATGGTGTGCTTCACTTTTACCCTTCTGCTGAATAAATTTTCGACAGCAACTCGTCCGACCGTCAACAACGCCACAGACATAACATGCTCTCTAACGGTGAAAATACCGCTAAACCTGATGCTAATGAATGTCATATCAGCGGTATTTTCACCGTTGGAGGGCGGTAAGCGGCTGATGAATCTGGGCCCAGATGGTGGCTCCGGTGGGCAACGGCTCCACTGTAAATAGTGCACGGTATCAGCACAAAGCGCTGCAGATAGTGAAGAGCACACTCATGAAAACAGTTCCCATTGTTTGAGTCTCCCGTTCCTACTCCTATTTTCGGCACCAAACTGAGCATCGATTGCACTGTCAACTTTACCAATTTCTTCCAACGCATTACACTTCTTGCTACTGTAAGGGTTCGGAAATACAGGAACTGTGTCCCTGGTCTCATGACCTGACTCGCACTGGTTTGACCCATCGCGATCTCGCCACAGGCACTGACGGACACTATTTAACGCCGCCGCGGTAGTCGACAGGGAGCCCTCTGGACATCGACCGCGCAGACGACGCCAGCCACGCCGCGACCGCTGCCGCTCCAGGATACCGACGACCGACGGACTAAAGACATCACCGCCACTCATAGGCTTGCCGGCCTGATCACCCAGCCGTCCCGTCGCCGTCTCCCGTTGCTCCATCTCCGTCGCCGTTCGCCTGCTACCGACAGCCTCACCTCTGAGCCTTGCCGTTTCCAACAATAAACTATTATAGCAGATGTCTCTAGCTGCACTCTAAAGGAGACGTTCCCGACTATTACTATGCACCGATTAGATAGTCATGAAGTCGCTTTCCAACCAGGGATATGCGCTGACCTGTCGCCGGTAAATTTTTTACCGCATATTTTTAACGCGGAATTTCGCCGGTAAATTCCGGCAAATTCGGTAAATCCGTTAATTTTATTGAAATTTAATATTTCCTCAAAAACAACTAGTAGTGCAATCCCAATCGGGCAGTCCATTATGATTTGCTAATGGTAGCTACGGAAACTAGTAGTGCAATCCCAATCGGACAGTCCAGTATGATTTGTTAATGGTAGCTACGGAACAATACATACAACATGCAATACAACATATGAATGCCTTAAGCTATTCACTAATTGATTAAGGTAATAACGTTGCTTTAATGAGTTCTCGCGGTTTTATATTATTGTAATTGCTCCAGGTTTCTGTTCAATTTAGTGTGTTCTCATTACACCCTCCCCCGGTTACTTTGTGATTGTTTTTTTTCATGTATAGAGAAAGTAATTGTATATATGTTGTATACTATTTTGTAGCGCTTGCTTCGCTCTATAAAACTTGGTGTGTTGCTTTCAAAAAGTCGTGAGCATTGCTTCGTTTTAGGTGCTGGACGAAACCACGGAAAAAATGCACTTGCGGGTAATAATGCTTCATGAGTTCAAGCTTCGCCACAGTGTTAGCGAGGCAACTCAAAACATCAAGTTGGCGTGGGGAGAGGACTCCGCTAATGAACGCACCGTGCGCAGATGGTACCAGAAGTTCCGGGTTGGAGACGTGGACCTCGAAGACAAGGACCGCTCAGGAAGAGCAGCCAAATGTAATGACGGACGTTTGAAAGAACGAGTGGAAGCCGATTCACGAGGAACTGTGCGTGAGATGGGGAGAGAACTTCAGGTCAGTCGTACAACCATTTCAAGGCACCTAGAGGCGATAGGAAAGGTGAAAAAGCCGGATAAGTGGGTGCCCCACGAACTCACTGAGGAGCAGCAGAGGTGTCGCCTGGAGATCTGTTCTTCCCTTACTATAAGGAACGAAAACGATCCATTTCTTGACCGGATAATTACCTGTGACAAAAAATGGATCGTGTACGACAATCGAAGAAGATCAGCGCAATGGCTGGATAAGGAAGAACCGCCGAAACAAACACACTTTCCCAAACCTAGCCTCCATCTCACTGTCTGGTGGGCTGCAACTGGTATTATCCACTACGACTTCTTGAAGCCTGGTGAAACCATCACGGCAGATAGGTACTGTCGTGAATTAGACGTGGTTCACCAAAAGTTGCTTGAAATGCGTCCTGCACTGGTGAATCGAAGAGGACCGATCCTTCTTCACGACAACGCCCGTCCACATGTCTCGCACCTGACCACCCAAAAATCAAACCAGTTGAGATATGAAGTTCTCCCGCATCCCGCTTATTCACCAAACCTAGCTCCAACGGACTTTCATCTTTTCAAGCATCTCGATGGTTTCCTCAAGGATAAAAACTTTACTAATGTAGCAGATAACGAAATCGCCTTCTAGAAATTCAGATTTCTTCCGAAATGGAATTAATGCTCTTGTATATCGTTGGCAGAAGTGCATTGATTGTAACGGTCCTTACTTTGATTAATAAACTTTATTTTCTGTTGAGATACTACTTCCGATAGATAGAAACATGATTTTGTACGAAAAAAGTCATTAAATTTTCCGGTAAATTTGGAAATTTACCGAAAAATTTCGTTAAGAGAACTTATCGCAGAAATGCCCGTAAATCCGTTAAACCGGTAAATCGGTAACCGCTAAACGCACGCCCCTGTTTCCAACCACGCGTATAAAGTCTGCGCTTTGCAAATCATAAGGCAGCCACAGGTTAAGGAATAATTTCTTTCGTAGTAGGGGCGCTCCAACGCCAATAAAAAACCGAGTAGCAGTGAGTGTCGCAGCAGACTACTCGTACGGTTTTTTTTTCGGTTGTATGTGTATCGGCTAGTAATGAATGCAAAGTAAAAACGGTCCGTTGTTTGTTCCCCGATGTCCGCTGCAGATACGGAACACATTTTTAGAGTCAGCGTTGACGCACTGTACCACGATCAGGGTCAAGCTTGAGGTTCGGGAATCGAAGGGGGTCGTACTGTGGCGTCGTCTGGAGGACGGGGGGGGGGGGGGGGGTCGTACTCTCTCGGTTTTGGCAGAGGATTTTCTCCAGTTTCAAGTTTTTAGATGATGTTTGCATCTGTTAATAAACAATTTTCCTAGGTGTGGCTACGACAATGCGCAGATATACAAGCACTTGGGTTTCCTGGAGCTAAAAAATAGGATTGAATATCAAAAAAATAATGTCAGTTATTGTACAGTGAAAAATAAAGATTTTCTATCCGCAGATCTAGAGTCAAAGTTTTCATTTTTCAGATGTTCCCAGGACATCATGGACACGGCAGTTTTCTGCCTGAAGGAGCGACATCTACTTCCAAAATTGAACTCTATAAAATTTCATGTGTTAATTACTGAGTACGACCTAAGTGCTTTCCCTACAAGAATTTTAAGATTACGAGATTTTTGAAGCGCTCTTCGAATCGATGACGGAATGGCAACCGAAGGACCACTTGCCTCGAAAAGAAATTTCTCTCTTCAGCAGGAAACGGCATCAGAAAGTGAAATCATACCTTATCAAATCTGAGGTCCGTTTGACACACAATAATAAAATTGTTTTTCTGAAACGATCTTCTATATGATCAGACGTATCGATTTAGCGTCATTTGCCGAAAAAATATCGACCCAATAATCACATGGAAGATGTTACTTTTAGAACCTGCCATTTAAAGCATATAAAGCACATCTACTAAAGCTTTGTGAATTTTCCAGAAGCCCCAAAAAACCTCCGAGTTATAGCAGTTTACGTGCGGCCACTGCGTTCTCTGACATGATCGATCGCAACTGAAGGATGGATGGACTCCTCGTGGAAATTTTTTTTGCCTTCTGAAGTAAAGGACGACAGAGTGGAATTGTACCATATAAAATTTTAAGCCGTGATTATTATACAGTAAGAAGCTGAGCTCCTCCACTGGAATGACGATATGATTAGGATGGATCATATGTAAAATTCTCGTTTTCCATGAAAAAATTATTTTTAGCCGGAGCAGACCACCCATACGTATAAAATTCGGCCTCAAAAACATTCAAATCTTGATCAATGGACAGTGAAAAAAATCATGGATCGAACAGGTTGAATCGACCTTTGGTCGACTTTGCACCAACGTCATCGGAGCATAGAATTGAACGTTCACAAAAAGATTCATAACTCAGTAAGTTTTTAGAAGTTTGAAAATTCCTCTAGCTTTTCGAAAACTAGAAGAAATGTTCTTTCCCACAATGTAAGAATCATTCTCTAAAAAATAGCTTTTCATGCGCGATGAACGGTTCAATTTTGGAGCGAAAAAAATGCAGTGACTTCACAAAAATGCTCATAACTGGTAAGTTTTTCGAAGTTTCAAAATCCCGCTATCTTTTCTGAAAGTAGATAAAATGCGGTTTCTCGCTATGTAGGCATCGATCTCCAAAAGAGGTTCTTAATGCGTGGCGGGAGGGGTTCAATTTCTGGCCCACTTCGCGAAAATACGTGCCGAAAATCGAACCCCCCGCCGTACATGAAGACCCCTTTTTTGGAAATCGGCCCTTATATGGTTAGAAAGCATATTTGCTCTATTTTTGATAAGCCCCAAGAAAGGAGTCTTCATGCGCGGCGAGTGGTTCGATTTTTGGAACGTATTTTCGCGAAATCGACCAGAAATCGACCCCCCGCCGCGCATGATGGCTCCTTTTTGGATATCAATGCCTAGACAGCGAGAGTACGCATCTGTTCTAGTTTGTGATAAGTCAGTGGGATTTTGAAACTTCGAAAAACTTACCGAGTTATGAGCATTCTTGTGAAATCACTTCAATTTTTTTCGCTCAAAAATTGAACCGTCCGCCGCGCAAGAAGAACTCTTTTTTAGAAAATGATTCTTCTATCGAAATTTTCAAAGTCCGAAAAATACCGAGTTGTGAACTTCTTTGTGAACGTTCATGTGAATTTTATGCTCCGATGACGTTGATGCAAAGTCGATCTGGGCCGTATGCCCGCCTACCCCGAGTCCCCCGATGGGGGATTGGGGCTTGATAAGATATGCTGATATTGATTAAATTTCCCCCAACGGGGGAACACGACATACGACCCGGGAGGTCGGTTCAAACTGTTCGATCCAGAAAATCATGATTTTTTCATTGTGCATTGATCACGTCGCTCCTCTAGGCCGAAAAATGTGTCGTGTCCATGACGTCCTAAAAAACCTGCACAAATTGAACAGTGATGATTGGAAGACTGCTATCAGAATTTTGAAGTGTCGAAAAAAAGCATTGAAAACTTTAAAGATTGTTATTGTGTCATCAAAGCATGTATTGTTCACTCCTCGTTAAACGCACACAACAAAAAAACTGCGGACGAGTTGTCGCGGCACGGCCACACAGTCATCACCGCAGTCTTTTGCTCTCTGAGCCCTCCTAGATTAGAGATCGCGTCGGCGCGCCCGCTTACGTTCGATCGATCGGCATCTGGCGTACCTCCGAGTCGCTCCAGCGACTGATAGCGGGGGTAGTGCTGCGAGGGTAGCTTCGCAGTTCGTAGCTACCCGCGCAACACTATAGTCTCAACCAGTCGCTGGAGCGACTCGGAGGTATGCCAGATGCCTCTCCTGTAGGCTCGCGAAAGACGCCTCGCCGAGTCATCGTGGTGCAGTGGATAAGCGGGCTGCTTTGCGCGAGGAAGCTTGGTGGTTCGGTTCTTCTGCGTTGTGGCATTCTTGCATTTCAGCTGCCTATGTGATATGTGACGGGTTTCAGCGTCCACACGATTTTAAAGCGTTTTTTGCGCACTTTCCAACCGTATACGCTTCGCCGCTTCAAGAGTGCAGAAGCTAGTTCCGGACCTCTCTTGCGCGATGAGAGCAGATTCCACACGAGCAGCTTGGCTGCACCATACCCTGAAGTCCCTTCCCATTCCTGGTTCCAGCTCCGGACCCCTCCTGGGCGATGAGCCTTACACGCGCGTGATTCGCGCGTGTAAAGCCCCTTTCATACTCGTCCCAGGGGCGGCGGCGGCGGCGGCGGCCCAATGGTTTAGCATAGGAAGGCGGCGGCGATGACGTGCCCGAGCGGCGGCCACGGCGGTGGAGGGGTTTTCATACTGGCAGCGGCGACGTCGCCGCGGCCACGCCCCGCCACGCCCCTGGCGGCGCCGCCGCCGGGGCCGCTGCCCGAGATGGCTGGGGCCATTTCGGGCGGCGGCCACGAGGGGCAGCGAGAGCGGCGGCACAGACGAGACCGCTGCGCGTACGCGCGCGCCAAACGCAATTAGCGTGGCGGCGGCCGCCGCCACCCCTAGGCGGCGAGAACGGACACCGCCCCTCCACCTGCCGCTGAAGCGGCGGCCGCCGCCGCCGCCGCCCCTCGGACGAGTATGAAAGGGGCTTAAGGCGCCTTTTATACTTGCGCCGCCCCGCGGCGCGGCGTGATGGTCGGCATGGCTATCGATTTTTCGCGCCGCGTGGCGGCGCCGCATCGCTTCTATACTCCGCCGCCGCAAAACACCACACTTGACGGAATTTTGGGTTACGGTATTCGGCGAATCGCGCCGCTGAGGGGAAGGGCGCGGCGCGGCGCGATCAGCCGCGGCAGACTCGGTGTAGGGTGGGAGACTTCACATTTTCGACCAAACTTCTCCTATTGGGAAGGAGGAGGGGGTCTTTAGGGATTATTAGGTTTGGATAATTAGGGAGTTTGGGCGGTGACCATGACCTTAGCCCGTACCTTCTGTAACCTAGTAGATCTGTAGACATTCACGAAGCTTCATATACCACGCTAAAGATATGCTTAGTGCACAGTGAACCCAGAATGGCCATATGAGAAACAATTTTGAGTGGTTATCGACGATGAGTACCTTCCAACAGTTTTACTTTTGGACCCGCACATATCGCAAAATAAGGAGTGGTTTAGTGCCGTTTGCATTGCAGGGGATTCGGCTCAATACCACACTCACCATTTCAACAGTAGATTGAGTGGACGACTTCTACTCCAGCCTTAAGAGAGGATTCGTCGCTCCCCATAGGAATCCCACGACAAATATTGACAAGATGCATTGCTGATCAGTCAGACGAATCCTTTCTGTTTTGCTCCCTCAATGACTCACGAACTGTTTTCGGAGCACGGGCCGTAGTGCGCAGAAGCTCGTGGCCGCGCGTCGCTGACGCTCCCCTTTCTAACTGCAATCGCGCAGCGGCGCGTCAAATTCGGGACGCGGCGCGACTGGCCGCGCCGCTCCCCAAATTGACGCGCCGCGCCGCGGCGGGAGTATAAAAGGCGTATAAGGCGCCTTTCATACTTGCGCCGCCGCGCGGCGCGGCGTGATGGTCGGTATGGCTATCGATTTTTCGCGCCGCGAGGCGGCGCCGCATCGCTTGTATACTCCGCCGCCGCAAAACACCACAATTGACGGAATTTTGGGTTACGGTATTCGGCGAATCGCCGCGCTGAGGAGAAGGGCGCGGCGCGGCGCGATCAGCCGCGGCAGACTCGGCGTGGGGTGGGAGATTTCACCTCTTCGACCAAACTTCTCCTATTGGGAAGGAGGGGGGGGGGTTAGGGTGCTGGTTACGAATCTGACATTGTTTTTTGAAGTTACGGGCGATTACGGTAGGTTCGGTTGATTAGGGAGTTTGGGCGAAATCGGTGACCATGACCTTAGACCGTACCTTCTGTAACCTAGGAAGAGAATATTAGGGGGGGGGGGGGCAAAAGTAATGGAACAATTTGAAAAAAATCTTTATTTCTTTATAACTCAATTACAACTCAACGATGCTGAGGAATGTATTTGCCATTAAGGGCAATGACCTTGCTGCCATCGCTCAGCCAACATCCTGATCCCATCCTTCCAGAACTGCTTGGGCCTGGTGTTGATCAACTGCTCGATATGGTTGTCAAGGACTGCTTGGATTCTTGTGTCCCTTGTCGTTGTCGAAGAGGAGAACCTTCTTGAAGCGCTGCGAATGAATAAGAGCGAGTCGCCGGCCCATCTCTTCTATTTCGTTCACCATGGCCTTGGAGTTCATCGCAGTGCTCTTGGGAAACAGCTTCCGGTAAACCGACCTCTGGGCGCAGACCCAAAAGCTCCAAAGGTGTTTCTCGCCGTGAACATCTCGCCGAACCAAGGTTGGTAACAGGTCACCAGGCCTCACCCAGACTCGCTGCTTGGCAGGGTTAAGGTAGAAGACGTACTTCTCATCTTGCGTGAATATTGAGCCCAGGCTGCTCGGGGTTGGGAATTGGGCGAGATTTGCGCGACACAGGTCGACTCTTCAGACTGGGGTTTCGGCATGAGACAGATTGGGGTTTTGGCATGCTTCTGGAAAGGGCGGAAGTGGTAACTTCTCAGATTGGCTTCAGTAAGTAGCATACAAACATACAAATGCGATAAGCACGAAACCAGAATCCAGCCATGAGATATGTGGACACGGTATGAGGTGTCTCATTCACGATCCCACGACAAACATTGACAAGATGCATTGCGCTGATCAGCCAGAAAATCCTTTCTGTTTTGGTCCCCCAATGACTCGTAGACCGTCTCCGCAGCACGGGCCGTAGTGCGCAGATGCTCGTGGCCGCGCGTCGCTGACGCTCCCCTTTCTAACTGCAATCGCACAGCGGCACGTCAAATTCGGGGCGCGGCGCGACTGGCCGCGCCGCTCCCCAAATTGACGCGCCGCGCCGCGGCGGGAGTATAAAAGGCGCCTAAAGCTTGGAATCAAGGATTTCGCGCTCCATCGCCAACGCCCGTGTTTGACCGTTTGAATTTTTACCTTTCGCGTCCGAACAACTTGTCCGAAAACTCGCCCGTAATTTTTTGCTTGTGTGCATTTAACGACGAGTGTATTGTTCAGCGACCTCTTTTCATTATTCTCTTCAGTGTCGAAGCTGCACCTGAAAAGAAGAACCTTTTAAAGGGTTCAAAATGCACATAAAATCTTGGAGAAATCAAGAAATATAAGGAATAAAACAGTGAAAGACAGAGGAAGAGGAGTCGTATAGTCGTATATAGTCGTACGAATTCCGCTTCGGAGGGGGACGTCGTGAATTTTCAGCAAAAATCGAACCCCACGCTCGACCCTGCCCCGTGAGTGCTCGGGGAGAGATGTGCATAGCGGGGAGGTGGGGCGGAGACCGCCTCATACCCGGCCGGGGACGGTTGGGGAGAGCAAAGCATACTGCCCTGACATGGTTCCCTTGTAACAACCGTAATGGGAGAAAGTGTACCCCGACGAGGTTTTTCGACGCCTAAATTCGAGTGCGGTAGACCGTCACGCAATGCACAGACTTTGTGACACAGTGACGTAACAGGCATTTGCTCCTCCCTCTTTCGAACCGTGAGAAAGATGATGTAGAACCATAATAAGCACGTTCAGGAGACGGCACCGAAGAGCTTTGGCATCAACCGTCGATGAGTTTCAAGGCCGTGACTACACGCATTGCTTGCAGGCGGCGACGTCGAACGAATTAATTCCGATAATCACTATTTCTGTGTTGACTGACGTCGTTGTTATGAGTTCTGAATTTGTTGCTGCCCTCTGATAAGCTTCACCTGTTTCAGTAGCGAAACCATGTACAGGAGCACGTTATCGCTTGGATCACCGTTCGTAAGTGTCTTGCTGACAGTGTTATTTGGTCTGATTCCCGCATCGAGATCGCTCGTAGAACGGCCACACAACACAGTTTAGCGCAAAGCGGCTTGAAGGAGTCACTATGGGAGGCAGCCCTACTAAAACATGTTAGCATGGCATACGCCCGTTAAGTACCGTGTTTTATGGTGATCATAGCAGTCATTCATTTTCGAACAGTTGTGACCTATTAGCATATCAGGTGGTGACTTGTAGGAGTGGCTCGTCGTATCCCATGCTGTTTGAGGTCTGATGTGTAGTTCTTCTGCGTGAAAACGTTTTGCACAATGACTTTTTTGATCAACCGATGGGCAAGTCAGTTTGGTACTAGTGTACTTAGTGTACCGCACTATGTCTTGTTCAAAGTAGGTCTACTAGGGTAATCTGCCATGGGAAGAACGAATATCATAGTCGTTTTTGCGGAAATGCCGTATAAGCGCATTATATTAAGCTCGAATCGCCCAAGGCCATGCGAAAGTGCGCGGTAGTAAGGGAGTGCGCGTCTCCTACCGATGCGCACTATTTCGCCGTCTCTAAGAGGTTACCCAGAGCATAAGCCTTGAAATCTCGAAAAGCCTTGAAAGCTTTGTTCTGTGCTCTCCTTCGCGTCAGCGCCTTGCCTTCATCCTGGAGTTCCCTCCCTTGCCCAATACGGAAGCAAATAAGACGCAGATCTGTAATCGAAACGAGGAGATAAGACTGTATTTACATTCGCTGTGTTAGCTAGTTGACATGCTTGTGCACCACGACATACTCTCCCCCCTCGGAGACGGCCGCGAATGCGTGCTGATAGGGTGCAGGGTCTCTGTGTCTCTTACTACCGAGCACTTCGCAAGGCCTTGGGCGATCGGAACTTAATGTAACACGCTTATAAGGCATTTCCGCAAAAAACGACCATGTTCTTCGTTCTTCCCATGGCAGATTACCCCTAGTAGACCTATTTTGAACAAGATGTAGTGCGGTACACTAAGTACACTAGTGCCGTCAGTTTTTTACTCTTACCAGACAAGTCCCGTATCGTTTCAACGACCCAAAAGGGATGAAACGTTTGTATGATTTGTACGGAACCTATGTCAAGAACCCGGAATCGATCGTGGTGGTTTCTTGAACAATCTAATGAGGTTCATGAACTCCCAGCTTCGTTATCGCCATATTAATTACCGTTTGTCCCGCTTAGTGGCGGTTTCCGCTCTTCTGGGGTGGTGATGCCACTTCTCCAGATCAAATCTCGATTCTGGCGGACACAAACTATCTTGTGCAAACGCAACGTATCCGTCCATCACAGCATTTCCGTTTCTATTGCACTGACGTTTCTTTATCTTTGTTCGCGATGTTAGCACTTAACAGCGTTCAGCGCTACTAATTCTTCAACATGACGCTTTCTCGAAATGAAGAGAGGTCTCTGAATAGAAGCTCAGGTTGCACGAAGGACGTAAATCACACGTAGACAAGCCTTTACCAATGCTTTCCCGTGTGTCAACGAAATTGGTCGTTAAGGAAAACAATGAGTACTGAACTCGAATAAGTACTTAAGCCGCAAGCTCCAGAACAAATTTTCACCTAGCAACCTTTTTGGCACTGAACACTAATGCAGAACCATGTCTAGTCTTCTGGGCGAAAGGATACGGGGGCTTATTTAAGTGCCTCGTTGCACTTGTCCTTAATGAGGGGGTACTACATCAACGTTCCAACCCAATCGTCTGCCCTGTAATGTGCTCTATGTACTTAATGTGCGGTGTTTAGTGCAAAGTATAGAGTGAGATATATTGCAGGTGAGGACCATACGCGGCATCGCAAAGGGAGTGAACGTCACGAACCCTTCAGCTGACGCTCTGCCTTACAAGGGTGTTGCAGCAGCAAACAAACCAGTCAAGGTATAACTTCTGTTTCGAATCATACACATTTTGAATCTGGAATGCTCCGCCGTTAACGACTGCTACATTTGGAGCTCAGTTCTGTAAATTGGATTAACTTACCTTCAAGGATTTGCTTTATACTATCTGTTTTAAGGTATCACTAGAGACCGGCAAGTCATATGCGTGGTGCTCCTGCGGACTGAGTAAAACGCAGGTAATGTCTTTTCCAATACCATTTGTCCTCATCTTATTTAACAGATGGACATGCGATACTCAGTCAAAAGCCTCGCTACAATCAAAATAAACAAGTGCACAAATAGGGGACGGTCGACGTGTAGTGCAACCCTATGTGATATTTGAAGCCGGAATTTTTTTTGCAGCACTGGTGTGTTATACTCCTTCAGTGAACACAAGCACGATCCTGGCGAAGACACCCCCGAGATCGTATTTAAAGATACAAAACGGGAGCGACAGCGGTCGCGCGCAGCGGCGCCTGGCGCGTTGCCAGCTCCGTCGGCCGATTACGGGGCTGCTCGCCCCGGGCATGCTGAGTCATCGGAGAGGCAGATTCCAGGGAGGAAAAGGCCAGTGGCGGCACCTGTACTGCTTCTTTGAACTCTCGTGCATTCCATGCGCTTGCCCAAGAAGGAAAGGCTTCGAGCGAGGCGGAAAGGAGGAGGGGAAGGGAACGTAAACGGATTTGGGGCTATGAAACTTAAGAAATTACGGTACTAAGCGGGCTGGTGCCTGTTGTACACCGGAAAGGTGGCTTAAAACGGGTAAGTTAGATCATCCACACCCCTCTCGGGATACCAAGGATCGATGGGGTTCAACGAATCGAAGGCGTTTCCCTACGAAGAATGAACCTTAAATGTGATACAAGGTTCTGTGAGCGACCTTCGCCAATGGGCTACTGGCACAGAACTCTGAGGCGAGCGAGGAGGGTGACAGGTAGCTTCATAAATCACTAATAACTACAAATTTCGCATGAAATTAAACGCAGTAATTCAACATGACGTTAAACAAATTCGACAACGGAGGAGCGCCACGACCCAGCACATTGGGTTTGCTTCTTCGCCGTTGATCGTTGGAGAAGAAGACAAAAACAGTATTCATGTGTTTTGTGAAACCATAACAGTATCCAGTGTTGATGTCATATCCTCCTCAATTGAATGTTCTGTTAAACATACCTAACTAGCCTTAATAGCATGCCACTCTAGGCCATGCACTGTATATCTTGGACATAAGTTTCACGATAATCTCGAGTTCAACGTTCCTTCAGAAGTGAAGCGAGTAAATGGGCACAATGAGTCCTTGATATGTGACATTTTGCTCAGCTAAGTCATATCACTAACGGCTTGTTCTGTTTAAAAGTGGATCGCCTGCCTTTCATGCGTTCCTACAATCCAGATGCCAGTAGGAAGATATACTGACGTGATCCAATGCGAGAATTGCGGCAGGCCGACAGAGCTGGCAACGCGCCAGGCGCCGCCGCGCGCGACCGCTGTCGCTCCCGTTTTGTATCTTTAAATACGATCACACCCTCGAATGGTTACCGTATCATATAGGCGTGCGTTGGCGGTGGCGCGCGAAATCCTTCATGCCTAGCATTACACATGCGAACCTTTCGTGGCTCAGGGAATGCGGATCTGGGTTCACGCTAGGGAAGGGACTACAGGGTGGGTGCCATCCAAGCTGCTCGTGTGGAAACTGCTTTCGTCGCTCAGGGGGACTCCGCAGCTGGATTCTGCGCTCTTCGAGAGGCGAAGCGCATACGGCTGAAACAATGCGCAAAAAAACTCCTCAGATCTTAGATAGTCAGCTGAAATGCAGGAGTGCCTCGACGCATGGGAACCAAACCCCCCACATCCCTCCCATGAAGTAAACCCGTTACCCACTGCACCGCGACCCACTTGCCAGCGGTGCCATCGCGGGCGCACAAAACATCGATCGATCAATCGACAACGTGGACGCCGACGCGCGATCTCTGAGCAGGAGGGCGCAGACAGCCGGTATACGGTAGCCATTCGGGGGTGCCTTCGCCGGAATCGTTTCTCATCAGTGAACTGATGTAGGCCATTTTTTTTTTGATGCAATTCGGCATACACGTGCCTTCTTACCAAGGCGTACAACCACTGAGTAAGGGGTGACCCTCCCCCGACCCTATTTGCGCCTAAACAATAACCATTGTTTACTTCTTTCTCGTGTGCAAGCCATCAGGGTCCTCCTCCCTTCGTCTCTTAGTCTGCTGCTCTATCATATCCGCACCAAACGCAAATTTCATTCTTCAGCTGTTTGCATAGCCGTGTTCAGTCGTTATCCTTAAAAAGTTTTGGGCCAAATGTTCCGGATCATATGAAAACTGTTCCCTCTGACTTACGGCCGCCATTGTTTGGCACCGGCTGTTGCCACGTCATGACTCCACATGCGACACTTTGCGGCGATGCGCTGCTAACTCTTTTCTAAGCACTGCCGCTTCAAGACCGTAGAATCTGTCGCAATGACACTAGTAGCTCGACTCAACATTTAGTTGATTCCAATTAGGCGACAACCTCACGGTCTTAGGCCCCGCACATACTTCCCGTCGCAGCGATGCGTTTTGCAGAGCGACGCGAAAGTATGTGGACTTCTAGTGCTGGTCGCATCGCTCTGCAGAGGAGCGCGACGGCGATCCGCCCAGGACCAACGCTAAACAACGCGCGCGACGCGAAAAAGTGTGTCACGCCCGCGATGGACACGGGAAGCCATCGCGCATGCCGGGCGCTATTACTGCGGCGGCCGCGGCGATGTTTCCTTTGATTATTCGGCCGCGCGCGGTGGAATGGTCATGAACTGAGCACCGCGATGATATCGCGGCGATGGAAGTATACCCCCGGCCCCAGGCCTACGTTATGCTCCCGCGAGAGCATCCGCGGACGGGAGGGAATCGCGCCGAGATCCCTCACCTGGCCAATGGCCGCGCCCCACCACGCCCGCTGTCCGCGGATGCTCCCGCGAAGGTGTAACATAGGCCTTACAAGGAATGGACAACGGGTCGTCAAGGGACTTTGAGATGTAATGCGTATCAGCGGATGTAGCTTTGAACGCTGTGCATGCCTATTTCCTATCTGAAACGAAGATTGGTATAATGAATTGCTAGTTTTTCTTCCGCAGACTATTGTGGAGCGGTAGTGGATGAGTATTCAATCTATACATATATAACCTTATGGTGGTCAACGAACCAAAGAATCTGTGTTTCATTTGCCTGGGTGACTTACGAATGCTGAATTAAATTGGGTGCATGCGATAGCCGCTGCTTCTTTCTACCTTGCTGCACGCGCCTTTATTCTAGGATTATTTGTTATGCTCTCGCTCCTTTGAAAATTCGAACTATACGTATTACCTCCAGTGTCCCTGTGTCCTGGTGTGTCCTCCTCTCATTAATGCAAATATGGATGTCTGGTTGTAGTATTCACTGGCAATTTTGCGAGTATTCAACGGTAGTTCATGCTTAATAAATACGAGCAATCCCTTCGAAAAGGCGACTATTTCGTAATGGACAAAAGATCGCTCATTATGGGGACCGGACTACAATATTTTCTACAATTTTTATACTCGCGCGTCAGTAAATTGCGTCGCGCACGAAACAACTGGTCATAGTGCGACTTGCTTGCGTCGCGGCAGTCGCTGGTCAAACAATGGTGACCGCGACTTACCGCTACCGCTATATGTCGGTCTTCAATCACTTCCATGCGCAGACGAAGTCTTTCCATACAGCCTCAGTAGGTGAATTGGTATTACGACTCTGATCAAACCCCGTCTATACGCGTTGTTGAAGTTGAGCTGTACAAGTAGTAAGAGCGTGACAAACGTTTGCCTGTTCCTATAGCGATATTTTTGACAGAACTTTTTATATATTTTGAGGTGGTGCTAGATGGTATGCTTACATGTTTTGTATTAATGCGACACAGGAGTCCGCGAAAAGAAAATCGGTACATAGGGGGCTGGTGCTCCGAGATTGCACATGCTCCTAGAACCATCACACAGAATAGTTTCTGTGCTTTCCTTCGCTTATGCGGCGGAGAACACGAAATTAGACCAAGAAAGGAACTTCAGGGTCTGGCTGATCTAACTTACCTATTTTAAGATGCCGGTGCGATGCGGGCACCAGCTCGCTAAGTACCCGTAATCTCGTGTGAGTGTTGACGTGAGGTCGCAGTGTTTGAATTGAACGTTATTGCCATCCTCCGTCTTCCTGAACAGAGCGACTTCGGAGGCAACTTTTCAAAAGAGGAATCAATGCGTTCAAAGTGCGCACAACCATTTCATTAGTTCGCACTGTCTTTTTTTTCGCGACTGCAATTCCTAATAATGTTCGTGATTATGAATAACGCTTTCCTGTTTTCTCTTCTAATTCTTTTCCTTTTTAGCCTTTTTGTGACGGTACTCATAAACACAGTGGTCTAACAAATGTACGACCAGTCAGATTTCAGGTCTGTAAGTTTGTGTTATGTGGTCTATTTAAAGAGTATAACAAAAGCAAAAGTTTCTCCACAGGTCGAGAAAAGTGGAGAATATTTCATGTGCAACTGCAAGCAGACGACAACACGGCCAATCTGTGATGGATCGCACAAGGAGGTTAGCCACGTAGTACTTCTAACTTGTGCTGTCAGTTTCAAGTTTGTTTCCTGATACTCCATTCTAGTGTCGTTCTGACCCATTTTATTTAGATGTTTCTCTTAGGCAAGCAGATCGAAGTGGAATCTCAGATAAACGCTTATTTTTTCGCTCTTTTGAGGGCTCTATAACCACTGCTGATAAATAAATGAATAAAAATTATATATCAGCGGCCTATCGGCCGCCAAACGTCTGATTGGAGGCTTCGCCGCCAAACCCCGAGAGTTGAACAACCCCAATCTTCCTCCTTTCTTCTTTAGGCCTTACAGCTAAAAAACTGGTTTTGCTATATAGATTAATGCAGTGGGATATGGTAGGGCAGAATTTTCACTGCGCATATGAAGCCCATCCAAACTCCATCACATGCACGCGATTTACTCTCCGAAGCGCTCGTTCTCTACGTGTCGAGAAACAGGTAATGAGAGTCCCAATCCGAAGTACATAATCAGCAAAATCATAATTAAAATTAATCGGTATTGGTCGACACCGCTTACTGTCCGACGGCAATACTCTGAATCCCGTGGTCTCTCTACCCCCCCCCCCCCCCTGCCTCCCGAAATACTTCCTTTCTTATGTGCTGGCAAAGAAATGGAGTGAGAGTAAAGCACGCACATGTGACACTGATTCCCGATTCATGTGTCACTACGTTGCCACGACATCTATGACACTCCTTCTGCACTCTGACACACGTGTCATGACTTCTGTAAGCCGTCTTCAGAAATCCGACACACACTGAACGATGTTGAGGGGGACTGCTGGTCCCCCGCCCTTATTCACGCCCCCCCCCCCCCCCTCTAAAGGTCCCCCTTTGGTATTCCTCTCCTATTGGTCGCCCTTACTCGGAATCCTACGCAAGTTGGAAGACGTCTTCAGCGCGTCTTCTGAATCCCTACGCACGTTAAACGACATCATCAGCACGTCTTTTGAATCCCTACGCAAGTTGGACGACGTTTTCAGCACGTCTTCTGAATACCTACGCTCCGCACTTGGTCCCCATTCATATTCTAACACGTTGGCCGCCCAAAATATCGTAAACTTGGATGATCCGCCGCTAAGATATAGTTCGCCAGCAATCGCCCATGGTTAAGCTGAATAAAACCCGGCTGACATACGCCGCACTGCCGTAGGCATCTCTTGGCTTCAGTCCCCCCTCCCCGTGACAGACACGTGACATTAGCCGTTTATATATAGGTAAATGCCCCCCCCCCCACCCCCAGACTTCTGCGGCCAGCGGCGGACGGCGAAATCAATGAGTCACGCCGCTCAACGGCGGCTGCCGGCCGGCCAGCGACGCCGCTCAGCGGCGACGGCGACGTTGGTAGTCTTTCTGTTTGGGACCAACTGGTGCTTAATCCCGATCCCCGCCGCAAAAGGGCAGAGCGCAGACAGACTCTCCCGGCATCGCTGGAGCGGCGCCGTCTCGAGTGATTCAAATCGTTTTCGGCGGTGCCGCTCCAGCGACGCCGCTGGCGGCGAGCTCTGCGTCTCTGCCCTATGGTGAAGTATAGGGCAGCGGCGTTGCCGCTGAAGTCTGGGGGCCTTTAAAGGCCCCCACAGACTTCTGCGGCGTTGCCGCTCGCCGACGTGATGAAGGATAGGGCAGAGACGCCGGCGGCGGCGCGCTCTGCGTCCCTGCCCTATGGTTAAGGATGGGGGCCTTAAGACATACAAGTGCTCCGTCAAGCGTAGCGGCGTGTCTCGCACTTGCGCGCTTCGCGCGATGCTACAGTATCACAAAGCTAAGGACAATCACATCGAGCTAATTGCTCTACTTGTTTTACAGTTTTTTCCCTACCTAGGAGTACAAAAGGCTCGCAGTACGTACAGTATATTGTGGTGATAGAGCGATCTATTGGTTGCTCACTACTGGTCCTCCCTTAGTGAAACGGTCCCCCCATTACTGGTACTGGTCCCCCTCAATGATCCACCCTTAGCGGACTTCGTCTTCGGCACACCTGAATACCCGGGTACATTGGGCGACGTCTTCGACACGTCTACCTAATCCCCAAACACATTGAGCGACGTCTTTGGGACGTCTTCTGACAAGGGAAGGGTCTGAAGTGTATACCTGAACGGGGGAAGCGAGTCATATAGGGAGAATCCCCACCCCTCAATTATTATGAAAATGTGTTTGTTTTTTGCCAAGTAATTAAACCCAAGGAGTAGGGGGTCATAACGGGATACGGCGCAGCATGCGTTTGTGGGTCTTGTACGCCCGCGATGCTTCTGCAGCCAGTGCCTCGGAGCGCAGGTGGGTAGAGGGTTGACTCGTGCGAGTGAGGTGTTACACAGGTAAAAAGTGCATAAAGCACCACTGGGCACCATACGGGTAGCGTATAAAGGCTACAGGGTCACATAGTCTGTTTCCATACATTGACCAAAGGCCTCGAGAAAAACCATCCTGCTCGGACTTTCAAAGGAGACCGCGTTGTGACGTCGGAGGTGGTTCAAATGAGAAACGAGGTGTGCGGATCCCGCAAATTAAGCTAAACGGCATCGATACCCTCTTTCCCTCATGTCTGCCTGTCACCTGGAAATCAGAGGTCTGCTGAAGGTTTTCTAGACCTAACACCAACAATGTCCGCCGACGGTCGAGTGGTGATCCACCTGCTCACGCTGAAGCGTGGCCCACCTTTAGACAAGAAGTTTTCAAGGGAAGAAATCAAGCTGGCCGAACAGATTGCCAGCATACTCGAATGACTTCGAAGCACGTCAACTTGAAGTTTACGACGACGGACAGCTGGAAGTGGTGGAAGAAGAAGAGGAAGATTGGGATCCGTAAGATGAACTGATGGACGTGGAGAGGCAAGCAAGCAGCGGGCATATGATAACGTTTTCGGGCATAACTCTTGTTTCGGAGGAAAGGGTACTTCTTCAATTGGATTTCGGTTGGGTGCTCATAACCATGGAAGAAGACACCGCGATTCACTACACAGGCACTTTGTACCTGTGTATCACTGGCGCTGAACATTTATCCTCATGTTGAATATCACAGCGTACCGCTGGAAAAATGCGCAGAAAACGTCTGAAAATGGTATAGACGTCAGAATCTCCCAAATCTCAGCCAATCAGTTGAAATGCAAAAATGCATTAGCGCAGAGGATCCAAACCCCTGACCTCTATCGCATGCGCAACCCTCTACCTACCTGCGCTCCGAGCCACTGGCTGCAGAAACATCGCGGCGTACAAAACCCCCAAACGCGTGCTGCGCCGTATCCCATTGTGACCCTCTACTCCATGGGTTTAGCAACTTGGCAAAAAATAAACACATTTTCATACTAAATGAGGGGTGAGAATTCTCCCTATATGACTCGCTCCCCGATCAAGCATACGCTTCATACCCTTTCCTTGTGAGTACCAGGCACGTCATGCGACGTATTCCGCACGTCTTCCTAGTCCCCTGGCACGTAGAAGACGTCTGGGTATTTTCCGCTATTTTCGCACCACGTGATTTGATCAGTATCGATTGAGGGTAATCGATACTGCAAAAGCGGACTTCAGATTCGTGTTGAGCGACCTCGACTACCCCAGAGGGTAATGTTTCGGACCGCCTGAACGACACCACAAAAAATCGATAGTTTGATCAATATCGATTGATGGCAATTGATACTTCAAAAACGAACTTCATATTCGTGTTCAGCGACCACGATTGCCCTCGGGCCTAAGTTCCCAGGCAGGGAGAAGACGTCTGGGTATTTTCGCTATTTTCGTGTCGTAATTCCCCCCCCCCCATTTTCCCCCGATATTCCCCTCGCTAATCCGACAGGAATAATATTACTCCGATTCCTTTACTCATTCTCCCTACCCCCCCCCCCCCCCCCCAACCACCCACTCCACCAATACCCCTTCCCATGTTGCTGGGCAGAAAACAGAAGTGAGAATCAAGTACGCGCACACTCGTTGTTGCGCGAAGCCTTTACAAAGTCATCTGAAAATCTCATCGATGCTATATATATATATATATATATATATATATATATATATATATATTCCTTTACTTCATGTGGACCACCCCGCATAT
>OX377203.1:51965335-52049660 GCA_947396885.1 Heligmosomoides polygyrus polygyrus | reverse complement strand
ATATCTTATTGACCGCAGTCCCAGTTCCAGCAAATCTGGTCAACCTGTGCGCTCCGCTCGTCGGCCGCCGACGGCCATCGTCGAGCAGTTGTCCGCTGCGCGCGCGACGGGTGTCACAGCGTGAGTGGAGACGGCGAGCAAGGGGTTGACGCCGCAGGTATGGCCACCTGGGCGCGCGGCCGCGGCGCCCACGACCAGCCAATACGAACGCTACGCACCCCACTGCTGGGGATGGTTGCTCGCGTTTCTATTTACGTAGAGTGTACTTTAGCGTAGGAGGGGTGCCGTATTTGCTTCCTAACCCTCTTTCAACCCGCGGAAGAGACAAGTTTTGTCGCATCGAGTTAAGTCGCGCGTCATTAGACCACGCTTGTCTCGCTAGAGAAGCTCTCGCTGGATGCTATAACCTCTTTATAATGTTCTCTATTAGTTTTGGAAGTGGGTGTACGTAGAATACACTTCACTACTGTACTTTCCACGACTCCAGAGGTCGAGATAGATCGAAAAGACATTTAGACCAAAAATCGCCTTGGGCCACGGAGTGGGGGGGGGGGGGTATTTGGGGTGCTGATCACGTCTATGATATCTATTTTCGCAAATAGGGCCCGGGGGGTCACCACAGCATGGCGCGGCGGGCCGGCATGGCGAGTAGCTACATATAGTGAATGTAAATGCAGCAGTCTTATCTCTCCTCTATCGATTATAGATCCGCGTCTTATGCTTCCTAATTGGACAAAGGAGGGAACTCCAGGATGTAGCAACTTTAACACGGATGCGTCACTTGAGCCACACCCTCGAGTCCCTTCCCCTGCCTAAATATGTGCTCTCCTCCGTTGACGCGGAGCCCCGGACCCTATTTGCGCCGGTATTTAGGGTGCTGATCACGTCTATGATATCTATTTTCAAATTTCGGTCGTCTACGGGAGGCTAATGTAGGTATGGGTGAGTAAGCTGTCTACATCTAATAAATGAATGTCTAATATGTCTAATAAATGTTCTATGCTCTATGTTCTACATCAGTAGAATTGCTTTCTCCACCCATATGGTGAGACTTATTTTTCAACCCTCAACTTTGAAAAGGAAAATAATGCACTCTTCAATTGCAAACATGGGAAGAATCCACCTAGAAAATCGCAAACCCAACTTGCGGAATGGAACCCTCTAGCCCCTCCCGTAAGCACGCATCGCTGTCCTCTCGCCATCCAGTCCTTGCCTTAATCAGTACGAATAAATCACTTGAATGTACCCTGCAGCTTCGTTTAAGAAACCTAGGAAATTGTCGGCTTGCAGTGATCTACAGGCGTCACTTTTGTTTTATCAGCCGGCACTGAAGTGATAGGTTTTTTGCCATTTTTGGACAACCCACTGGCATTATCAACCTAAAACGAAACAGTTCCCGTCCGATGGCCTACAAGACCACATAGGTTTCGTTCATTCTCCGGTCTCTCTCTGAAATTCCAAAGTCAGCAGACAAATCATTACACGAGCATCAAAAGAGTGGAGGAGATAAACGGTATAATTGAACTCGCCGTGAGTCTAGTATCTCCTTGCATTTTGTGGCTTTATCTTATACCTGGAACAGCTCACTTTCTACATTTACATTTACATTTATTACATGCATACGCATGTACAGTACAACTGTTCACAACACTATAGCAAAGAAGAAACGAATCAACTAAACACAACTATTTAAAAAAGAATGAGAAAAGCATAGAGCGAGGAAAGAAAAAAATATTGGGCAACAAAGCCAAGAAAGAATGAAAAGACAGAGAGCTTCATAGTTGCGCTTGCGGGTACCGATGGACAACTGTTTTGAACTCAATAAACTGTCAGGAAGCTGGTTCTTCTTGATAATCTTAGCAAATTCCAACGCATCGCGACAGGAAAAGAATTGTCTCCTCAATGTGGTTCTGGGAAACTTAACTTAAACCTGTTACCTCTGGTTTTCGATGCCATCAACTTGAACAGGTTGTTAGATCTAATGGAAGCTTTGCCACACAAGATTTTACGGACGAGAAATAGATTTTCTTTTCCTGTTAGTGGCCAAGGACTGCAATCCCAAAATCTTATTACGAACAACACTGTTAGGAACAGTACCATAACTGAAACCGAAGGATCTAAGAACAACTTTTTTAGCGAAGCTATTCTGAACAAGCTCTAACCCTGCTATGATCTCCCTCTTATAGGGACAATAAACACAAATACCATACTCTAGCAAGGACCTAACAAAGACCTTGTAGGCCCCCGTTAGAAGCCTAGGATCCTAAGACAAAAGAGTTTTAAAAGAAGAAACAGTCTTTGATCGCAGCAATACTTTTACAGTGCTCATCGAAACTAAGTGCATTGTTCAAAAGAAAACCTAGATCTTTAATTTCATTTACTGTTTGAATTCTAGCTCCGTCCATAGAGTAGCTACAACTAGGGTTATCCTTGCCTAAGTGGAGTACCTTAGTTTTTTGAATAGAAAGAGGTAAGTCCCAAGCTTTGGACCAGTTATTTATTATATCAATAGCATCCTGCAGACGATTGTCGCTGATTGTTCTAAATCCATTGTATATTTTCATGTCGTCCGCAAAATTTTTACATCCTACTGAAGAAAGAGAAAGAAGCGACGGAATTTCAAAGGAATAAATATTAAAGAGTATAGGAGAAAGTACCCCACCTTGAGGGCACATCAAGGCACCTGGAGAATGAATTATTAATGCGTACTTGAAAAGACCTTCCGTTCAGAAACTCCCTCAACCAACTAATTATCAATGGATGAATGCCTACTCGATTGAGTTTCAGGAGCGATTTCCTGTGATTAACTCTATCAAATGCCTTTTCAAAGTCAAAATAGACAACACCAACATTCTCACCCACATCCAGTGAGGATGTCCAATCATCCAACGCCTCAATCATCTGGGTCACAGTGGACCTCTCACTTCTAAAACCATGCTGATGTGGAAACAAAATACCTTTGTCTTCTAAATGCCTAACCAACACCTTTTTAATTATTTTCTCAAAGACCCTACACAGTACTGATGTTACGCTGACCGGTCTATAACTCGCCGGATCGGAAAACGGAGGTTTCTTTCGAATATGAGTAACCAATGAATGCTTCCATTTACACAGGAACTTCGGATCGAAATAGCATAAGATTGAACAAAAATTCTAGCTGGATAGCAATATGACAACCAACCCTTTTGATAAAACTAAAAGGAATCCCGTCTGGCGTTAGAGATGAGGAAGGAGGCCATTCGCTAATGACCTTTAGTATTTCCTCACTGGAAAATGACACTGAGTCCTGCATCGCATCAAACTCGAAGCCATCCAGTCTAGGAGCATCCTCCTCTGAGTGGGAGTTTATTGCAAATGAGCGGTGGAAGAACTCTGCTAATAAACTTGCCTTGTCATAGTTCGAGTAAACATACTCACCATTAGAGCTTAGCAGAGTACTAACTCTTTTTTTGAGGTTCAGCCTTGACGAAATGAATTTACACAGAGCATTTTTACGCCCCGACTCAATCATCTTTCTTTCACCGGAGATGTTATACTTATCCAACTTTTTTCTGAAAAGTTGTGATTTATGGTTATAGCAATCCCAATCAATTGTCGAATTCGTCCGCTTAGCTTTATGAAATGCCTTTAGCTTGGCGTCAAATAAGCTGTTTAAATAAGATGGCAAATGGGGAAAGTAACATTGACTTTACGCAAAGGAACAAACAGCGAAATGGCGTGACTAAGTATGAATATAAAAGTTTCATACATATAGAACATTAGAGGAACAACCAAAGGACCCAAACCAATCCACATCATCCAGGTACCTTCCAATGTCCCCATAGTTGGCTAGTTTGAAGTCTCTAATCCAGACAGTATCAGGGCTAACCGTAGGAACATTGAGTTCGAACAAAACGGAAGCGTGATCACTTGAGCCCAACGGAGTGCTCAAGTTAACACGTTTAACTAAGCTCGCCTAACTGTGGAACTGCAGCTACTTGAATCACCTGTGGTCTCGATGATCCTCGATAACCCTGCGCACGCGCCGACAACTCTCTAATGGTCCCTAACCTCGGTTTGTTGAAGTTAATGTTCCATGATCAAGTTGCAGGGTGAGTAGCATGCAAACTGTTCCTATGTTTTTTGTTTTTTCCGTTTCCTATTTTCTTCAAACTGTTCCCCTGGAACACATATTCAATTTCAGTTTCATGCACGGCCCTGTGCCTAAGAGGTGGAAGCACTCATACGTTACTCTAATTCCTAAGAAGCCACCTTACTCTCTAGCATCCAACTACCGGCCCATAAGCATTACGTCAGTTTGTTGCAGAGTGTTTGAGAAGGTGCTGAAAAAAACTAGCGTTAGGCATATCGAATCTAACGACGTTTTACCTGACAATCAACATGGATTCAGGTCAGGGAGATCTACAGAAACTGCGATGCTTGTAGTCATTAATGATTGGAAGAGTACGCTAGACCGCAAAATTGACATTGATGTTGTATATTTCGATTTTACTAAGGCATTTGACAAGGTCCCCTTTGATCTTCTACTTTCTAAGCTACACAGAATAGAAGGGATGTGCAGAAATTTTTCTGAAAAAAAAAGCGGAACACAAAAGGCGGAATGGAAACGCTCAGAAATGGCCGGAAACCGGAATACGAAACGCGGAAGCGGAAATAACACATACTCGCCATTTTTTCAAAAGTGCATCTGAAACGGCGTCAAAAGCGGCTTCTATTGCACTTTTTCTTGCCTAGAACTTTGCGAGCCGTAGAACTCCCATAGTTTAATGTCCATCCTCATCATTACATAACATAACGAAGCAAGAATTCATAATATTGATATGATAACCTTTTAGCTATGGCTAAAGCAATAAGCAAAAAACAAATTTATGATCTTATATCATTGTTTCTCAACATTTCAGCATGCAGCCTTTCCATACCTAGATCCAGCGACGGGTATTCGCTGACGTTTTTGATGCCGATATTTTTTGAACGGTAGCCTTAACCGACTTAATCACTTGAGGTAACTTACAGGCCCACATTAAAAAAAAACTGACTCGAGTGAAGTCTAAAACTGGAGTAGCCACCTAGATAACTTTCCGACCAGGAAAGAGATTCCTCTCAACACTTTTAGAAACCAGTGGTATTATGGATGACGTAGTGACTACACATATATCTGCATATTCAACAATAGCAGTTACATTGTAGTCACCAAAACCAGTACTCACCATCAGAATTCATTCTGGGATCTAAGATGATAACTGGATGACTGATTAGTCATGGTGAGTCCACACTTCCACAGGAATATTAAGTCTGTGCCCGCCTAGAAACCCTACGCCCAAGATAACGCAGTTGGACAGTTCCTAGCTGGTATTAGTTTCGTATCAGAATTCAATAAGTCACCATTGTCAGTCAAAACAACAGCTCATGGTAGATATTCGGGATGTTTCGTTAAAAATGAATCGCCTTACTCTATATGGATGAATATCACGCCTAACGAAATTTTAAAAAAATTTGCACCTTTGATCACGAACACTGATATAGTGTTGGAGCAGACAACCACATGCCACAACCTTCACTGAATCCTTTGTTTCATGATACTGCGTTATATGCTTGCAAAGTTTTTGCGGCTATTTGTAACTAATGGACCAAGAATTTTATGATCATTCAAATGTTGATTGCATCTTAGCATACAATCCATACATAGCCTTTGTGGCACATTAATTTTGCCCTGCTCTCAGCCGTTGCCATTTTTGAGTGCTTTTTTGGGTAGTCTAACCAATTTCAAGAATATTAATACTAATACTAATAATAGAATATTAATAATAAGAATATTAGGGTTGTTAAACAGTATTTCTCTCACAGTTTTATTAAGGAGTACTTTTTAATTGATAAGCTGATTGTGTTCAATATTCTTTATTATATTATTATTAATACGCTGTATCAGGAAGCCAAGAAAGCCGCTAAGAAGGCGGTAGCCGTTGCAAGAGCCACTCATTACGATGACGTCAACGGGAAGCTTGAGTCGCGCGATGGCGAGCGATTTCTTTATCGACTCGCGAAGGTACGCCATCGCCAGACTGAGGATGTTGAGAAGTTCTTTGGCATCAACGATGAGAACGGTCATCTACTCATGGACCGCAAGATGGTTTTGAACCGATGGCGCACCTACTTC
Source organism: Heligmosomoides polygyrus polygyrus (assembly GCA_947396885.1). NCBI lineage: Eukaryota > Metazoa > Nematoda > Chromadorea > Rhabditida > Heligmosomidae > Heligmosomoides > Heligmosomoides polygyrus. The sequence continues at coordinate 52,043,506 of OX377203.1, read as the reverse complement.
GAGGAAGTCTCGACAGTAGAGTTTGCTCATCCAAGCATTCCATCTTCTCCTCCTGTATACGGTCCCGTTCAGAAAATCACCGTAGAGGAGGTAGAAGCGGCTTTGAAGAAGATGAAGCCGGGCAAGGCAACGGGCCCCGATGACTTGGCGGCCGACTTATGGAAGTCGAAATCCTGGTACCCAACGAACTGGCTGGCGACGTTCTTCAACCAGGTTATTGCGGAGAAGAAAGTGCCCGATATCTGGCAGAGAAGCACGACGATTCCGATTTGGAAAAAGAAGGGCAGTCCAGCAGACTGCACAAACTACCGTCCAATCCGATTGCTTTCGCATAGCATGAAGATCTTCGAGCGGATTGTCGACGGGGCATTCGTGATACCGTCCAGCTCTCTACCAACCAGTGCGGCTTCGTAGCTGGTTGTGGCACAGTCGATGCCATACACGCCGTTCGTCTTCTGATAGAAAAACACCGCGAGAAACAGAAGCCGGTGCATCTTGCCTTCCTGGATTTGGAGAAGGCCTTTGATCGCGTTCCGCGTGAAGTGATATGGTATGCCTTACGGAAACATGGAGTCCCCGAAGAGCTCATAGAGTGGGTACGAATACTGTACTCTTGTCCAAAGAGTCGAGTGCAAGCTGCAGCAGGTACGTCGATGGAGTTTCCCATCTCTATCGGAGTACATCAAGGGTCTGCGCTCTCCCCACTACTCTTCGTCGTCGTTATGGATGCCATATCGCGTGATCTTCAGCAGCCAGTCCCTTGGACGTTGCTTTATGCTGATGATGTAATGCTTGCTAGCGAAGACAAGATTGAACTCCAGCGGCAGGTACAAGCTTGGTGCGATCGCTTGGAGAGATTTGGACTCAAACTGAATGTCAAGAAGACCGAGTATATGACGACTGATGAAGACGAGTCCAGCTCCATTAAGGTAAATGGCATTGAGCTGCCACGTACTTCGGTATTCGAGTACTTGGGATCAGCAATCGCGTCCGATGGCGGTTTACTCGTTGAAGCCAACTCACGCGTGAGTGCAGTGTGGTCCAAATGGCGCTCTCTGACGGGAGTGCTCTGCGACAAGAAGATACCAGAGCGGCTTAAATCGAAGATCTACAGAGCAGTCGTTCGACCTGTAGCTATTTACGGAGCTGAGTGCTGGTCCATTACCAAAGAAATTGAAAGGCGCCTCAGCGTAATGGAAACGAAGATGCTGCGGTGGACGGCCGGAGTTACGCGTTTGGATCGAGTACGCAACGACTCCATACGGCAGAGGTTCGGTGTCACCCCGATATTTGAGAAGATGCGCGAAGCTCGTATGCGATGGTACGGCCACGTCCCTCGCGCAAAAGGTGACACTGTCCGAAAGACTGGTCTTAACCTTGATGTGCCCGGTAGGCGGCCACGAGGGCGACCAAAACAGCGGTGGCTTGATACGCTGCATCAGGACTTGAAGATGGCTGGGTTGCACCCTAATCAGGCATTTGATCGGGAGAAATGGCGCCAACATTCCAGGAAAGCGGACCCCGCAACTAAGCGGGACAAACGCTGAAGAAGAAGAAGAAGAAGAAGAAGAAGAAGAAGAAGAAGAAAAAGAAGAAGAAGAAGAAGCTGATTGTGTTCAATACAAAACTAGTGTGGAACAGTGCCCATTTCCGTTTCCGCCTTCCGGCCCAAAAACAGGTGGAACAGCCCAAAATGGCCGGAAACCGGAATTCGGAACACGGAAACGGAAATTCCGCACATACCTGCAGAATAGGCTTGCACCCTAGGGTAGTTAACTGGATAAAAGTTATCTAACAGGAAGGTCCTTTCAAGTCAGAATTAATGACTTATCATCAGAATCATATCTAGATACAAGTGGAGTGCCGCAAGGTGAAGTTTTGTCTCCTATTCTTTTCATCGTCTATACTTCTGAAATACCAGAAGTAATTCAAAGGTATAAAGTGTCTTGCAAAATGTTTGCGGACGATATAAAGATCTACAAAAGCGTTGAAAAGACTGAAGATTGTATTGCACTCCAATCTGCTATTAACGCTATTGCAGAATGGTCGGCGACATGGAAACTCCCAGTCTCTTCACCTAAAACGAAGCTGCTCCATCTTGGAAGTTCTGAAAATAGGCACACTTATTACCTTGGAGAGTCCCAACTCAGCAGAACGGACATCGTTCGGGATCTGGTTTTCTTATTGACCCCAGGCTCTCGTATAATACTCACTGTGATGATGTATCCAGTAAGGCTAATAGAACTTTTATTGTTTAGGTACTAAGCGGGCTGGTGCCCGCTGTACACCAGCAAGGTATCTTAAAGCGGGTAAATTACAAGTTACACCCCGGGTTCCCTCCATTGCCTAGTTCTGTGCTGAGAACAGAAACTGTTTATCCGAGTGTTCCATGACCATTGGTCTCATAATGGAGCGGGTACCAACCCGCTTAATAGCATTGTTTATCCCACCTACAATTGCTTTAAGCCCATAGCACTTGTCCCATCGGTGTCTTTATGAGTTGTGTCTTACTAAGCTATATCCATTGCTCGATTCATTTCTACATCTCTGTTAGTCGACATCGACGTACACTGAGAGGGTTGCTCAACAACCGACCTACCTTAAACAGTTGTTTCGACATAAAACCATGATGCCGTTTAAGAGTCCTCTCATACGCGGTATTAATAACGCTGACGAGATTTTCGGTCTTACTCTTGTCCGGCGTCGACCTATACTCGTCCACCATCAAGGTAAGCATTTCTAGCATGAATTCGAGACCCCTGAAACTGTGGTCATTGAAGATGCGTGGCGAATGGGAACGAAGCATAGTGTTGGCTTGCCTCTTTAACCAAAGCAGCCCTTCTGTTGCGATGCCGAGATTGCCGCCGTTATCCCTCAGGTCGCTATCAATCAGGTCTTGCAAATACAGCTGCGCTTCAAGTAAAAATTTAATCTGCCTTCCAATAGGAAAACTGTGATGAAGTGAGAACAAGCCCCACCTGTCCGATTCTTTTCAAATCGAGTCCGTACCTTCACTACATTGCCGTTGATGTCGGACTTAACAGGCGAGAAGGCAGCCCCGAGGAATCCTGAACAACCTCAGTCCGAGACACAGACAGAAACAAACACCGAAGACCTGCTATGCAAGTTGACTAGCTGTACGTGTGCAAGATGCTCACCAACAAATTCGGCGATGCCTTGGCAAGCACTGAGAAACTGCTCCGTTGGAATTCTGCCACCTTCGAGATGGGGAAAGAGGTGTTCCGGCTTCGAGAAGTAAGTCCCCTCCTCTGATGGACTTCGGCAGTTCATGGCACACTGAAACGAGTGTGTCACTGAACAGATGTGGACGACGCTGCGCACCGCGTCTCGGTGATATTCGGCGAGGTCGCGCCATGCGCAACAGAACACGTTAGTCTCTGATAGGACAGAAGCACATCTACTGGCAGAGGAAGCTGAGCGATCCGTCGCAGCTGCCGAGTCACCCGAACGAATAGGGGCGACTTATCAAAGTGTCCGTCGAGCACTTAATCGTCCCGTTATCAGCAAGATAGACGGCTTCTTTGCGAACGCTGAGGAATCCGAACCAAGCCCGACCTACGACTCCATCAGATATCATGAGTCGCACGTCTTACAGGACAGGAACACTTCTGCGGAAGCGCCACTTCCCCGGCGCCACTGCTCGAGCAGCGCGCCTCGTCCCCCGCACTGCCAGCCTCAGCTTCGCGCCCCGTGGCAGCGCCTCCACCAGACGACACCACTTGCTAGGGCGACGCCCCCCTTCCCGCCTTCCGCAGCCGCAGCAGCTCGACCTCCCAGCGACCCCTGCAGGCGAGCAGCAACCGCGCTGCACGGCAGTGACCAGCCGCAGTCCCTAGCTACAGTATCCGGCCGCGGCGTGGGACCGGCCGCTGATGGGTTTGCGGCGGCGCTCGATCCGGGCGGTGCACGGCCGCTGCGGTCTCCGAGGCGCCCTCTCCCCGAGTTCGGGCCTCTGGGTCGTTTTTCGTGTTCTCGTGGCTCGGCTTCACTGCTCGGGTCCGCTGTCGCACATACATGCCGGTTGGTCATGGGTCGATGGTGGTCCTCGCCGTGGGCTCCGTCCGCCTCTTCCGGCCGACGTTTTTGGCCGCCGTGTTTTTCTCACTTCTATGAGGCCGGGTCGGTTTTCACACTCTCCTTGGAGGGTCGGTTGTGGGCTACAACTCGGCAGGAGCTTGTTCGCAGTGCTCTTCATTCATGAAGGTTCTCCTCCATCGTGTTCTGCTGCGGCCTCTTTTGCTGTTAAGCTGATGTTATGGTATTCGGCGGGCTTGTGCCCGCATCGCACGACAGAGCATCATCTTAGAGCGGGTAGGCTAGGTGAGACAGACCGGAGTTCTTTCCCCTGTATGGTTCTCTGCCCTATACACGTCAGCGGAATAGATCACAGGAGCCTTGTTGTGTTATTGCTCTACAAAGGGCGCAGAGCGGCTCGAGGGAGGGGTCATAAGCCAGTCCTATGCGACGTCCTGTGTTGGGTGCAAATGGAGTCGGAGGACGCGAGGGGTCATCCCTACTCAGTGCTTGTACGCCTTGGTATGAGGGCATGTGCATGTTCAGTTACATCGGAAATGGCTTACCTTAGTTCGCTTTATAGGGGTGGAACACACCAGTGATGGGAAAAAATCGGGTTCAGGAAAAAAATCACGGACGCGCCCCTTATTTGACGTCTTATTACTAGTAAACGTGCTTAGAGGAATTATTCGGACCTGAAGACGCGTTTGCTGCGATGGGGTGATACGAAACAGATAAGCTACTGTCCCCGAAACTTAAAAGAAAGGGTGCTAACTTGAATTACTCGAGAATTCTTCCTGAATTATGGATTGAACTTCGCCATGCTAAGGAGATTGTGGTTCCCGGCCTTTGGAGGACTCTTAGTTCCCCAGATTTGACTTCCAATGAATGTTCGCTTGACACCCTTGATTATGTTGTGGTCTTATTGATTAGCCCAACAAGAGTGTCACTTCTATTAGGCTGATTTTTGAGCGTTTTGACTGGTTTGTCGCCTCAATTTCGGTAGTGTTGCGAATATCTCCCGCTTTTCCAGGCTTCGAAGAAGGTGAAAGCGCAGAAACGTAAGCGTTATAAAAGCCGTTAAAAGTCTAACAAAAATATGGGCACACTGAACACACCACTGTTGCATCAGGACCACATAGTGCTGAAGAAAAGAGCTAAACCTTTGGTATTTGGAACACAACCGAGGAAAAACCTGATGAAGCTTCCCGAGATTTGAGAACTTTTTGAACGGCAACTTGGTGTACAAACAGTATATCTTCCCTGTGATTTGAAGGGAAGCGAAATATACTCGTCCTTAGCGAACCTGAATATGCAAAAACTTCTGTAACAGGCATAATTTGGGGAAAGCTTGCGCTGAAGTGCAGTGGAACTGCCATCCTTCCATGAAGGCGGATTGGCAAAGTGGTAAAGAAAGCAAGCAAGGTTCTACTGCAGTCCATCCGCAACACAGTTCAAGTACGAGCAAGCATAAGGGGGTGACTGGAATTTTAACCTTTGATATCAAGCGGATTCTGTGTAGCACTCAACTACGTAATACATATGAAGCGCTCTGCAATGTCTCACCCTCCATGTCTGATGTTTGGCAGGTTTTTGCGCCTTAAAGGTAATTTCGGAAGCATCGTCACTCGGACGGCCTAACATATACCCTTCCCCATACTCCCTTCGATTAGGAAACGTCCAGATCGAAGTTCTGTTCTCTAAGCAGGTCTGCTATTAATTCGCCAACCCCCAGGCTAGCTCGAGCTCGAGTCTAATGATAAGACCTAGGCGAGCTGCACACGACAACCGGCGAGTACTGCTGATCGTGTTGTAGATAAGAGCCTGTGTAGTCTCACGACTCAGAAAACAGGTGGATACTTCACAAGAGCTCGACGTAGCGTGAATACTTCGGCAGTGAACAATCGCCCAAGATGGATTAGAAGTCTCCATTTCAAGGTAGCTAGAAGAGCGAGACAATAGTTTAGACAAACTCATTGCCCAGGAATGAACTCGAACCCGCAAAGGATAGTGGGGATCGCCCGCAGATCGACAAGGTGGGGCAGGTACAGCTCAGGGATATTTGAAAGCATTGGGTACCTCTGACCACGCACTACAGGGTTGGCGGAATAAAGAAGGAAATCCACAAAAGATCGCAGGTGGGCTATATGGGATAGCGCTCACACTTGGTATGTTTCGGTTTTAAAACATCTTGTTTGGAGTCGAGCTATGCTGTATGGGCTAAAGTAGATGGCGCATTCGGAGGAAGCGACGGGATTTTCACCTTACGAGATCACTGAGCTAAAATCACATGTACATTTCTGGAAACTAAAAATTGCTGAATCGGCTGGCCACTTTTTAAGGGAAACTTGCAGTTTGCTTGCGTGCATCCTTCTTCGACCCGAAGAGCTTTAAAACCCGCTACAAGTCATAAAACTGCAAGAAGATTCGTAGCACAAGCTCTTGAACACTATTCGTCTTGTGATCTTAGAAATGAGTGAGCGCACCACTCATTTCTAACGCTATTCCACCAGGACACTCTACGATGGACTAGGAGCTAACTGAACAACAGCTTTTGATAAAGGGATGTCAAAGTGCTGTACAAACCAGGAGATCTTCAAGTCACTCAGTCATTTCCTTTAATCGTAAAATTGTGGAAGACATAAATAAAACTAAACGCTACGCTAGGAAATTCGCCCCTCTTCAAAGGGAGGGGGGGGGGGGGGTAGAACGCCACTACGCCCGTTGCGATGTCTTGTGCGTCTGCGATGGCACTTTTGACAAGCTGATCGTGGTGCAGTGGATAGTGGCGTTGATTCACGCAAAGGAGGTCGGGGGTTGGTTCTCCTGCGTTGTGGCATTCTTGCATTTCAAGTGACTTTCTGAGATTTGAAGGGTTTCGACGTCTGAACAATTTTAAGTTGTTTTTGCGCATGTTCCAGCCGTATGCGCTTCACCGTTCGAAGAGCGCAGAGCCCTGCTGTGGACTCCTCCTGAGCGACGGAAGCAGTTTCCACACGAGCAACTTGGATGGCACACAACCACCATCCACCAGTCAAGTCCCGCCATGATCTCCAGTCCCGCTAAGAACACCCCTGCGTGATCTAACTGCCGCAAATCCCTTAGAGGTTTCGTAGCACGGTCCCCATGGAGCGTTGCCGGAGAACTGGTCCGCTTGGCAGTGTGCCGAGGCGGCGCGCGGTTTCTCGTCGTGTCGTCTCGCGCACTCCACGCCTCCCTGCTCTCCTGCCTTATCGCTAACCATAGCGGCGAGCGGCGTTGCCGCAAAAGTGTGTGGGGGTCTTAATAGTAAAGAAAAGAAACAGTGAGCATAGAATTGTGCAGGAGAAGGGAGTCAGGGGAATGGGACGACTAGCGCAGCCGTGTTAAAATTGCCTTCATCCTGGAGTTCCCTCCCTTGCCCAATACGGAAGCAGATAAGACGAGGATCTGTAATCGAAAAGAAGTGATAAGACTGCATTTATATTCGCTGGATGCAAATAGTTATTTCACATTCTTGTACGCCGTGGCATGCTATGGTGACCGCCCTCTTCCCCCAACTGCCATAGCATCGAATAATTTGTTGTTGTTTCTTCATTCTAAAGAATTATGTCGCCGTTGTTTGTGTCCTGTTCAACGCTACTGGAATGTATGTAGGTAGGGTCTTCTATCCAGATTTTGATTCCAAGCCCGAGTGCGGCGTGTGGATTCGAATCGTCTCGCGTGGAAAAACAATTTGAATTCACGCAGAGACTATTTTTACGTAAGATTCACGCCTCAATCAGTTCGAGCAGCCGCTGCAAATTTCATACGATGTTTATCCGCTCGACGAGGCGACCATTAATAGCGCGCTTCGCCGGCGCCTTGCCCTTTCCCATTTCCTTCCCCTAGGAACCTTTGTAGAATGGACAACTATCAATCTCATCTTATTCGTGTTCGAATTTTATAAGCAGTGTCACTTCTACTACTAGATTTAAAAATTTACAGGCTGATAATGTACTGCCAGCGCCTCGCCGTCCCTCTGGCTCGCTCTATTGCCGTAAGTGAATATTTTATAGTTTTTTAGGCACTATTGTACTTTCGGAACTCCACTGGTCCTAAAGGTCGAAAAAGTTTGCCCAAACTTTGCCTAGGGGTTATTCGGGGTGCTGATCACGAATCTGGCATCCGTTTTTCGTATTGCGCTGGAGCACGGAACGTACAAGGACTAAGGTCATGGTCACCGTAGCTTACCGTACTCGAGCGTAGTGTGAAGAGCAGAGACATTATGTAGGCAATACAAAACCACTTACCATTTAACCGGAATGGTGTCGGCTCCATGTTGCCTGGGGGGGGGGGGTGTCGCCGGAGTAACTTAAAGCCTGAGGACAGATACTCCTCTTTTTTAATTTGCTTCCAAATTTTGGGCAAGGGAAGGGACTCCGGGGTGTAGGCAATTTAAACACGGGTGCGTAACTCGGCCACACCCCGGAGTCCCTTCCCTTGCCCAAATCTGAATCCCCCTCGCTCTCACCACCCTCGGCGCGCCTTCCCTCCTCCCTCCCTCCTACATTATATGCAAATAAAAAAAACTCTAAATAAAAAATAAAACATAAAAACTCACGGCGGCCGCGCAACGCGTGCGCCCGCCGGTGGAGTGGTCCGCTTGGAATAGTTGCGGGCCACTCGCCCCCGCGAGCGCGGTTTCGAACGTGGTAGGTTAGACTCCAGACGGAAGAGTCCGGCCTTTTCTGTGCTCTCCTCCGCTGTCGCGGAGGAGAGCACAGATTGAGCTAGGGAAGGGACTCCGGGGTGTGGCGAGTCACCAGACGCGAAACAAAGCAGGGCTCCCGTAAAGTGACTTAGGTGAGTGTTTTTCATTTTCTTTATTGTTTCCGTGAATTATTTCCTTTCAGCGAATCACCTAGGATGTGCTGAGTCGCATTCTAGGTGATTCGTTGAATTTCGCTAACCCCTCTGTTGTCACATAGCGCCCCGTAATCGACCGAAATTTCAAAAACGGTTGTCAGATTCGTGATCAGCACCTACCTTCCTGTGCGAAGTTTGGACGAAATTTTCTTCGACCACTGGAGTCCTGAAAGTACAATGGTGCCGTTTTTAAATTACTTATGCAGCTAAAGATTGTAAATTGTTGCAGTGGGGTCTGGCAAGCTCACATTAAGGTCCGGTGTGTTTATTCCTTTTGTATACGGAAGCAACCAACAGAGCTAGTGAAAGTTAAGAGCTGTTCAGTAGTGGGTATTTAGATACACTTCTAATTTTGTCAAAAGTGGAGTTGACTGTAACCTACTACTTCCAAAAGAGGAAATCAAAAATCGAACAGGCCAGCAGCCTAGATGACATTCGGAAACTCCTGGATATGGGTGTTAACTGAACTGTGGTACGGTTCCTCGCTGTTTTGATGCAGGTACACGCCTGATGAGTATCCACGAAGTCGGTGCCTAGTATAAATAAGGCATAACAGGGTTCTTTCTACAATGTGCAGAAAACGTCTGAGGACTGTAGACGTCAGGACCCCTCAAACCTCAGCCGATCAGTTGAACTACAAGCCCCAACGCTGAAGATTCGAACCAACGATCTCCCTCTGCTGAAGCAATACCACTATCCAGTGCATTCCGAGCCACGTTCCGGCTCGTGGTTGCGAGCGTGATAGAAGTCAGACCTCTTAAATCTCATCCGAAAAATGAAGTGCGAAAATCCCGCTACGCAAGGGAACCAAACCCCTACGTCCCTCCCATGGGGTCCCATTGAACCATGTCTTCAAACTTTGCGCTGACGATACGCCTTGAACTTCACTATCAGTTCGTGTGTAAGGATTCATATTTTCAGGCCAGCCGAGTACCTCTTGCTCTTCGTGCGGAGAGTGCGCTGGCCACTCGATGCCTCCACACTAGCGTTGCACGCAAGGATATTGACAGTGCCGCCAAGTACATCGGTGCTGGAGCTGCAACCGTTGGTGTAGCTGGATCAGGAGCCGGTATCGGAAACGTGTTCGGAGCCCTCGTCATCGGATATGCCCGAAACCCGTCTTTGAAACAACAGCTGTTCTCATACGCCATTCTAGGGTTTGCCCTTTCCGAGGCTATGGGACTTTTCTGCCTCACCATGGGTTTCATGATCTTGTTCGCTCTGTGAACTTGTTCTTTGTGGAACTTGTTGAAAATCCTTATGTTTTTGTCATAGCGGAGTTCGGACGAGGCTTAGTTTGCAGGCTTTTAGGTTGAAATGAAGTCGATTAATATAGCATGTGTACATACAGTCGTATCTTAACAGCTGGAACCTTTACAATAAACGGTCATACATACTGCCATAACTCGAAGAGATATAAAGTGTGCCCACTCCACATCTTAGCATTCATAAAGTCTGATATTGTTAGACCTGTTAACGATTGGAAAATGAATCACGGCGTTGTCCTACAAACATCGAGGTACGCCACGCTTTCTGTTTTTACTGCATGTCGCGGAAGCAACTGGAATTCGTATCTGGTCTATGCAATGACTTGCGGCGCCCAGACGATAGACAGGCCAGTTTTTGTCCTGCTCAGGCGGGGCTGTTACCACCAATTCACCGACACCGGAGGGATGGAAGTCTTGGTTGGTCTGGGTGAGAAATCTGAAACGGTCGGGTGTACGCGACAGCCGGTGCATCCTTTGAATGCGTTACGTTACGCGCCCAATTAATGGATACATGAGCGAGTTAGCTATCTGCATATCTCGTTTTCCGGGACACACATGGAAGTTGCCCATGCAACGAGCGGATGGAGAGGAGCTGGTAGTTTATCGCTGGCCGGACAGAAATACCTGTGAAAGAGACAGCGGGAGTATCCCGAGGCGGTGGTTACTAAACATGGTGTCCGAATCATGCATTTTCTGGTGTCCGACCGGATTATCCGAAATCCGGCCCGGCCGAAAATGACATCCGAAGATCCGGGGTACTCTAAAAGCAAGGATGGTGTGCAACATGGTGAGAGCACCATACGAGAGGCACTGCCACCCTCTAGGCATTCATGTAACGCCTAACCTTAGTTTTGAAAGCCATGTTGAGGAGGTCGTTCGCAGAGCATTTGCTGTGCTCTTTACAAATTTTAGAATCACAATCCGATGATGCCTCCACCCTGGTAAAGTTCTATAGGACATATGTAATTCCGACTGTGGAATATGAGGCAGAGACTAGGAGCCTGTGCAGTCGCAAGCTTGTAACAGAACTGGAAAGGTTCAAAAAGTTTTCACTAAAATACTGCAGAACAGATGTTTTCCGTCTCTTTCGTTTCCTATGCCTGACTATGCCGAGAGATTGCGGATGCTCAGACTCAAAAGCTTATTATATCGTCCACTGTACCGCAAAATGCTCTTGCTTTTTGCTTTAAATTTCTAAAAGGTGAAAAAGTGGTGGGTGACTACAAAAATCGCCCCCTACTGTATTAGATCCTCAAAACAGTGCCTTCTTTCGTCGTAAACTGTAGAAGCTTGAATTACTTTCAGTGCTTGAAATACCTGACATCATATGAAGAGCACCATTCATTCGTGATTCCTGCCACTCGAAAAGGGAAAGACAACGAAACAATCTGGATATAATCATATCTATGCACATGGACAGGTCACCTTAATTGCGAAGCCTCCGGTCTGCTGTGTTGTATGGAGCATGTCGACCAATACCTTCATGGACAATAATCTCGTAATTCTAGCAGACAATCTCACCAATCTGTGCACTGCTCGTCTATTTCCTAAGCCTACAATAATCTCAGATCTCTTCTAAATCAATTTCTGGTGCTCGTCTGTCCGATCATTCCCGGAACTCTACTTCTGCTTATAATCTTCTCCACAATACACCGCTTCAGATGTGGCGTCGGCACAGAAGCAGTTTTGCTACACTGCGATTTAATCAATTTCACGAGAATGATTAGGTCGAGATGCGCTTCTGTTAAGTTGTTGAAAGTCTGTTTGCTACGTATTTCCTTCGTCCAGTTTGTTTTAGTGAGGCGCACACACAAGTGTAATAAATGACAAAAATAGTGACAATGATTCGGATAAGAGCTCAGCTCGCAGTGTAGCAAAACCAAGCGAATATTGAGTTCTGATTGAGTTCATGCCATCGCAAATTAGGCCTCCTATCTTTTTTGAACATGAGTTTGCTCCAAACCTTCCAGAAATGGTAAGGATTTGGCGTGGCCTATTGGCTGAAGTCTGTGAGCCGTTGTAAAAATTACACTAAAAGTGCTACCATCAGCTAACATTGTTAGCATTAGCCTACATTTTTTTAAAGATAGCGCCTACTTCAAATGCGACTAGTGCATACAGTCGTGCTAAGGACAACCAAGACTCGGACTTTGCAGATTGCTGAACTACCTCTTCAGTTAGGATTCTTGCAGGCTAAAGAACCAGTGATCTAATCACTGTCTACTTCCCGCAGTTCTTTGTACGGCTATCCAGTCTTCGTAGTTCAAAGACATGGGAACAGTGCGATCGAACCCCACAGTTGACATGGGATGCACTCGAGAGTCAGTGTCCACCGTCAGCGGCTCACAAGAAGCCATCTTTCTGTTGCCCCGTCCAGCAAGTGCTCATCAGTGGCTCGCACCTTCTATCTTTTGGTGCAACTGGCCAGGTAAAGATCGGCCAGGGGCCGGATTCATCAACGACTAACCCGCGGGTATGGGGCAGAGATACCCACAATGAAGCATGCGTCTCTGAGTCCTGCGTTATCTCTGCCTGACTCTTATCTTATCTCTACCCCTTATCACCCGCATACCCACGGGTTAATTGTTGATGAATCCGGCCTCAGATCTCATTATCTTTATCAGTCAACCATCTGCGGCACTACGCGACAACCGTTGACGGAGTCTTAGGCCTCTGTTATACTCCCGCGGGAGCATCCGCGGAAGGGCGGGAATCGCGCCGAGACTCCTCACCTGGCCAATCGCCGCACCTCGCCACGCCCGCCTCCGCCGTGCACCATTGATCCGCGGACGTTCCGCGGATGCTCCCGCGGGAGTATAACAGAGGCCTTATAGGTAACCATTGTACTGGATGCAGTGCAGAGGAGCGATCACATCTAGCGAACTAATAGGGGATACCCGCCATGTTTTGCCCAGGCAGATGCAGAGGGACCTTGTAGAAGCGAAAAACACGTTGAGAATAACAAACACAGGTCTGGAAACGGCACGCTTACGCAGTGACTGAGAGCGTGTTTATTTACACGGACGAGAAGATCCAATGATCACAATAAATCAACAATATACAACTGTACATACGGTAACAATCACAATTTCTCCTCCGCTTCACCGATGGTGGACAACGCTGAGGACCCAGAACACGGACGTGTTTACATTGAGAGCGAATACACTGCTGAAGGGAAGAGCTGACAACGCAACCAACCCGACTGGTCTTACATCGAGCACGTCTGATCCGCAGGATCGCCCAACTCTGGTGAAAGGAGATCAACCAGCCAATAGACTAACTAATCTGTTGTATAGAACTTCGTTTGTTTATCACATCGAGAGGGAAGGAATGACGAACAGTGTCCTCGGTGCCGCGACGCCGCAGCTCGAACTCGCGGATGATAAAGCGCACAGAGTCGCTGGCTGAGGACACGCGTCGCGGACTTCGCATGCATGCGGCCGAGTGTGCTCGAGACCCGCCTGGTACTGGAGACGACACGGCAGCGCGTCCATTGAATTGGGGCGCGTGACGATGCCTCGACGCCTCCAGCAAACCCGCAAATGTTTGCAGCTGCTCCATGAAACCCTTGAAATAAGGGAGAGCTGATAATTATTCTGCATCACAGGAAATGCTCAAGTTCAACGCACTTTATTAGGAGTGATGCAGTTCCTCCGTTTCTTCACATAGGCCAATGCATATTCTAAACTCCATCCATACTCCTTCATAGCATATGCGATCACGGTTGATGAACTGCGACTGATCCCTTTCTTGCAGTGCACCAGGCAGACTTTACCCGACTCTCTAAAAAAGGAAAAAACATGCCAAATGGGCGGAGCAAAGGACTAATGGATTTGAAGGCAAAGGCTGAATTCGACTCACTTTGCCTCCTTGATAAAGCTGTAGGTGAGGTTCCAATTATTGAGGAGGTTCGTACTAGCTTCATCCGAAACTGATATCTTCACATATTTGAAATGCATTGGAAAGAAGTTATCCACCTCTCGTGTCATATTTAGAATATACCCAACACTGAAATACTCACTAAGCTGCTGCGAAATGAACTGGTGAGAACCGGAGGAAAACTGGTGTGGCCTTGACTTGTTTTTCATTTGCATGGTTATCCATGTAGTGAATAAATAGATAAATAAATAAAACAAACTTGTTTTGATTTAGCTCTTCCCAATTCGAGGCATTCCACTCAGTCCCAAGCAACAGGTAGGGAAAAATCCGGCTTGGCTTATCCATTTGACCCAAAATCACCAGCATTTCACGATCAATAAAATCCTGAATGTACAGTGAAGTGAGCTTCGGATTCAGACCCAATATTAGGCCCTGATCAGTACCTTGTGTCCGTCAACGCAGCCCACTCGCTGAGCCAGAGCTTCTCGAATATCACGACTGGTAACGCTATCCAAGTCTACACTCTGCATAATCTGTCGCAACTCTCGTCTAAGCAGTGCCTCCTGAAAGTAAATGTTGAGCGCAGATCTGCAGCGAACGACGACTGTAACTTTGTCGTTTAGTCGTTCGCCAATTGCTACAGCTCTACATCAACAACATAACGGCAAAGAATCTCGTACTATTCATCAAGGACAGAATTCCTTGAAGACCTGCTTGTCGCGGAGACACATGGCCAGCCGGCCTGACCCAGGATGGCAGATAGGAAAAAAAAATTGCGGACCAAATCCAGGATTCTTTTGGTGGTTCAGGACGTCTTTAACGTAACCACCGGTGTGCGAGCAGCAGTGAACACGTTCGCGTCCATGCAAATTGTATCCCAGCCGTGGAGCAACGTTAGATCCCCTTTACTTTGTGGCCAATTCACTAGGGAAGGATTTACACCTCCCATGGAACTTCAAGTTGAGACCAGGACCATTAGAAAGAGCTCGGAACGCTGATTACGAATATGGGTGTCAAAATTGCAAAATGAAATTCCTGAGCGAGTTATGGCTTGCTGAAATCGGAGGGCCTCACTACGGCTGGCTTTGCGACACACCTGGCGCGAGAGTGGTGAGTCATCGGGGCTCCGTAAGAAGAGCCAGCCAGCTGCGGCGGTGACGCAGGGGTAGTGCTCGCGCTCGTCGGGTGCGACATCGTTGGTTCGGTTCCCGTTACTGCCCATTTTTTTCAAATCATAATTTATTTTCGAAATGACCTTTTGTTCAAAATTATGACATGTGTCTGATCAAATAGCCGGGGAAAAGTACTATAAACGCTTGTAAAAATGCTTGAAAGGCAAAAAACTGTTACGGTAACATTTTTATTCACTCTTGCATCCCAAGTTCAGCGAGAAGAATGGACACCACCAGTAGAATGGACACGAGTGAAAAGGACACAGTGAGTGAAGAAAAAGCAGTACATCAACGACATTTTCTTCTTTAACGTCATACATTCTACTCATTTTCTTAATTCACACATTTTTTGCTTTATTCCATGAATGCCAAGGTTGTTAGAAACACCTCCAGTTATTCAATATATGATTTGGACTCTATTTGTGCAAAATAGTGAATAAAAATGTCACCATAACAATTTTTTGCCTCAAAGCATTTTACAAACGTATGGTAGATTTCCCGGCTATTTAATCAGACACGTGTCATAATTCAGAACAAAAGGTCATTTCGAAGATAAATTATGATTTGCAAAAAGACCGGCAGCAACGGGAACCGAACCAACGACGTCGCACCCGACGAGCGTGAGCACTACCCCTGCGCCACCGCCGCAGCTAGCGGCCCAGCTTACGGAGTCCCGACGCCCGGTGCTTCGTACAGCAATCCTGTGGTGAGGCCCCCGATTTCGGCAGGCCATAACTCGCTCAGGAGTTTCATTTCGCAATTTTGACCCCCATATTCGTAATCAGTATTCCGAGATCTTTCTAATGATTCTGGTGTCAACTTGAAGTCCCATGGGAGGTCAAAATCCTTCCCTAGTATAGTTGTGCTCTCCCAAAAATTTCGAATAACCGAATATATTCGAATAGCGGCGATTTTCGAGCATTCGAAATCGGATTTTTTCGAGCACTCGAATTCGAATACATTCGAAAATCGTGATTTTTCGGGCATTCGAATTCGAATGCTCGAGTATTCATTCGGGCGTAGCTAGCGTTTTGGGAAGGAGTACCATTTCATCAAAGCAAATACAGGGTGTGTCAAAAAACACTGTTTGAAAGGTGATAACGTTGCTCACGGTAAGGGTACTGAAGAAGTTAAGGGCTTATATGAGAACTAATAAATAAATATGAGAACTTAAGAAAATGAAAATTTTCTGACATATTAGCGGCACAGATTGCGCAATGCTCTCGTCTGATGCTTGCTTTTTACGTTTATTTTGATTGTGTTTCACTCGAAAACTTATTGTAAATTCTTTTAAAGGAACCTTGTTGTTCGTGCTTCTTTTAGTGTTTAAAACTTAAAAACACACTATGGCTTGCGAAAAATGCAGGTACTAATTGAAAGGTTCTAACATTGCTTCTAGTGGAGCTTTTGGAGCTATTTGAAACTCGCAACACAGGACAACATAATTTCTGGCGTGCAAATAGTCAAGACTGCGCCATGCCCCGCCCGAAACCTTGCAATTCAGACTTGATTACTTGCGCATGGGTGACGCGACTGGGTGGTACTTTGGAAAAGTAGTCGCTGGATCACCTCTGTACCTCGGCGATGTTTTCGATTTTCTAGTAGCACTTCAGGATAAACTTGTTCTCTTCGAAGGGAAGCCTAGAGCCGGTCATTAATCTTGTTGTGCGCTCTCATATGATGTAGAAAGCGTTATTAGAGCGATAGCCAGAACGGCGAATTGTGTAATCAAGAAACTCACATGTTACGCGTCCTTCACGTGATTGTCAGGTTTTAAATGTTAGAAGCACAGCACAGGTTAAAGGGCCAAGTAGTAGCAAGATTTAACAAACACTAAGGCTGTGCACTCCACGGATCTCACTCGATAGAGAGCCTTCGGGCTCTCTTGTTAAGAGGGATCTCGGGCCGCTTGTCGCAGGGCCACGTGGCGCGTCCCCGGGTGGTGGATAGGGGAATTAAACGCGAACCAAATGCGACCGTGTACTGCCCAGAGACGCAGGTAGGATGCAGGGGATGGACTCCTTGCTCCTGCTGTGTCGGGTCGACGCGTTCCTTGTGCGTGGGAGCGGCATGTTCATGCACAGTGTGCGTGGATGTGTCCGTGGCTGTGCGAATTGTAACTGTGTCGGCCCAGCCAAAAGCTTGCACTCGGTAGACTGGGAGTACATCGTAAGGCGATTCGAGGCCGCCTCAAAAGTCTCGCCCCGTCCCTTCGGGCAGTCTGGCTGGCTGCCCGGAGTTCTTCGCCCGCACGACAGAGCCCGACTAGCTACTCGTGTGTACTCCAGTCAAAAACAGCAGCACTAAAGAGCCTCATTCCCCTGACCCCGAAAGAGCCCCCATTTCTGCAGTGATGGGAAGGACGAGTACGGAGAGGCTGCTAAAATCTCAGGGCCTTATAGGCTGCGCAAATTGAGAAGGACTAGGATGACGATCTGTACTTACAACGCCCGCACGCTCACATCGGAAGCTTCCGTCGAGGACCTGATGATGCAAGCCAGGAAGATCAAGCACGACGTCATCGGACTGACCCAGACGAGAAGACACCACCCCCTACAAGCCGCCTACGACTCCGGAGTAGAACTGTTCCTCGGAACATGCGACAGCAGAGGAGTAGGCGTCCTCGTCAACACGCACTTGGCCATGAACATCGATTCGTACAAGTCTCTGACAACCTGAATCGGACGTCTGCGACTGAAGCGATGTGGCTCCGTGCCAGCGTTGACTGTATTCGTCGCGTATGCCCCAACATCCGACTACGATGACGAAAAGGTCGAACCCTTCTACGTAGAGCTGGAGAATTTCTATAAGGAAGATCACACCTTCTACAAGGTGATCGTCGGCGACTTCAACGCCAAGATCGGACCGCGAAGGTCGCCGGAAGAACTTCACACCGGAACCCACAGTTTGGAGTGGAACGAGCAAGATGAAAGGCTGTCTGAGTTTATCATGTCGACCAAGACCATCCATGGAAACTCACAGTTCCAGAAGCCTCCCTCTCTACGATGGACCTGGGAATCCCCGGTGGCCAGTTCCACAACGAGATCGACCACATCATCTTCAATCGCAAGTTTTGCCTGACCGACGTCTCCGTTGTCCCCAAGTTCTACACGAGATCGGACCACCGCCTCCTTCGCGCGAGGTTCCGCTTTTCGCGTCAAGGAGAGAAGGCCGCGAAGTTCAAGAAAAGGAATCCTAGAATGACCACCAACTGGGATCTCTACACCTCTCTTGTCGGCCTTTGGGAAGATGCCGTTATGGACAACGTCGACAAGGAATACGACCGCATCGTGCACCATCTCCACGATAGTGCTAAGGGAGCCGAGAGCTTGAAGACCACCAAGAGACGCCTGTCTCCGGAAACTCTCGAGCTTATACGCCAGCGTGGAGCAGCACGAGAGTCAGACAACTACCAGCTGTCGTCCGAGCTTGCGAAGCTATCCAGAGCGGCGATAAAGGAAGATCTCAAGGAGAGAAGGGCGGAAGTGTTGGCTGAAGCAGCAGAGGCAGGGTTGAGCATCCGCAATGCCCGCCGAAAGTTCGCCAACTTCAAGACCAAGATTACCGACGTCCTGACGGAACCGTCACCTCTTCCAAAAAGACCATGGAGAAAGTCATCCACGACTTCTACTCCGATCTCTTCGATAGCCACGTTCATCTGTCCCATGCCATCTTCCGCAGGATGGATACGTCGTTCCCTCTGTTCTCCCTTCCGAGATCCGACACGCCATCTCGTCGGTGAAGAAACGTACAGCACCCGGTCCCGACAGGATCAGACCCGAACACCTGAAGGATCTCCCGCCAACGCTCATCAACACCTTGGCGCGGCTCTTCACACGCTACCTGTCGGAGTGAAAGGTTCTATCTCAGTGGAAGACCAGCAAGACCGTCTTGCTGTACAAGAAGGGAGACGTGCATGACATTGGCAACTATCGCCCGATCTGCCTGCTGTCCGTAGTCTACAAGCTGTTCACTCGAGTCATCCTGAGTAGGATCAGCAGAACGCTGGACGAAGGAGACCACGCGAACAAGCAGGATTTCCGAGAGGATTCAGTACGATCGACCACATACACACCATTACGAAGCTCATCGAAGTGTCGCGAGAGTACAAGCTGTCGCTGTGCCTTACGTTCATCGACCTGAAGAAGGCATTCGACTCCGTCGAGACTGAAGCGGTTCACGAAGCCCTGCTCACTCAGGGCGTTCCTTCTCAGCACATCAGAGTCGTTCGAGAGCTGTGCAGTGGATTCACGACCAAGATCTCTCCATTCTACAACGACGTCGTCATCGACGTAAGGAGAGGGGTTCGGCAAAGGGATGCCATATCCCCGAAGCTCTTCAGCGCCACCCTCGAAAACGTCATGCGCGAACTAGAATGGGAAGACATGGGAGTGAAGGTCGACGGCCAGCAGCTGCACCATCTTCGTTTCGCTGACGACATCGTGCTCATAACACCGAGCATCAGCCAGGCGGAGCGAATGCTGGCCGACTTCGATCGTGTATGTGGGAATGTTGGACTGCAGCTGAATCTTACGAAGACGATGTTCATGAGGAACGGACAAGTTTCTGATGCCCCATTCTCGCTCAACGGAACGAACATCTCTGAATGCTCCAGCTACGTGTATCTGGGTCGCGAAGTCAATATGGCCAAACGACCTAGCGCCGGAGCTGAGCAGGAGGAAACGCGCGGCTTGGGGAGCTTTCAAGAGCGTCGAAGAAATCGCGAAGAAGACGAAGGACGTCCGACTTCGTGCCCACCTATTCGACTCTACCGTTCCTCCTGCCCTAACATACGCCTCAGAGACCTGGGCTAAACGAAAGCAGGATGAACCCGCGATCAGCGTCGCGCAGCGTGGAATCGAGAGGACGATGCTCGGAGTGACACGACTCACGCAAGTGAGAGAAGGCCTCCGGAGTTCCGAGCTTCGCCGACGTTCGAAGATCAGAGACGCTATCGCGTGGGCCAAGTTGTCGAAAATTAGGTGGGCCGGCCACGTAATGCGCTTCGCAGACACCCGCTGGACGAGAGCCGTCACCGACTGGATTCCGCGGGATGTCAAGAGAACACCGGGACGCCCACCAACGCGTTGGTCGGACTTCTTCGTGAAAGCCCTGAACGACCGATATGACGCTCTTCGTGTCCCTCGAGCGAGGAGGATCCATTGGACCACTCTGGCACCAGCAGCGAATGAATGTGACGCGACAGGAACGAATGAAGACGCTGCTGGCGCCCGCTCGAACAAGTCGATGATCAACGGGTCGACAGGTGATACAGGTGAAGGCTATGCACTATCATTTGTGTCTAAAATGTAAGATTTCAGACTAGGACATTCCGCGATCTTGAATATTCGCACGTCACAGAACTTTTGTTATCCTGTGCTTTCGTATGAGTTTTTAACAGCTCCAAATGCTTCCGTAGCAACAATATTAGAACTTTCAAAATTTAGGCTGGCCGAAAAGTCTTGAAACAAAATTTTAGAATATTCTGGAAAAAGAATTTAAAAATCCTGGATCAGTGAGGATCTTGTGGTAGGTTCCAGGAGCTTTCGCGGATTGAGTACATACGTGCCTGCGCTCGTCATTTTGGTGCTGAGCATGATTAGCCGACAACAGCGTCGAGTTGTCATCTTCTACAAATGGTGCCGAGGCTCCAACGCAAGCAGAACGACCTCTAAAGACACCGATCATTTGGAGAGGGGACTGTAAGCCGCACCACAGTGCTTCGTTGGTGCAGTGCTATCGACGATGATGGGTTGCTGCTCGCTATGAAATCCAATCCAAAAGCAACCACGTAGGAACTAGCAACAACCCTTGGCTGCATCCAATTTACCAGCTGCATCCTCACGACCTAGGCCATCGAAAATTTTGACAAGATGGATCCCTCATAGGCTGACCGAGGCACACAAGCAAGTGCGAATGAACATATGCCAGTCACTTCGTCGTGCAGCCGCGTCGAAAGGAATTTCTTGAGAATCTAGTGACTGGAGATGAGAGCCGGATAGTCTACGATGACAGCGCACGTCTTGCCCTCTGTCTCCGCAGAACCACCGTTCCAGCCGAAGCCAAACCCACACCAACGCAAATATTCACTTTGCGTTTGGTGGGATGCGAAAGAGCCAATCTACCATAAGCTGCTGACTGCTAGTAGGACGGTCGCCGCTTTCAAACAATACTAATCGGCTTTAAAAATGAACGATGCAATGTGAGAAAAAAAAGGGGAAAAAGATCAGGTGTCCATCTGTTGCACGACAACGCGCATTCACGCACACACACACACTCACGTTGCATCGACCCCCTCTCAGAAGATAGCCGAACTTGGCTGGCATCTTTAGCCCATCTTCCGCATTCTTCGGATCTTGCGCCATTGGACTGCCGTTTGTTTGGACCGCTAAAGCGACATTTGAGAGGGAAAAATTTGGAAGGTTTGACGACCTCAAAATGGCAGTCGACAACTTCTTCATGTCGCAATCCGCCGATTTCTGGACGAAGGGAATCAGCGATCTGCTGAGCAGATGGGAGAAGGTTATGTCGCTCTATAGTGATTATATCATTGATTGATAGTTTGTATTTAAAAAACCAAGGTTGAACAAAAAAGGATTTTTGCTTCAAGACTTTTGTGCCAGCATAATAGTGCTTGGATGTTTATAGGTTACCCTCCAATTTTCACAAATCGCCATGTATTTTTTTGGACTTCAAAAAAAACACAAATTAATCAAATCCCTTCAAGGAGAAATCACAAGCTGTTGTGCTGCTGTGAGCCGTCAAAGAAATACGCAGTACAGAAATGAATACGAGCAAAGGAGAAAAAGGTTCAATCCAGATACATAGAGAGAGCGAAATCTCCGCTCAAAATTTTAGCGGTGCAACAAACTGTAAAAATTATGCTTATCATTGCGGGTGCTGCATGACATTCAGATGTGTCCTAGTTTGTGAGTTTCCCAGTGAAACTTCTCTATTACATAGGAAACCACCTCCCTTTTAGGGTCAATAGACATCCAAAGACCATTCTATTTTTCAGCAGCTTTGATAAAAAAACTAGGGAGCTGATCAATAAAACAACACAGGCAACCTTCTGGAAACAGGCGAAAAGCTGTTTGTTTGCATTCCTTCTGATGTGCTGAAAATCTTATAGAGTGGCGTTAATGCGGCGACTGCACAACGTTTGAAAAAACACTAAGATGTCTAGAAATGCCTTATAAATTAACAATACCTCAACTCTTGATCTCTACCGCTGAACGTAGAGCAATTCATAACGAGTTTTAGTTTTTGTTCTTTGTTCGTTATCCGTTTTGCCGTTATCCGGCCATTTTTGGACAAAATTATCCGCTATTCGGCTTTCAAAATTTCGTTATTCGCCCAACCATGGTGGCGTTCCTTCATATGAGGAAGGTCGGGAGTTCGATTCTCCTGCGTTGTGGGATTATTGAATTTCAATCGTGCGGTTGAGATTTGAAGGGTTTTGACGTCTACATGATTCGCTGGCGTTCTCCGCGCATTTTCCAGCTGTATGCGTTTGTGCTCTGGAGTCCCGGAAACTAGCTGCGGCCTCCCCCTGAGCGGTGAGAACAATTTTCACACGAGCAGCTCGGATGGCATACATTCTGGAGTCTCCTCCCTAGCATGGTTCTGCGCTCAAAAGACATGCGGCCCTGAGTGTCCAATAAGGGTGCAAACATTTCTGGAGCTGGAGGGCAAATTATTTGCTCGTGGGATACTTGAAGCAGGAAAGATAGATTATTTTGTTGGATAGCAGATTTCGTAGCAATCGAACACTCGAATGCGAATATTTCGAACATTCGAATTTGAGCATTCGAAAATCGCGTTTTTTTCGAGCACTCGAATTCGGTTACATTCGAAAACCCCGTTTTTCCGAACGTTTGAATACGATTATTCGAATTCGAATAGAATTATTCGAATTCGAATGCTCGAATATTCATTCGGGCACAACTATATTCCCTAGTCAGACCTTGGTTCTGGCCCACTGTCAACATTTGCTCAAGAATATCATTACTCAAAAAGACTAGAAATTCTGATGTCCATGTTTAGATCCATCATTGCCTTCTAAATGAACTATTTTCCTTTCACGGTTTGTCACCAAGCCCACGTCGACATCGGGACTATGAAACATTTAAGGCGGTGGAGAGACTACGTCCCTTGATAAGACGTTTAGTACGGAAGTATCGGACGAGAGAACATGTTTCCACAGGATATGGCGAAATAGCGGGCGAGCAGCAAAAGACTGCAGACGCGTTACGAAACGGCAGCAGGCAGCCTGAGGGGACGAACAGGCAAGTGGTCCGTCAAGCGCGGAGGAGGGCACAGAACTAGGCAAGGGAGGAACTCCGGGGTCTGGCTGATATATCTTATGATAGCTTGCCGGTATGCAGCGGGCACCAGCCCACTTACAAGAGAAGGGTCTGAAGCGTATGTCTGAACGGGGAGAGCGAGTCATATAGGGAGAATCATCATCCCTCAATTGGTTTGAGGATGTGTTTATTTTTTGCCAAGTCGTTAAACGGCGCAGCACGAGTTTGGAGGTCTTGTACGCCCGCGATGCTTCTGCAGCCAGTGGCTCGGAGCGCAAGTGGGTAGAGGGTTGACTCATGCGAGAGGGGTTAGGGGTTTGGCTCCTTCACGTTGCTGCACTTTTGCATTTCAACTGATTGGTAGAGATTTGGGGGATTCTTACGTCTATGCCATTTTCAGACGTTTTCTGTGCATTTTTCCAGCGGTACATTGTGGTATTCAACATGTTGATAAATGTTCAACACCAGTGATACACAGGTACAAAGTGCATGAAGCACCACTGGGCACCTTACGGGTAGCGTATAAAGGCTACAGGCTCCTCATAGTCTGTTTCCATACATGGACCAAAGACCTCGGGAAAAACCACCCTGCTCGGATTTTGAAAGGAGACCACGTTGTGACGTCGGAGGTGGTTCAAATGAGAAACGAGGTGTGCGGATCCCGCTATTTTAGCTAAACGGCATCGATACCCTCTTTCCCTCATGTCTGCCTGTCATCTGGAAATCAGAGGTCTGCTGAAGGTTTTCTTGAACCTAATACCAACAATGTCCGCCGACGGTCGAGTGGTGATCCACCTGCTCACGCTGAAGAGCCCACCTCTAGACAAGGAATCTTCGAGGGAAGTCAAGCTGGCCGAACGGATGGCCAGTACTCAAGGACTTCGACACGTCAACTTGAAGTTGACGAAGACGGACAGCTGGAAGTGGTGGAAGAAGAAGAGGAAGATTGGGATCCGCAAGATGAACTGATGGACGTGGAGAGGCAAGCAAGCAGTGGGCATATGATAACGTTTTCGGGTGGTACTCTTGTTCCGGAGGAAAGGGTTCGTCTTCAATTGGATTTCGGTTGTGTGCTCATACCCATGGAAGAAGACACCGCGATTCACTACACAGGCACTCTGTAGCTGTGTATCACTGGCGCTGAACATTTATCCTCATGTTGAATACCACAGCGTACCGCTGGAAAAATGCGCAGAAAACCTCTGAAAATGGTATAGACGTCAGAATCTCCCAAATCTCAACCAATCAGTTGAAATGCAAAAACGCAGCAGCGCAGAGGATCTAAACCCCTGACCTCTCTCGAATGCGTCAACCCTCTACCTACCTGCGCTCCGAGCCACTGGCTGCAGAAACATCGCGGGCGTACAAGACCCCCAAACGCGTGCTGCGCCGTATCCCATTGTGACCCTCTACTCCATGGGTTTAGCGACTTGGCAAAAAATAAACACATTTTCATACTAAATGAGGGGTGAGGATTCCCCCTATATGACTCGCTTCCCCCGTTGAGACATACGCTTCAGACCCTTCCCTTGTTATTACCCCACAACCTCTGTATTTGAAAGACGTTGCTCACAGTCTGGTTCTGGGACGAGGAAGAGGTAGCTTCCAGGTCCTCCGCCTGTGAGTGATTTTTTCGTCGTGAAGACTTTACACAGCCCAGAAGCAAAAGTGAAATGTAACAGCTTACAGTACTCATTATGCACAAGCAGTACTGCACTCAAGACCGTATCCCTGTACGCTCGGTAATCTCGTTCGCGATTGGCGGCTCGGCGCGCCGCTCGCCCCACCCCTTCCCATGGATGCCTAGAGAACGCCGCACCACCTTGGCGGCCTAGCTGGAGCGAGAGGAGATGTATGCAACTTCGATGTAATTAGTTTCCCGGAAAAGTAAGCCATGCATATCGTCCCTACATCTGCAGTCACGTCAACAACCTGAAATTTAGAAATGTAGTCTGCGTACTCTTGACATGTTATAAGTCAGGTTTTTATTTTTTCCCAACTCTCCAGTCCTCAAACATGGTAGGGTAGCCTCATTGGCAGCAAGATTACATCTTCGATCAGTCCTCGTGCATTTTATCGCACCAGATTTACAACAAGTTATGATGTTCTAGCGATGTTTTGTTGCGATCAATACTTCAGCACCAAACAGGCCAACAACCACGAAAGACTTAAAGAAAACGCCTAGAAAAGAAACAGGAAATACGCAAAGGGGGAAGAAAATCGAGATGCACAACGATTGCGTAGTTAACGCCAAACTTGAACTGAACCGTCGTGCGGTCTCGCAACCACGACCAGAGTACTGTAGGAAAACTTGCCCGTTTTGGCGGACAACTCTCTGCTACCCTTTCCTGTTTAGTTGTAAGTATGCGTCCATCGCATGTACAGTAAATTTCATTTCGGCTAGAAGCGGAGCAAGTCGCCCGATAACGAAATTTACATGATAACAACGTCCTGCCGGTACCGAGAGTTTGACCCCAAATTTACCAAACCGCAGGGTGATGAATCGCGGTATCAGTAGGTTTGGCGGCACTTTCCAATGTTACCGACCGGTAAGCGGATGATGATCTGGCCTCTGGATGACGAAGGTGAGATATATCCAAAATAATGAGAACTATGCTATGGCCCATACGACAACTAAGGACGGGCCTCTACGTGAGTACTGCGTTCGGTAGCCAACCGATAGAGAAGTTAGTGCTTTGTCCTTATGAGACAAAACTAGTGGGCAATCACCAGCGGAAAAAACTCGACATGGTAGGGACTCATTGCAGAACCGACGTTTACAGTTTACATGATATCGGCGTTTTCTGCCGATGACGCCAAAGCGTGCTCATCACAGCCCAACTACTGTAAAAAAATCATGTGTTCCACTGCTTCCCTCCATTCATGGTTCGTAAAAGCACACGAGAATGTCCAAATATACCTTAGCCCTCCCCTCCTCGGAAAGGTAGTCTCGAACAGTGTCTGCTTTCAACTCGTCTTCGTCGTCCATCTCCATTGAAGACTGCTGCCTGAAAGCGAACTTCTTCCTGTGAAGATGAGGTGAAGGCAGCAATATAAGCTCCAACGTTGAAGGAGCGCATCTCACCACTGCGCGCATAGAAAATCTGGGGATGATATCCGATCCATGTAATGTTCGGTTGCAGTAGCGGGCTCGCGAAGCCGACGAGTCTCCCGCGGCGAACCATCTAGCTCTTTATGCAACGATTGGAACACGAACCTACAATTAAGCAGCACTAACACACGAACGGCCACTTTAGCCATCAGTTTGGAAAGAAGCACTTGAAAAGAAAGAGTTATAAAACGACTGCTTAGTAGGGAACACCTGCGCACGGAGAAACGCAGATGAAGAAGAACTATCTCTGAAGTAGGTTGTTAAAACGTCTCCATTTCACAGAGGAGACACCCGGTCATGAAGCGAGACGACAAGTGATCCATGAAGCGCCCACTTTCGTCACTATTTGTTTCAAGGCAATCACATCTGAAGTCACAGCCTTCGCATAATGCCTTCATCAGATACGTCACCTGTGCGAGTGCTGTTCCTCAAACTGTCTTGCTCACCAGAAAAAACTTACCACGAAACTGTCTCAGGTTTATGTCTGAATGGCGAAAATGAATACCACCTAGAGAACCTCTATTGCTCAAATAGTAAGGTCTGCTTCCTTTTTGCAAAGTCCTTAAACCCGATGAGCTAGGGACCCCTGAAACATCAGTATAGGATTGCACTCCAAACTTTCGAATTTTTTAAATTTCATTTCTAGTTTGGTATCCAACTTTTCCTATGCAAATATTCCGCTATAGGCTGCCAAATACGTGTTCAGTAGGAGATTTTCATCAATTACTCACCCTATATACGACACCTTGTATTTTCTGAAGATTTTTGAATTTTGAACCAGACATAAATAAAACAATTACAAGAGCATATGATGGCACCAGTCCACAAGTCGAGAATGGATGTCCAGTCGATCTCACCTACATGTGCCCACATGATCAAAGAAGGGCAGCTGATCGATGCACAAGTCCAGTTATACCTTACTGCCCGTCGAAGGAGTACAACTAGACACACTGACGATGACGGGCGGGTAGCTGCAGCCCTAACAGATTAGCGATTATAGGTCACCGTCACCTTCTTGCGCACCGCTAGACGATGGCACGTTGGTCTTGAAAGACGTCTGGTGAACCGACCTTTTAAAACGGTTAAATGTAGATGGATGTCAACTATTACTGAGGATAGGTTCGCAAAGATATCTTTCAAATGATTCGTCGGGACTTGTGTGTGCGCTCTCCTAGTATGCGATTGTCATTGGTAAATCTGAAGCTGCATCATTGCACATTCACGTCTAGCTCCTTGGTCGAGGTAGAGAAGAGATAGAAAAAAAAAACTCTCTCAACCTTTGCCTAATTGTAAAGGGCTCTCATAGTGGTGTTCATTTTCGCGGTTCAGACACACGCTTGAGACGCATTCTCTGGTTAGAAGGAAGATGTCAAAATTCCTCCGTGTTCTGCACAGAATCCCGTCGTTGCCCCACTTAACATTTTCCAACAATCTACAAATTCTTCCGACGATAGCACATCAAAAACGAATTCAATATTAAACACATTTCTATGTATATTGTATAAGGTTGTAAGGAAAGTTGAGGAACTAAGACAGCAGTTTCCACAGATCTTCTTTTAATAGAGCCAAACTGATTTCTATAGACAATTTTTTTGATTTCGAGATGAGCTGGGAAGTGCTTATTAAGGATCTTTTCGAAACCTCTCGCAAAGATTGACGCGATGCTAACAGGCCGATAATCAGCGTCGCGCAGCGTGGAATCGAGAGAAAGATACTCGGAGTCACACGACTCACGCAAGTGAGAGGCCTCCGGAGTTCCGAGCTTCGCCGACGTTCGAAGATTGGAGACGCTGTCGCGTGGCCAAGTTTTCGAAAATTAGGTGGGCCGGCCACGAAATGCGCTTTGCAGACACCCACTGGACGAGAGCCGTTACCGACTGGACTCCGCTGGATGTCAAGAGAGCACCAGGACGCCCACCAACGCCGTCGGACTTCTTCGTGAAGGCACTGAACGATCGATATGATGCTCTCCGTGTCCCTCGAGCAAGGATTCATTGGAACACTCTGGCACGCGACAGTGACGAAAGGAGACGCTGCTGGCGCCCGCTCGAACAAGTCAATGATGAGCCAATGACGGCAGGTGATACAGGTGAAAGAAAGTTCCCCGCCAATTACACTTCGACGTTCCTCCAAATTTTTGAAGCGTTGAACTTTCTCCCAATAACGCATTTATAGGCTGACTATATGAACTACATTTATCACTGTTGTCGTCATATTCCGTTACGACCGCAGAAAAAGTCGTTCTCGACTGCAGGCAAGTTCAACTGTTTTTGCTTTATAGTGTCTGCTTTACGAGTTCAAAAAGCAAAACAGTGCAAGACTCGGGGAGGACAACATATGTGAAACGATGGCTCCTACCCTGTCTTCCACGACACAGCGAAAGTATGGTTCCTGAAGTCCAAGAACGGAGACTTTTGCTTGGAGGACCAACCACGGTCTGGAAGGCCAGCAGCAGTAAATGAATACCGTCTTCTGGATCTCCGGCGTTGCATCCGTGAACTGGCAGATGAACTTGAGTGTAGCCATACCACCATAGCTCAACACCTGCGTGGCCTTGGAAAGACATATAGACATCCGCAGACACCGCATGAATTTAGCGGCAACCAGCTACATGTGCGCTAGGATGCGTCATTAACGGTGTCAGCGCCCGGCTTATCGCGATATACGGACAGGTATCGAGAATAGTGGAGGAACCGTTGATCAGCTGTACTTCCTTCATCACACAATTGAATTCTATGTCTCCAGGCGGAGACCTGTTATCGCAAGAATACTTTTCCCAGTCATATTAGATGGTTAAATGTTGTTGCTTTCACGTTTGGGAGAAGGCGCGTTATACGGAAAAACAAGAAGACTGGTAGGTCTATGAGGTGCTCCCCGCGAAACTAAACAGAGCTCTTCATCGATGCAACAGCTATATAGAGAAAAGGTTGACCAGATCTAAGAATAAGACTGCTTTTCACAAATTCATAAACTCGCGTATTGGGAGTAATAAT
Source organism: Heligmosomoides polygyrus polygyrus (assembly GCA_947396885.1). Lineage (NCBI taxonomy): Eukaryota > Metazoa > Nematoda > Chromadorea > Rhabditida > Heligmosomidae > Heligmosomoides > Heligmosomoides polygyrus. Next base: position 52,013,854 of record OX377203.1, on the reverse strand, counting down.
GAAATTTCTATATTAAGGAAAGACAGTGGTGAGCTTATTTCTGCGGATAAGGATAAAGCCGACTTGTTAGGTGAAGCGTTCCAAAAGGTTTATAATAATAAGGCACTGGATGATGCCATTTCACTAAAAAAATGACTGTAATGATTAACCACATTTTTCCACAATGGAGCCCACACTTTGGTTTCATAGAGAAGAAATTATTGAAGTTTTATCTAAGTGGCCGAAATCTTTCTCTGTATCACCGGACTTCATCCCTCTTAATTTCGTGAAAAGCGTTGTCCATTATATAGGCTATCCCTTAGAGCTCGTATTTAATCTAAGCGACACTAGAGCGGAACAATTTTTGCAAGAACGTTTGAGAAACTTTTAAAGAAACGTCTTTTGGCACATTTTGAATAATGTAAAGTGTTTTCGAAAAACCAGTATGGTTTCTCAAAGGAAGGTCGGTTGAAAGTGCACTACTCAGCTCCATGAACGATTGGTTTAAGGCTTTGGAAAAAAAAAGAAATCTTACCGATGTAATGTACTTTGATTTTTCCAAGGCTTTTGATAAAGTTCCCACAGAAAAGTTGATGGCAAAAATGGAAGTGGTAGGAGTTCATCCCAGGATCATCAAGTGGACCTGACAGTTTTTACTAAATAGGACCTATCAATTTAGGATTAAGGACAAGTACTCTAAGATCTTTACTACATTTAGTGGCGTACCACAAGGTGGAGTGCTGTCTCCGTTGTCTATACACATATGAACTGTCTAACTCGGTTACCAGTGTGGGTGTCAAGTGCAAAATGTTCGCCAACGATATCAAGATCGATAAGAATCACGAGCCCGGAAGATTCAGTCACACTCCAGCTAGCAATTGATTATATCAGTTACGGGGCAAAGAAATGGAAGCTGCCTGTTGCAGCGGAAAAACCCATTTTCTTACGATTGGATCAAGAAACCCTCTAATATCCCCACCTATACCATCAACGGCCAGGTTTTAGTCAAAGTTGAAGAAGCTCGAGATCTGGGTTTCATAATTACAAGAACAGCCTATTTCAGCTCGTTAAGCCCAATGAAATGTCTGGCATTTCTGTGCAGTCGCTGTGCTTTGAACCATGAGGTGTGATGAATTCCAGAAATGGTGGCTTATGATAAAAATGCTATCCCCTTCTGTACATAGTATAGTATGGAAACTGGTCAAACTACTGCTGAAAATTGACGACCCTGGTGCAAGACGTGGTTAAAAAACGTAGCCGTACCAAGCGTAGGTCCCAGGAACTTTTTTGCTAGCCTGTCGGGGCCCACCGCTGAAAATTGGAGGACCTGGGCAGGTAGAAAAAGCATAGTAACCCGAGTAAATACGCCCGCACCATTGGCCACGGGTGAGGGGCTGAACTTAAGAATGTCATCGCTAATTGCGGCGACTTATGGCACAACGCGGCAAGTTCGCGGCTACGTCTGCCGACTCGCCGCCAGCGCGACACCCTCCACCGCAGCCGCGACGACATCCAGGTCTATGGAGCAGACGAGAGGCGAAGAAGAACCAAGATAGATTTCTAAAACGCATTTTAAGGGCACGCGAATCTTTAAGAACTAAAAGTACTCTCATTAGGTCTCTTTGTAGTCCTTTTGATTTACTTCTACCCGTTTCACTCCCTTCATTTACCTTCTTCGTGATTATTTTCAGCCGTCCTTATGCTTGCTTACAGCAGTTTGGCACCATCTTAATTCTTCTCCCTAGGTTTCCCTCATTAGTTTAATTTTCCAAAAATAATTTCAGGTCCGACTCTTGCTGGTATTCGATCAAAACCGTCTTTAGCGTCCTGTTATACTTCCTTGCCAGCTATCATCAATTAGCCTACCCGAACTCTTTACATCTTAGAATGTAGCCAGCGACCTTTCTAACGAAAGAGAACCTGAGCTGGGTAAAAACCGCTGACGACTTCAAGCAAAGTCGAAAGAAGTAGTCGACGCGTTCGCGGCAGCGGCTTTGCACATGCGACAGTGGTCAGTGGCACAGCAGCAGGGGCTAATTACGGCGCGGTGCTGGCTGTCGCTGTCGCGATGACAATTCGTAAGTTCGATCCGCTCCCCATTGGCCACTGATCAGGAAGAATTATATACGAGAGCCTGGTATAGTCGAAAACTGGGGATGGCCGGGAACTTGATTTCCGCTGTTGACGAACCACTACAGGCAGTGCCTTCCTCCCTTATATATGGTGGGATTTTCTGTCTCTGATTTTCTTACCTCCAATGCGTCAGAAAGAAATCCAGTATTGGTTCAAAAGATCGATAATATTGAACGATATTGACTGTCTGATCAAAGGTGGCGATGTCCGTGGTGGCGATGTCCGTTCCTCCACGTGGTGCCACTGGAAACTGCTCGCTGTGTGAGCTAAGCTAAGCACGGACACTCGAATGCAGGCAACAGGCCCTTGTGACAGGCCGGCCTACGAAGACCCATGTCACATCACATGGGGTATGACAAGTCATGTTTTTCGAGATTGTGCCTGCGTCCGCGGGAGCCCACGCGCACTCGCAGAGCCCGGCGAGTGTGAGAAGTGTGCGAGGGTCCCTGATGCGAGGACGGCATCGGGGGGCAACTGAGGGAGACGAGGTGGTCCTGCATCAAGTCAAGGGACATAGGACGTGACTTCAAGGCCGTTCTATGTGGAAGTTCCAAGACCACCAGTAGTGTCGGAATAATCGTCTCCGTACGATTTCGTGACTCGATTGTAAGCGTTGAACGCTTTGACGATCGGTTGATGAAGATCGTTGTCGCCGCTAAGGAGCGACTCTATCACTTCTTCTCTGCGTATGCTCCGCAGAGTGGCTGCTCTGATCATGCCAAGGAAGAGTTTTGGAGCCTGCTTGATGAGAAGACAGCAGAGGTACCGCCGAAAGATGTCATCATAATCGCTGGTGACCTTAATGGGCACGTAGGTGCTGCGAAGGACGGGTACAGCTGTCATGATGGTTTCGGATACGAGTCTCGTAACGCCGATGGTGAGCACATTCTTGAGTATGCGGAATCGCATAATCTCACCATTGTGAACACCGTTTTCCGAAAACGCGACTCTCACTTCATCTCATACTATAGTGGGAGCTCCAAGTCTCAAATAGACTTTGTCCTTGTCAAGGATCGCGACCGAAGCATTGTCACAGACGCGAAGATCGTGCCATATGAGACGGTCGCCCCACAGCATCGACCGCTGGTCTGCACTTTTAAGATCACCCCTCCGAGGGTGCAGCAGGTAGAGCGATGCGGTGCTGCGAGAATCAAGTGGTGGCGAATGAGAGAAAAGGAAGCAGCTGTGATTTCCCGCGTACGGTTGCCGACAGTCACGACTGTCGACGAAACTTGGAAGAAAGCAACCGACACGATACGCCAAACTGCAAGGTTGGAACTCGGCATAACGAAGCCTGGGCGACGCAAGGTCGACAAGCAGACATGGCTGTGGACGGACGATGTGAAAGCGAAGGTTAGAGAGAAGAAATCGCTTTATCGTGTGTTTCTCAGCGATAAAACAGCCGAAAACTGGCAGAAGTATCAGAAGGCGAAGGAGACTGCAAAGAAAGCCGTGGCTGTTGCGAAAGCCACTCATTATAATGATGTCAACGAAAAGCTCGAGTCGCGCGATGGTGAGCGGTGTTTGTACCGACTTGCTAAGACCCGCCATCGCCAAACCGAGGATATTGAAAATTCTTTGGCATCAATGATGAGACCGGCCGTCTTCTGACAGTCATCAAAAACGCGCTGAAGCGATGGCGTGATTACTTTGAGGAAATTTCCACTATGGAATTTCCTTACCCGGCCATCCCTTTTTCATTCTTCTGTTCACGGTCCCGTTCACAAGATCACCGTGGAGGAAACTGAAGCGGCTCTAAAGAAGATGAAGCCATGCAAGGCGACAGGACCGGATGATCTGGCAGCCGATGTTTGGAAGTCGAAACTCTGGTATCCTACTGAGTGGTTGGCTGAATTCTTCAACCAGGTAGTAAAGGAAAAGAAAGTACGGAGTGTTGGCACAACAGTACGACGATTCCGATTTGGAAGAAGAAAGGCAGTCCTGCAGACTGCTCCAATTATCGTCCGATTCGCTTGCTTTCGCACAGCATGAAGATCTTCGAGCGAATCCTCGATAGACGAATCCGTGAAATCGTCAGGCTCTCCGACAACCAGTGCGGCTTCGTAGCTGGTTGTGGGACCATTGATGCTATACACGCCGCCCGCCTCCTGGTGGAGAAGCATCGCGAGAAACAGAAGCCGGTGCATATCGCCTTTCTCGACCTGGAGAAGGCCTTCGACTGCGTACCGCGTGAGATTATATGGTACTCCTTGCGACAACACAACGTACCTGAGAAACTCATAGAGTGGGTGCGGATGCTCTACTCTTGCCCAAAGAGTAGAGTGCAAGCAGCAGCGTCATGGATGCCATTACGAGAGATCTTCAGAGGCCTGTCCCATGGACATTGCTCTATGCTGATGACGTGATGCTCGCTTGCGAAGATAAAGATGATCTCGAGCGGCAGGTGCAAGTTTGATGCGACCGCCTGGCGATGTTCGGACTCAAATTGAACGTCAAGAAGACCGAGTACCTAACGACTGACGTAAGCGAGTCCGGCTCCATTAAGATTAACGGTACTGAGCTTGCACGTTCTTCGGTGTTTAAATACCGGGAATCAGCAATAGCGTCTGACGGCGGTCTGATGGTTGAAGTGAACTCACGCGTGAGTGCAGCTTGGTCCAAGTGGCGTTCGCTGACTGGTGTGCTCTGTGATAGGAAGTTACCAGAGCACCTGAAGTCGAAAATTTACAGAGCCATCGTGCGGCCGGTAGCGATGCACGGCGCTGAGTGTTGGCCTGCGACTAAGAAAGTTGAAACGCGCTTCAGTGTCATGGAGACGAAGATGCTGCGCTGGACAGCTGGAGTCACGCGCATGGACCACATTCGAAATGATGCTATTCGGCAGAAGTTTGGTGTCGTGCCGATAGCGGATAAGATGCGCGAAGCTCGCTTACGATGGTACGGCCACGTTCTGCGTGGAAACTAAGACAGCGTCCGCAAGATAGGCCTCGAGTTGGAAGTGTCAGGAAGGCGGCCTAGAGGAGGCCCGGAGGCCCGCAGCAGCGTTGGTCGTTGGTAAGCTAATATTACCAATGAGAGAACGAGCAACTTTTCTTCGCAGTTCGTCGGTAGCATTCAAGGGCCTGTCCCAATTTCAAAATAGATACTTCTTTATCTTGACCGTCTTCGTTAGGCATTGACGGTGGCTTTGTCTGCACTACAGCACTTCCTGCCCAAAAGTAGAGGAGAGACTGAAAAAAGGATAAAAAGGAGTTACCTTTATTTTTACTATTACCCCTCATGTCCAAAAGTAGAGGAGGTTGGAAAAAAATAAAAGATTTTTCTTTATTTTTCACTTACTATTGTTTATTTATTATTTTATTTATTCTGTACTAATTATTTATTATTATTTATATTTATATTTTAAATTAATTAATTGAGGAGATCGCCATGGCAAATGCGTTTCGGGGCATAGAAGTTTTTTGTTTGATGTTTATTCCACTGACGTTTCTCACTGGTTATGTTAGCTTGACTTGAACGAAGCGCGGAGGATGACGACGATGCGGAAGTATTACGTCTTCTTGTATGTGACGAGGTTGCTGTATGTGACGGCCATGAGATCATTAGCAATATGGCTTGTTGAGGATGAAAAGGACAGATCGATACTGTTGTGCTTTCTCTCCAGAGTTCGAATGGGGGTCCAAGAAGATCAAACATGAATACATCAACTAATTAATTAATTAAAAAATATAATTATAAATAAAAAATAATAAAGTATGATAAAAGAATAGCAACAAATATAAAGAGTAAATAAATCATAATAAAGTAGAATAAATGAAAACAAAATTAAAATAATCAGGAAATAAATAAATAAAAATAAAAAATTATCAAATTTTTCCAAACTCTCCTCGATCCTTGGAGTCGTGAAGTACAGTAATGCTGACTGACCCACCGTCAATGCCAAACGAAGACGGTCAAGACATAGAATACTTTCTATTTTGTACGCAAATGAAAATCACCTGTTCTTCTCAATGGCCAGTCGAAGGTATTATGAACATCGTTGCTTTGCGCGTTTATTTTTGTGTTTATATTGTATCATCTAGGTTAAAGGAAGGTTATAATGTCAGTATGGTACACTACCGTGGCCAAGTTACACTTCACACCGACAAAAATGGATCGAGCGAGAATAGCAAGCAGATTCCTGGTCCCCGAATCAGAACCCTTGACTCTTTCCCTGAGAGCCCGCCACCTTAGCCACTCGGTCATCCAGTCGCTGACCACTTCGTGGTGAGCGGCGTACCTCAATGTTCCACTTCGTTACTGTACCGCTAACAACCAAATTGAGAGATCATCGTAATTCCGCTACCATTCTAGCCCCAAACCTTTTACAGGTTAGATTGTAACCACGGCATGGCACTTCCAGACGTCAGTTTTGTTTTATCGGCCTGCACTGAAGTGCAATAGTTTTTTGCAATTTTTGACCTACCCAGATGTCCGCAGGAAATTTGAAAAGCACTACTGTGCTTCTCAGACAACGCCCTACAACCCTATATAAGCCACTTTTAAAATTGCCACGGGACGCTCATTGACCTCCCTTGTAAGAAGCAAGCATATAACGCAATAAAAGATGAGATCGCGCCATGTACTCCAAAAGTTCACCGCAGCTTTCATTTGATTGGTGGTGTAAATGCCACTTATACGAACTACCAAAGTGGGAATAGTTGTTCTTCACTATTGTATTTGTTATTCAACTTCTGCAATCAATCGAATAAAAATCGCAACGTCTTGGAAGAGTGCCCAAGCGATAAACAGGAAGCATGAGTGTGCGGGAGAAATAGACGCATGCGCTCAACTCAACGAACTTCGGATGGGAGAATCTTACTTACAGTATACAGCTAAGAAGCAAGTACACAGCGCAATAAAAGACGAGATCGCGCCGTGCACTCCGAAATTTCGCCGCAGCTTCTATTCGATTAATATCTTTAGCTTTTGATTGAGAGTGTAAATGCCACTTACCACCAAAGTGAGAATCCAAGCGACAAGTAGGAAGCATGAGTTGTAGTGGGATTTGAGAACCGGTTACTGTAGATCCTAGAGTAAAGACAGGTGGCCGTAGGACAACGGAGGCTGCATCTTGGGGGGGGGGGGATATCCTGATCGGCCAGCGTACTATCTTGATGGGCATGAACTATCGGTTGTTACTGAGGTAGCTGATTTGGGCTTCTCATGCAATAGAAGGCTTGAGTTTGATAGCCACTGTAATAACATTGTTAACAAGGCCTACGCACAATTGTACAAGTTCTTTCGCTGCTTATACACCACAAATCCCAAGGTCCTACTCAAGGCGTACACAACGTATATTAGACCTATCCTGGAATATGGTACCACCATATTTAATCCAAAGTTAATCAGTTGGAAGGAGTACAATTTAGTTTCACAAGGAAAGCTCTATTAAGAACCGGCAATTTTGACTATAGAAGCATACCCGGTGGTACTCAACGTAATGCTGTTCTAGGACTACCAACTCTGGAACGCAGAAGGAAAATCTTTGATGTAGCAATGGTACGAAAAAATGTGACTGGCCGTATTCGTCTCAGTGGCTCCTTCTTCATCATGCGTAATTCCTCTACTAGAGGCGATATTCAAAAGATCTTCCTACCCCTGGCTAAGACTTCGGTGAGAAAGGCTTTCTTTATTCACAGGGCGGGAGCAGAATACCAAAAGCTGTGGAAGCGGGGTTCTTTTCGCATTTCGTCTATTCATGAGATTCCGCATATCTAGCTCTTGTTTTCATTCTAACACTGTTTTATTTTAATTACAATGCTATAGTAAATGCTGTTGCTGTTCAGTTTTCTTCCATGGTTCTGTGTTACGCAATTTTTCTCCTTATTGGTCTCACATGTGCTTGTAACATGTAATAAATATCAATATCAATATCTAATCGGCTCCGCGCAGCTCTCTCGACCCGCCGCGTAACAGCTGGCCGCCCGCTGCCCAAGCATCTCCCGAGTCGAACACATAAGCAGATGGGGGCCTATCGTACCATCTAGCCGTTAAGCTGAGGACCCCGCCTCCGGATCTGAGAGGGAGGTTAGTAGTGGGTGTTGGATGTTGGATATTCCATTCCTCCTCGTTTTGTCTACGTCGTATATGTTTAGTAATACATCTATGTAAGGCTTCTCGAGTTTTGTTCTGTAGGCATAAGGTAATCATGTACCTACAGCTAATGTCCTCGAACAACGTCCCCACCGCTACACTAAAATAAATCAGTGGGAGTTCGATTATAGTACAGAAGTGGACGAGAGAAACTGATGCATGCGCTCAACACAACGAACTTCTAATAGGGGAATCCCGAACACAGCGGAGGTAGCAGCAACAGGAATGAGCTGTGACCTCGGGCGGAGCACACAGGCGGCAGAGCCGTAGCCCGCAGCAACACAACTGCAGCAGCACCGCAGGATACTGCAGGTCCACTAATTGAACGGTAGCGAGGACAGGAGCCTTCAAGGGAAGTTCCCCACGCACACGTTGAGACAAAAAACCCTCCTCTATCATATATGGTAGGATGGTAGGATTCCGACTCTTGATGTCGTATAATCGGGAAGTTTACATCCGTGCCTAGAAGACCTATGTGAGGCCAATCGTAGAATCGGAAATAACGGTATTTAATCCAACCAAAAAGAAGGATATAGATCTTCTTGAAAGCATACAGACAGCTTCAAAGCAGAACAGCAAAACTGATGTTGAGATGCTTCCCAGTGAGATATGACATGAATTCTAAAGGGCCTCAGAGATTGAATTATTTGGTCTGCCTTCACTAATGAGCAGAAGAAAGAGAGCAGATCTTATGTTTAAAATTCTCATAAAAAAGTTGAACAATGACACAGAAGAATTCTCAGACGGGGAACTGACGAGATCCGTAAGAGGATAGCTCAAACTACGTGTACCAGTTGCAAAGTCAAGACTTAGAACATATTTCCTAACTTATAGAACCGTCACGGAACTAAACTTGCTTCTTGATAAATACAACGACATTACGACTATGTCCGCGCATGTTTGGAGTAGAGCTTTGCTTGTTGTTTTTAAGTGTGATTGTAGGTGACTAACGTGTGATAGCGTTTTGTCCCTGTTTTTGTTTGCGTTGCAGTTCTATACGTGGATTATGTTCGCGCTTGAATAAATAAAAAAATATACGGGTGGTTACTGACTGGTCCAACGAGGTGTGGGCGCTGTGCTCGAACGAACAGCGCCGATGTTGTAATGGCATAGAGCATTCCTGCTCTGTTATCAGTTGTAGCGGTTTCGAGTCCCGCGTGTGGTCAGAGTTTTGAAAGCAACAAAACACTGTTAGTAGAGCTTATATGTTCAGCCACTTGAGGCTTCAAGAAAACAAACTGAATCATTTATACCAGCACATTGTTTGTTGCTTTCAGACTATTGTCTATGCGATACTCATTTTCAAAGATAGTAATGTCAGCTTAAACGAAGAGACCTTAATGACAAAGGCATAATACACCATGCACTAGAACAGCAAAATCAGGACCCTAACCTATCAGATTCAGCATTCTGGAGGCAAACACATCCTCTAGAAGACAGCGAAAACGTACTCAAATGAGCACAAGCAGAAGTTTGGGAAATTCTTAAACCAAAAGGGTGAGATCTAAACAAAATCAAAAGTTCTGAGATAGCTTGAGTCACACCGCTACCGCAATCTAAAAACAACGAACAATGCGGAATACTAATAGTGCGGGGTAACGCACGGTTAATAAAAGAGGACGATGTTTATTTTGGTGCTGGACATCTTAGTCAAACTATCATTTTCCAAAGGCGCCACTCACTATGTCAAATCCAGTTCAGTCAGTTTCCAAGGATTCCCAGCTCTAATGCCAACCAAACACGTAACTGTTTCACAAACGTTGGCTGAAGGACTACTACTAAGATACCGGGATCCATAGTAAATCTGCCTCTCCAACAGTATCGAGAATAAATAAGTACTAGAGAGAAAGTTTTGCATACTGGAAAAGTGACGCTGCGCAGAGCTATGTTTTAACAGTTAAATGAAGGCAATCAATTATAAGATTAGAACTGACCACATGGCTTGAACAGAAACTGGCCGGAAAAGAAGGGCGTTATCTGCTTTGCTGGATGCACCAGATCCGTAGACAGCTACGCCACCATCTCCCACCAGTTCAACACGACTGCACCACAACAGGGGCAAAACAACACCTATTCTGAATCACGTGGGTGAATCTGAAGAAAGCGTTTAGGTGGCGAATGTCAAAGATCTCGAGACTCACGTCATATGTTCTTTATAGTAATCCATTCCAATTAAAAGCGTTAGTTTCTCCAAATCGTGAGTTGAAACCACAGCGAGATAACGGGCATGATCAGCAACCTGAAGACATGAACTTAAAAACAGAAACAGAACGACAGGAACTTGAACCATACTACTTTCCGTGCCTTTAGGATGATGGGAATAAAATCTAGCGAGTTTTTTTTTCAAACTAGAGTGGGAGGTGGTAGAGGAAAAGTACACCACAACTTTTCTATTGATATATTACTTCTTCACATCCCCCGATCTAACCAACCCGACAAGACAAGGCCCTACAAGCGAAGAAAGGTTGAATAACACTTCCACACTGTGTGCAGACAAGCCATTTGTCGTACAACGCGAGAACCAATCAAAACGGGGCCGCCACAAAATGCCTCGTTCAAGACCAGGACAAGTGGAATGCATGCCCAACGAAGCACTCACTAAAGCGGTTAACAAAAAGTCGTTACCTGGGACTGGAGACGGACTGCCATGCTCATTTTGTCTTGTGGGCGCAAACTTCGAAGCATTAACTGAAGGTGACTTTCTATTTCAGCTCCATTCGCTGAGCCATGTGAACAAGTTGGAGAATTGTCCCTAAAAATGGAGCTACACAAAACCGCTCACCCAAAGTTGAAAGCACTCCTGACAACCATCTCAGAATTAGTGAACAAGCAAAAAATAATAATAGTACAACGCGATTGGGCCTCAACCAAAAGAAGAAGTTCTGTATTGTGTTGTTCACAGAAGTTTAAGCACCACTTCAAATAATATATCGAAAAACGGAATTTTAAACTTTCTCCAGCACCCAATTTGTTTATAAGCCGCTTATGCCAACTTTCATCTCAATCACTTATCTCCTCTGTTGTTACAATCATTTAGAGTCCCTGCTGAATTACACACACAAAGAATCAGTAAAATCGGTCGAGCTGAAACGCTACTGATCTTGCACACGCAGAACGGTAGACTCCTAATACAAAACTAGTGAACCAACCCATGAGGCAAGACAACAGCGGCACCTCGGACAGCAAAGTAGCATTCGGACATGCTGCGGATTCGAGACGAACATCTTGAGTCATCGAAGTCCTTAATTAAAAATATTCTTATTTGTAGTGTGCGGTTAAACGTTGAAAACGCCTTTGAAGCTCACGGAGCAAGTCCCACATACTTTCAAATTAATAGTTCACCCGTCCAACGTACATAAATATAAATTTATATCCATTATTCTTTGTTTGAAATGAAAAGTACAAAGGCAAAAAACACCTTTCAAATCAAAACGAATGTTATCGAATGAAATTACATACTCTCAGATGGTGAAAAATTGTGTTGTACGAAAAACTGCTCTCCTCTCACCTTTCTCGAAACCGATAAATCATCTGCCTCCAAAATAGTGCATACAGCGTTCAAAATGAAAAAAAATGAGGAAAGATAAGAACTTTATTTGTTTTAAAACGCAAGAAAGCACCCATTGTTGAGTGCATGAAAGGATGAGATCGCCCTAGGCATTCATCCAGTAGGTTACGATTTCTTTTCTTCTTTATTTATTTCAACACGAGTGCAAGCATGATACAAGAGCATTGAAACATAAAACATACCATTGTCTTCTTCTTCAGCGTCTGTCCCGCTTCGTAGGGTTCGCTATTCTGGTGTCATGACGCCACCTTTCCCGATCCAGTGCTCGATCAGGGTGGACACCAGCTACTTTGAAGTCCATATATAACGTATCGGATCAGCGCTGCTTAGGACGCCCTCTAGGCCGCTTTCCTGACACTTCCAACTCAAGGCCTATCTTGCGGACGCTGTCTTCTTTCCCACGCAGAACGTGGCCGTACCATCGTAAGACCTATGTTATACCACCGCTCACCCCGAGCGAATCCTAATGGTAAGCTCCCATATCGATCGCGCGAAGCGACGAGTCGATATGGGAGCCTATCACATGACTCGATATGGGAGCCTATCACCATCGCTCGGGGTGAGCGATGGTATCACATAGGCCTAAGCGAGCTTCGCGCATCTTGTCCGCTATCGCGCGACACCGAACTTCTGCCGAATGACATCGTTTCGGATGCGGTCCATGAGCGTGACTCCGGCCGTCCAGCACAGCATCTTCGTTTCCATGACGCTGAGGCGCGTTTCAACTTCCTTAGTCCCAGGCCAACACTCAGCGCAGTACATCGCTAGTGGCCGGACGACTGCTCCTCATATCTTCGACTTCAAGCGCTCCGGTATCTTGCTACCGCAGAGCACCCCAGTCAACGAGCGCCACTTGGACCAAGCTGCACTCACGCGTGAATCCACTTCAATCATCAGTTTGCCGTCATCCCAGGTACTTAAATACCGAAGTGCGTGGGAGCTGGACTCAGTAACGTCCGTTGTTAGATAATCGGTCTTCCTCACGTTCAATTTGCGTGACTCCGGCCGTCCAGCGCAGCATCTTCGTTTCCATGATGCTGAGGCGCGTTTCAACTTCCTTAGTCGCAGGCCAACACTCAGTGCTGTACATCGCTACTGGCCGGACGACTGCTCTGCACATCTTCGACTTCAAGCGCTCCGGTATCATCCAATCGCAGAGCACCCCACTCGACGAGCGCCACTTGGACCAAGCTGCACTCTCGCGTGAATTCACTTCAATCATCAGTTTGCCGTCAGACGCGACTGCTGATCCCAGGTACTTAAAGGCCGAAATGCGTGGGAGCTCGATGCCGTTAACCTTGATGGAGCTGGACTCAGTAACGTCCGTCGTTAGATAATCGGTCTTCTTCAGGTTCAATTTGAGTCCACACCTCTTCAAGGTGCGTCCATCACGACAACAAAGAGGAGTAGGGAAAGCGCAGAAACCTAGCGCACCCCGACAGAGATAGGGAACTCTATAGAGGTTCCGCTGCAGCTTGAAGATTCTTTGGAGAAGATTAGATAATCCGCACCCACTCTATAAGCTCTTCAGGAACTTCATGTCGTCGCAGGGCGTACCATATCACTTTACGCGGTACGCGGTAGAAGGCCTTCTTCAAGTCGAGGAAGGCGATATGCACTGGCTTCTGTTTCTCGCGATGCTTCTCAAACAGGAGACGGACGGCATGTATGGCATCAATGGTGCCACAGCCAGCCACGAAGCCGCACTGATTTCTGGAAAGCTGGACGATGTCCCAAATTCGTCCGTCGACAATTCGCTCAAAGATCTTCATGCCGTGCGAAAGCAAACGAATTGGACGGTAGTTGGAGCAGTCTGCAGGACTGCCCTTCTTCTTCCAAATCGGAATCGTCGTACTTTGGCGCCAACACTCAGGCACTTTTTTCTCCGCCACAACCTGATTAAAGAACTTCGCCAACCACTCAGCAGGTACCAAAACTTCGGCTTCCACAGTTCTGCTGCCAAGTCGTCGGGCCCAGACGCTTTGCCTGGCCTCATCTTATTCAAAGCCGCTTCAGTCTCCTCCACGGTGATCTTCTGCACGGGGCGGTGGGTTGGAGCCGTTGAAGGGATGGCTGGATGAGGAAATTCTACTGTAGAGATTTCCTCAAAGTAATCGTGCAACGCTTCAATGCCTTCTTGCGGTCTATAAAAAGATGGCCGTCTCATCATTGATGCCGAAGAACTTCTCGATGTCCTCGGTCTGGCGATGGCGATTCTTTGCGAGTCGGTACAGATACTACTCATCATCGAGCAACTCGAGCTTCTCGTTGACATCTCCATAATGAGTGGCTTTTCCACGGACTTCTTTGCAGCTTTCTTCGCTTCTTAGTACTTCCGCCAGTTATCGGCTGTCTTTTCGCAGAGAAACACGTGATAGAGCGTCTTCTTCTCTCGAACTTTGGCTTTCCCGTCATCTATCCACAGCCACGCCTGCTTGTCCACCTTCCGTCGTCCAGGCTTCGTGATGCTGAGCTCCGACCGTGCAGCGTGACGAATCGCGTCGGTCGCCTTCTTCCAAGTTTCGTCGACAGTTGTGACTGTCGGTAACCGCACGAGAGAAATCACAGCTGCTTCCTTCTCCCTCATTCGCCACCACTTGATTTTCGGTGCACCGCATCACTCGACCTGCTTCTGCCTTGGAGGGGCGATCTTTAGGGTGCAGATAAGCGGTCGGTTGGGGCGACCGTCTCATACGGCATGACCTTCGCATCTGTGACAAGACCTCGCTCACGATCCTTCACAAGGGCAAAGTCTGAGTTCTGGTACTCCCACTATAGAACGAGAGGAGTTGGGACTCACGTTTGCGAATCACTGTGTTCACTATGGTGAGGTTATGCGATTCCGCATATTCAAGGATACGCTCACCATCGGCGTTACGTGACCCGTAGCCGAATCCACCATGATAGCTGTACCCCTTTCATCGCGCCGACGTGCCCATTAAGGTCACCAGCGACTATGATGACATCTTTCGACGGCACCTCTGCTGTCTTCTCATCAAGCAGGCTCCAAAACTCATCCTTGGCTTGATCGGAGCAGCCAGCCTGCGGAGCATACGCAGAGAAGAAGTGTAGGGTCGCTCCTTAGCGGCGGCAACGATCTTCATCAATCGATCGTCAAAGCGCTCGACGCTGACAACCGAGTCACGAAATCGGATAGGAGACGATTATTCCGACACCACTAGTGGTCCTAGGACTACCACACAGGTCGGCCTTAAAGCCACGTCCTATGTCCCTTGACTTGCAGCAGGACCACCTTGTCTCCTGCACCGCACAGAAGTCAACTCTTCCTCGCTCCAGTGCTTTAACCAACTCGCGCGAGCGGCCCGTCAACGTACCCACATTCAGCGTTGCCACGCGGGTCCTGCTTACGTTACCGGACTTTAGCTCAGTTGCCCCCCCCCCCCCCGATGCCGTCCTCGCATCAGGGACCCTCGCACACTTCTCACACTCGCCGGGCTCTGCGAGTGCGCGTCGGCTCCCGCGGACGTCGTAGCACTATCTCGATACTCATGTAACGTCATCAACCATGTGATGTGACATAGGTCTTCGTAGGCCAGCCTGTCACAAGGGCCTGTCGCCTGCATTCGATTGTCCGTGCTTAGCTTAGCTCGCAGGGCGAGCAGTTTCCAGTGGCACCACGTGGAGGAACGGACATCGCCACCATAAAACATACCAATGTATACCCATTAAAAGGTTATAAAATGTTAACATGCTAAAACTAGTCGAATAGGAACCAAAAAAAGGCGAAAAAACTACACTTGAAGTAAAACAGTAGAGAGAGCCAACACACAAAACTGTTACTTCCTTCCGAGACCCGAACTAGAACTAGCCAGGGCAGCGTTGGACTATCTTTTTACCGTAGCAGGTTTCAGGCTCGACCTTTGGCGACTAACCGACTGAAGGTGGATAGGACTCTGCTGGTGAAGAACCGAGACCTGGTACATGTCCTAGCAAATAAACGTCTAAGTTTAATAGAGCTACCACGAGTGACCGAGGAATTAGTTACAACAAAAAAGTCACTGGGCTTTTACTGCAGCAAACCGCTCATGATCTTATATACCATTAGGACGTCGTGAACGTCTCGCCTACTCCCATGGCTAATAAGATCGAGCAACCTGCAACCATCGGCCCCTCGAAGCATAAATCTATAGTCCAGCTTGAGGCAACAGATTGCCAACTTTCTTGCAACGTTATTTTGAACGCTCCCCACTAAAAGAGTATCCTTCTTAGACAGGGAGTTAAACACCGTAGTACCGGACTCCATAACAGGAAGAACATACGCTTTGTACGCCCTAATTAAAGTGTGGACATCACTAGTGTCTTAGTGCTTTGAAAAGATTATAAATCCGAGCGTTAGCTTTACCAGCGAATTCTTGCAATGAGAGAAGGAAAGTATCAGAAATGATGAATCCCAAGTCTCGAACATTCTCAACTACTTTGAGTTCGACCTCACCAGTTTTACAATTGGGACTAAAACATGACTACGTTGGACTTATCAGTGCCTAGAGGGAGATCATGCGCAATAGACCAGTTGTTAACGAGATCAACAGCTGCTTGCAGTACCTCGCAATCCTCCTGTCTCTCAGTAACTCTTTAAATCATCAGCATACATTTGAACAGAGGACAAAAGCTCGAAAGAAAGATCCTGTGTACAGACAAAAAAAAACAGCACAGGCCCGTGTATGGATAAAAACAACAGCAGATAGAACCGCTCCTTGGGGGACACCACCATGAGCAGGGTATACGTTGGATAGAGTCCGGCCTAACCGTACTTGGAACAGGAAATCTTGAATCCATAAGATTATCCTATGATGAATACCAATTTGTTTCAACTTGCCTATAAGACCGGTGTAAGGAACCTTATCGAAGGCTTTGGCAAAATCGAAATATACCGCATGAATTTGCGCCTTAACATCAACAACCCCGGTCCAATCATTAAGCGCAGAAAGCAATGCCGCTTCAGTGGACTCACCTCTTGAGAAACCGTGTTGACAGTCAGAAATGATCCTATCTTTGTGTAGGTGCTGCAGAAGGCGCTTCTCAAGAATTTTCTTGAATACCCTACGTAAAATAGAGGTGGTGCTAACAGGACGACAATTTTGAGGGGAGCTGTAGGGAGGCTTTTTGGGTATACAAGTTATGAGTGAATGCTTCCAAAACCTAGGAGCATGTCCCTCCATGTAGGAAAGGTTAAATATTCGAGGGGTAAGCAATATATGCCAGAATTCTCTTGATAAAAACCAAAAGAATATCGTCAGAGGTCAGACTGTGGGACCCTTTCCAGCCGGACAGTTTCAATACTTCATCCTTATGAAACCAGATCCAGCTTCCATCCACGGAAACAAAGAAACATAGGGGTAAGAGAAGTTGGAAGTTTGATGATAATCGTGCGAAAACGCACCGACCCAGCAAATAACTCAGCCTTGTCCACATTCTTGTGCAGCGCTACACCATCAGCATTTACAAGGCTAGGTTTGTGATGATGATCATCCTGGTGTTAATGTATTTGTAGAACTTGGCCCTTGATTAGAAGCAAGCAATTTCCTTTCACCATATGAGTTGAATTACCCACATGGAGGATGCTGATGAATGTCTCATATGCCTCATCAACATTTCTGGCTACCTTGAAAATGCCTAACTCATCAATATCCGATAAATGGTCATACATTTTTGGAAACTGGCAGCCTTAGAATCACGGATCGATCTAGGCCGAGACGGAATATTCCTAACATCAAGGGCGAATCGAATACCGTTGTAATCACTATTACCGACCGGGGGAGTAATCTTAACATCTTTTACAAGAGAGCGTTCATTGCTTGGGATAAGATCTAAACATAAATTATCTCTTGTTGACTTATCAACACGTTGTTTGAAGAAATGGCAGTTACAAAGTCAACGAAGCAGGAGGATGTGTGAGGGACCGTAGAGTGATTGCGCTTGGACCAATCAATATCCGAAGCGTTGAAATCAGCCAGAGCAATGCAAGCGTGTGAACAAGAACCAAAATCACTTATAACCTTGCTAAGCTGAAGCGAGCTAGAAAAAACTGCAATTGGGTGCACGGTAAACTAGAACAAACCTAATAGTGCTACCGGAAAGCGTAATATCGGAGACCATGATCTCATATGCATTTGGAGAGGACTCAGGAACAACAGTGACCATGGAAAAAAGGACCAGGCAAGAAGTAATACTCTATCACCTTTCTTGTGTGACCTACCACATATTAAAGCCTTATAGTGAGGAAAAAAGCCCCCAAAACGGGCGCAATCTCATTAACAGATTTGAGCCAGGACTCGGATATAAAAACCAGGTCGTAATTGTCATACAACAGAGTGGTCTCCACGGCTTCTCTCTCTTCGCCATCAAGAGTATAATATTGATTAGAAAACAGCTAAAATCAGTGTTCATACTCCGGAGACCGATGTCTAGTTTATCGATAGCGAGGAGGCCACGTAAACATTATCAACCGAATTGATATGCTCAGTGTTATTGAGGTTAACAGGCCGACTTACACTGACATTACCAGAGCTCTGACTAACAACACGATTGATATTCTTAACACGTTGACGACCAGAGCGATTTCTGTGCGTCTGTCGTGTGGGACCAAGTCCCTCACGACACGACATCCCGTAACCCAAACGTCACCCTAAGGGTTAATCGGGATGCTGAACAGAATCCGATGTTTATTTCACCGAATACAGCCGAAAACCACCCATATCGACAACTAAGGTGGTAGGGTCAAAACCAGGGATGTGCGGAAATTTTTCTGGAAAAAGCGGAAGACGAAAGACGGAACGGAAACGCTCAAAAATGACCGGAAACCGGAATACGAAACGCGGAAACGGAAATGACACATATTTGCCATTTTTTTCAAAAATGCATCTGAAACTGCGTCAGAGGCGGCTTTTCTTGCTCGGAACTTTGCGAGCAGCAGAATCTTCCACAGATTAATGCTCATCGTCATTATAAGTCACATAGCAAAGCATGAATTCATATTGTTGTTATGATAACCTTCTAGTTATGGCTAGAGCAATAAACGAAAACAAATTCGGGGTCTCGGCTCACTATTTCTCACTATCTCATGCAGTCTCTCCGCTGTTTCCATATCTATTTCCTGCGACGGGTTTTCGCTGACTTTTTGTTGCTGTAATTTTTTGAACAGCAAACATAACCGACTCAACCACTTTAGGTTACTTACAGACCAGCGTTTCCTGCATTTAAAAACTCACTCGGGTGAAGTCTAAAACTGAAACAGTCACCTAGATCACCTTCCGACCAGGAAAGACATTCCTCTCAACATTTTTAGAAACCTGTGATTTCATGGACGATGCGATGACTGCCCAGATATCTGCATGCACAAGATGGGTTACACTGAATTTATCAAAACTAGTACTCTCAACCAGAATTTAGATGATAACTGGATGACTGATTAGTCAATGTAAGTCAACACTTCTGTAGGAATGTTCAGTCTGTGCCAGCCTAGAAGCTCCCGATATGAAGGTGACACAGCTTGACAGTTTCTAGATGGTTCTCGAAGTAATAGATTTGTTTCAGAATTCAATAGGTCACCCTGGTCAATCAAAATAACAGCTCATGGCAGATATTCGTGATGCTTCATTTGAAAAATGAACTGCTTAACTCCATATGATTGAGTATCACACTTAATGAAATTAACGATTGAAATTTGCACCTTCTATCAGGAGCACTGATGTAGTCTTTTAATAGACAAGCGCATGGCACAACCATCACCGAACCCTTTATTTCATGATACCGCACTATGTGCTTAGAAAGTTTTTGTAGCTATTTGTAACTGATGGATCGAGAATTTTATGATCATTCAAGTGTTGGGTACACTTTCTTAGCATACAGTGCATACATAGCCTTTGCTGGCACATTAATGTTGCCCTTCACTCAAACGTTGCCACTTTTGAGTACTTTCTTTTGGTAGTCTAACCAAATTTAAGAATATTAGTACTATAGTTGCCAAACAGTATTTCTCTCACAATTATATGAAGGAGAACTCTTTTTACTTGATAAGCTGATTGTGTTCAACAGAAGGCCTGTGTTTAACGGTACCCATTTCCGTTTCCGCCTTCCGGTCCAAAAACAGGCGGAACACAGAACGGAACGGAAGAGCTCAAAATGGCCGGAAACCGGAATTCGGAACACGGAAACGGAAATTCCGCACATCCCTGGTCAAAACCACCAAGTGCACACGCGGGAAAGTGAGATGGGACATCGCGCCTCAAAATTAATCAGTAACAATCGATCCTCAAGCATGGACCCTTCCTCTGATGCTGTTCCTTCGATGGTCGGACAACTGCATTCCAATTTTGAAGATTTGCTCATTGGAAGTGAGGAAGGCGAGCCTTTACATGATGATTCCGCTCCTGTTATTTCGAGAATGAGACGACTGATCACCCTCATTTACCTGTACCTACCGCAGCGCGCAACATTTGGTGAAACAGACATTCGCATCGTGTTCAGCATCCCAATTAGCAACCCTAAGGCCTCTGTTATACTCCCGCGGGAGCATCCGCGGAACGTCCGCAGACTAGGGGTGCACCGCGGACGGCGGGCGTGGCGGGCCGCAACGAGTGGCCCGGCGCGGGGTCCCGACGCGATTTCCGCCCATCCGCGGAAGCTCCCGCGGGAGTATAACAGGGGCCTAAGTGAAGTCTGAGCCAAATCGGTGATTCTGACCCGACTACTCTAGTTGTCTATATGGGAGCTCTCCGGCCGTATTGGGTGAAACAGGCATTGGAATCGTGTTCAGCATCCCTATAAACCACCCAAGCGAAGTTTGAGACAAATCGGAAGTTTCGAAATAAAATACGTTTTGAACTATTGGCCTCTCCTACTCTCCATCCATCTCCAGGGTGGGTAGGGGAGGCAGCGAGACCTCCAGTCATGTGACGACTTGAGGTCACGCTCCCAGTCACGCCCCACGTGGGGGGCCGCCATGAAGTCATCCAGGTTTCCGTGAGTCTACTGAGCGCCCAACCCACCCGTCCAATTACGTGGGAGTAAAATAACCTATAGTAATATTTATATCATAAAAGGATCTATTCAGCTCGAAGCTTCACTGAAGCAGACCTCCTAGTTGCTGAGTCCACGAGTGTAGGGCCAACGGATATCGCTACTGTCACCCGTAATGCTATGCACTCCGACAAATCGCCGGCAACAATCAAAAGCTACAAGTCTGAGGCTGAACGGTTTACATTATGAAAGAACGAATCCCCGTTCAACGACATCCCTCTTCTCAACTTAGGAACTTCTACCTCGCACACTGCGCAGCCAACGGACGTCAAAAATCCCTTCCTATAGTTTCCTCGGCATTTTCTTTTGCCCGCTCTCTGGGGTGAACAAAGAAATTGAGGCAGCAATACTAGAATCGGAGAGAACTTGTAGCGCTCCGAAGGAAAAGCACAAGACTGATCTTGAATCTATGCAGACCATAGTAAAGACGGGTATAGCAAGCAGCGACCCCAAAATCACACAAGCCGCAACCCTAGCTCTTTTGCAATTCAAAGCCTTCCTTCGCGTTAGCGAAGCCAAAGATCTTGTAACCAGGGGTGTCTACCAAGGAGTATATAATACTTTTTTCATTAAGAGACCCAAGACGGATCAAACAAGTCGCGGGTTCAATGTACCTTTCAAGCTAAGCCAAACAGGGGCCGGATTCATCAAAGTTACTGCAGTAATTTTAACGGAGAACTGTAAGTGAAAGCTCAGATAACGTGGCCTATCAAGCGATATGGTGAGCGATAAGAATCCGGCCCCAGAAAGGCAGCTCTTGGAGAAGTATAAGAACAGCACCAAAGCTAATGAAATCCTCTTTCAGTCCACGCCCACAAAACTATCGCTTTCTAAAACAACGTTGGACGACAGACTGAAGGCGCTGTTGCATTCTGCTAAGCTCAGACACTTCATATCACTTCACGTTCCTTTAGAAGGGGTGGGGGGGGGGGGGGCAGTTACCTCAGCCCTTAACGCAGCTATATCACGGGTCAACGTCGTGCAAGCACGAAGGTGGAAAACCACTAGGTCGTTCCAGCGCTACATTAACTTGTCACCTATTCCCCTTCCTACCTATAAAGGCTCCTAAGCTGCTTACTGCCGTTAACCTATTCTTTCAATAGAATGTATCCCATGTTTATTGCCCGTTGATCTCTATACTATTTGCATCGATGTACTTATAAATAGATGCACATTGTCACAATTTAGCATTATTAACCTTATTGACTGCTCATTCTGTAAATAGAAATAAATTCATGTGATCATATATTCACCTGAAGTACTGCATATTTGTGTCGATAAGGAAATCCAACATGTGTGACAATGGTATGCGAATGTTGTTGAATACCGCCCATAAAGACACGCAATAAACAGTCACACAACCTCGTTGTTGGAAACAATAGTTCAAAATGGTATTTATACCAGAGTGTAACGGAGGTATAACTTTATTAGAAGTGCTTCCCAAATTGGGACGGATTGTCCGACGCGACCGAAAAAGTGTGCTCCGATTTGGGACGCGTTGTCGTCAACATATTAACCGAATTACTATTAGACAAACGCTACGCTCGCCTCCGGTCCCTTTTCTCCTTAGTGAGGGAGGAGCGGATTTAAACCCTCGCTATGAGGAAAGCACCGGAGACGAGGCGCGCGCGTTTAATACATCCCTTCTGAGACCATGACGAAAGTAATACAACTTTGGTAACCCACCTTAGAATGACTGGTAAGTTATTAACATGAAACACATAATTGTAGTATATTTTTAAAAAAACTGAAAATAAATAAATCGAAAAAGTAATATTTAAAATGATAAAAATATATAAAAATCACAAAAAGCAAACGATAACATTAAAAACAAAAATTTACAATGAATAAAAATTTAAAATGTAGAAAAATAAAAAAATTTATATATCCCATCCCACCATATATAAAGGAGGAAGGCATTAGTCACTGTCTGAAGCGCTTCGCTACTGTCTGAATCGGTTCGCCTTGAACCCATATCTGAACGCTCGTCGCATCGCCACCGTCCACCATAAGCACCACAACATGGCAGCGTGGCAGGCAGCGGTTTCGAACCGGTGTTGACTACGACGACGCTTGCACTTGCGAGCGACCGGCCGTGTTGACTACGACGACGCTTGCACTACCGGACGACCGTCGGTGTTGATCACAAACGACAACCCCAATGATGATCTTTCAACACTGCGGCGGCTACAGTGTTGATCATCAAGAAACACACCATGACGAGGTTTCCACACTATCTCGGCGGTTATGAGGTCTTGGACAATTGCCAAATGTCCCTAAATTTGGGTGATTAAGCCGGCTAGCCAGTATAGGACGCCCGAGCCTGCTCTATCGCTACTGCCTCGACGATGAGTTAGGCAGCAGTATCCCGCTCCTTCTCACCTTTCCACCTCCCATTCCCGTTCAACTGTACACCTCTTCCTTGCAACCATTTTCCGGGCTTCCTTTCGCGCCCAATTGTTATCGAATTTCTCAGCGGTGATATCGCTTCTCTCACAATTAATGGAACTCGAGGGAGCTGCGTGCATATGCGACGAAAGGGCTTCAAATAAGGCGAGGTGTTTCTATCAGGCACTCAACTCTTGGACAATTGCCATTCCCTCAAAATTAGTGGCTAATGAAGTCACCTTCTCCGGAATTCGCCACACCTAGCGGCTCGAAGCACGACGACTGGACAGAAATGTGAGACATTTCTTTAGGCTTGACGAGCTGAAATAGGCTGTGAACACAACGCTAGACGAAGAAGGAGTGCTGAGGACATTCTTCTGTGTGCTATACTGAGATGTGAGGGGGAGCAAGCTAGGAATCAATCTGGAGTAGGCGCAAGTTTCAACGTGCTCGACGCTACGGATGCTTCCTTACCCAGCGTCGGCGCCGGCGACCGACGCTGGGTGAGGAAGCATCCGTAGCTAGGTTTGGGCTACATCCCTAGCGTGGCCCGCATCCAGCGTTGGCGGAGCCGGCTAGCCCGGCGTGGCCCGCGGATGCGATGCCGGCGAAGCCGGCTAGCCTAGCGTGGCCCACATTCCAGCGTCGGCGCCGGCGAAGCCGGCGACCGACGCTGGTGTATACATATATGGGTACGTGTGCGTGTATATGTGTATATAAAATAGCACTAGGTTTGTGGTTAGTTGCATTAGGTTAGTGGTTTTTTGATGTAGTGCGGTTGTATTAAAACATAAGTTAACTATATTTCGTTTGTAGAATTTAGTTGTTAGTACAAGTAAGTAGTTAAGTTAAAACGCAATGTCAAAAAATATATCACCTAATACAGTACTAACAACTAAGTTAATTAGTTACCTTCTTCACTGATGAGCCTCGGGGATAACTATCGATCAACTGATTTCAACATCACTAACCGTAGAAACAACATTTTGAGATTGGACGAGAGAACTCGTAGGAAGTGATACAGACTGAGATTGATTATTGGATAAATACGAGTCAAGTTGTATTAGCACCAAGTTTTCCTCTCTAGGTCTCTTCCATTAATTCGACACATCTTCTATTTAGCTCGGCCACGTCACGTTTGCAAACAGTGAATGCATCCATGACCAGTGCTTAAAATCGTTCCATCAGCAGTGACAATGCGACGAGGTGAAGTTGAAGATGTTCGACCACGTTTTACTGGATGTGAAGCGGAGCGAAGGGGAGAAACATCGGTGGGCACAGTCGAGATGATAATTTACCTCCAATCAGTAACGCGGGCAGTAAGGTACATCGCTCGAAATCTATTGCCAGTTAAGTCGAAAATCCTAAGCAATTTACCTGACGAGAAGGTGTAAATAGAACCAACATCACTAGAAGTCCCCACCACCAAGACTAGCTCTGAACCAGAAGAATGAGAAGAAGCAGCCAATACGTCGGGCCACACAGCCTTCGAAACCGCCGCTTGAATCGAGTAGTGCTTCGGGAAGAATAGCAGAGAGCAGCACGTAGATCACTAGTAGTAGTATTATAAGTAAACAATAGTCGGTAGTAGATGTAAAATTTGTAAAACGAATGTCTTTGAATGGGATTACACACTCTTAGAGGGTGAAAATTTGTTGTACGAAAAATTGATCAAAATGAAAAAATAATGGGGAAAATAAGAACTTTATCTGTTTTAAAACGCAGGAGGGTAGCCATTTTTGAGTGGATGAAAGGGCGAGATCGCCCTAGGCATTTATCCAGTAGGTCGCGATTTCCTTTGATTGCAGCGAGAATTCCTGCATATGCTTCTGTTTTACCGTCGTCTACATCGTAACTCCACGCAATGCAGAGTGTCGCGTTTAAAAGCGGTCAAACTCAGCTTTCTATTTTCCAACAAATTTATTGAAACAAAATAAAAACGAAATAGAAAATTCCGTTACATTCTAACAGAGGGGTATCCTCAAGAGTAAACTTAATCAATATATCCTCCGTCAGTCACGACTACCACCTCTAACCTCGACCTGGTGCGTTCGCATCGCAGCATCTCTTTAAAAGAGCGCTGTCCACATATTTGTGAATGCTGCTTCAACAGCGGTGCGAAGAGATGTGACATTAGGGTGCCTCGACTTATCAGCAACCCTTTCGACTACGTTCCAAACATCGTTCGTCCAGGGGATTCAAATATGGGTTATTCGGGGGCCAGAACTCCTAACCAAAATATGCCCAAGTTATCGGACAGGCAGTTTTGGACTAAATGGCCCGTGCGAGCCGGTGAGCCGTCCTACTGGAGGACACCTTCCCGAGGCTACAGTCACCATCCACGATTTCTAGCAACAATCGGGACGTCGTCGTGATCGCCGGCGAGCCTGCGGTCATCTCTACGGTTGACAAGAACTTCATTCTCCCCGCCGTTTTATTTTTTAAGGAACTCAATAGCAGATGGCAGCGACAGACGACCCACTTAATTCTAGCAGCCTCATCGTCAGACAGCATCTTTCGCAGCGTTACTAGGTGCGAACTGTGCCGTAGGCCCTTCTCTGCAACACGATACATTGTTCGCTCGCTGACACCAACACTGACGCCAATTTCTTCAACGGTTGTCCTGGGTCCTCTAGAGTCAGCGCTTTAACCTTTTCCACGACTCCTGCAGCTCTTAACAGGCGTTCCTGCGGATGGTTTGTCTCGCCGAGTTTGCGGATCCCTCCTCAAACTCCTCAGAAGCATTTTGTCCGGCCACAACTTCGTAAACGGTAGATCTCGAGTATCCGAAGAATCGAATTATTTTCAGGTGAAGAACGAAGAGTGCGAACAGCTTTCGGTAGTCGCAGCTTTTTGGTTGTATTCCACCCTCGTATGCAACATCGAGGAAATTCCTAGGTTACAACTGTTTACTAGAGGGTTCTGGCTTTCAAGGACGAAAATCGCGACCTCTGGCGGAATCGGGTATGGCGGGAAACTTCAATCCAAGTTTGACCTGCTTTCAGCGCCGCATCCTGTACATACATATAAAAATCCATACAGACAAAAATTCCGCTGTTAATCAAATGAAAATTGAGATGTGGTGGGCGGGCGTGTAGCGTGACCCCTTCTTGCATTACACTTAGAAACCACAAGCTTGGCGATGTTCAGCTTTATTTCTAAGGTGTCCTGTTCCCTTTGAAGTGTCCAACTTGACGAGAAAATGACATAATATAACAACTGTGAAAAGCACATACGTACAGACGCCACCTGGTTCGAAGAAAAACTTTACAATTTGAGAACAACAGCGAAATTCGGAGCAGCGCGTAATCACAGTTCGTCAAAATCTGCTCGACTGCGATCACCGCGGTACAGTGGGTCAAATTTAATAGCAACTGATGCTGAAATAATAATGTCAACAAATCACCACTTTTCTACAGCTCTTTTTTTGGCCACTAGAAACAGGGGCCGCCAATAAAGATGACATTAATCACCTATTTAGAAGAAGTTGAATCAGATGGATGAAACAAGTAGTACCAAAACGTCCCTTGTATCATGCATCTGAAGGGAGAGGTTTCTGAGGGCAGAAGGGAGCAAAAAGGCAAAAATTGCACAAGATCTGCAGCCCGTAACACTGATTTATTTAACTCTGCAGAAAGGTAAAACCTATGTGAAAAAACAATCACTAAATTCCTCTCCAGATATACAGCGTGGCTGAAACATACGGGCAATTTTTTGCGGCGCTCGTGTTCACCTCCTCAACGACTCGACGAAAGGTTAAGGCCGGAAACACAGTACTTCGGCACCGCCCCTCGATCTCATCCATTTCCATTTTCATAAGGTGACCCTCCCCCCCCCCAACTATCCTAGCGCCTAAAAAAATCCGGTTTCAAAGCACAAACCGTTTTGTACGGCTGCCCTACATGGCGACCCCCTCGACCCTATTTGCGCCCAAGACCGCTAAGTACACTAGCACAAATAGGGTCGGGGGGGGGGGGGGTGGTCACAAAACGGTTTGTGCTTTTCGAGCCAGGACTTTTATCCATCACTGGTGTGGTGATTTCCTACCAACCACCCCTCAATTAGAAACCTCACCCCTCGATTAGTATCAAAATGTGTTTGATTCTGCCAATCGTTAAACCCAAGGAGTAGGGGGTCCTTGAAGTCACATTGGAATACGGCGCATCACGAGTTTCGGGGTCTTGTACGCCCACGATGCCTCTGCCAGCAAGAGGCTCGGAGCGCAGTGGAAGTTGGTTGCTTCATGCGAGAAAGGTCGGGTTTCGGTCCTTCCGCGCTGCTGCGTTTTCGCATTTCAACTGACTGGTTGAGGTTTGGGTATTCTGACGTCTGTACCATATTCAGACGTTTTTATGCCTAATTTTTCAGCTGAATGCTGTGATGTTCAACATGATGATGTAGAAATGCTCAGCATCAGTGATACACAGGTACAAAGTGCACGAAGCACCACTGTGCACAACGGGCAACGTATAAGAGGTGGTTCAAGAAAAGCGGTCTGTGGATCCCACAAATTAACCTAAACGGCATCGATACACTCTTTCCCTCATCTTTACCTGTCAACTGGAAATCAAAGGTCTGCCGAAGATTTTCTAAAACCTAACACCAACAATGTCCGCGGATGCTCGCGTGGTGATCCACCTGCTCCCGCTGAAGTGTGGCCCACCTTTAGACAAGGAACCTTCGAGGGAAGAAATCAAGCTGGCCAAACGGATGGCCATCATACTCAAGGACTTCGAAGCACGTCGACTTGAAGTTGACGAAGACGTTGTGTAGTTCTTCGTACCTCCCGTCAAAACATAGCCAGCATTCTGCACAGTGATCTTCCTGCGGCATCTCGTCGCGTCAAAAGCCGCGAGGTTCACAGTGGCATGGCGCATGCCGCAGAACTGTTTCCGGCCTAAGAGATTGAGGAAATGCAGGCGAATGCGTCGGCTCGTCGGCGATGGCCGCTTGTCGAGGGCGCTATTCACCGACAGGATCTCCACGGCCGAGCAGCTGCACAACCGTCAGCAGAAGACCACGGCCGCAAGGACAATCAGTCACAATCATTTTCCCGCGGCGGTGATGGTGTGGACCGAGACCTACGCTACCGGAGAGACGGCGCTGGCATCATGGAGTAGAATGTCACAATCAACGCTGCAACTACCAGTAAAGGCCTTCGCACACTTTCGCCGCCACGCGGCGCGGCACCACGATTGTCATAGATATCGATTTGCCTCGCGAGGCGATTCTACATCTCTGCCCCATGCTTAAAGATAGGGCTGCCGCGTGGCGGCGAAAGTGTGCGAAGGCCTTAACTTTTTCTCCGCGACGCACTACAGCCGTGGGCGACACTCCATTTTGGCGAAACTAAATTTGCTCCTCAGCAGGACTGCGCACTCCGCCAATTCGACGGCTGCCGTTTGCGAAGAGCTGTTCCCAGGCCTTTGGAGCAAGCTGATTAATCCCAAAACAGATCGCCAGATCCCAAAACAATAAATTACTCGGTGTGGTCGATCCTGGAGCAGATCTCGGCTACACGATACGCCACTGTAGGACAGCTGAAAGCGCGTCGACGCGAGCCTGGGACGACAGTGGATCAGTGCCTTTCGTCGACGATTTCTCAAAGCGACTGCAAAAATGCATGCACACCAAAGGTGGCAATTTAGCATTGGTTGAATTCTTTCTGTTATAATTCATTGTTATTGATCTAATAAAACTGCTGTTATTTTTTGCAGATTGTTTCGTTTATATAATTTTTGGTGCTTCTCAAATACTTATAAAAAATTGATCGTACTTCTTAACCACCCTGTATATCTGACTCACGGTTAATCACAAACCCCTTCGATATTGTCAGCGAATTAGGGACAAGTTTCCCGGCACGAACACCTGCCTTCCGGAACAACACTGGAAAAAGCGGTCATCGTCGTCCTTCATTTAGGAACCACTGTAATACCTTGTTAACTCGGACTGGTTTCTGTCCATTACTCAGGCTCATAGGCTCGTAAAGACACTAGTGATGAGGGGCAGGAGCACATAAAAAAGAGTAGCACTCTAGATGGGGATATCAGCCACCGCCGAAATCGCACTGGGGAAACAGGCTTATCGAACTGAAGCAAAAACTTAAAGGAACATCATCTTCCCTGCTGGCGCCTTGTGGCGACGGATTGCGGAGATTGCACCAGTCCATCGGCAAATCATAGGGGGCCAACTTCGTGGACTGAACAGGGAAATCAAAATAACTCCGGGGTTGGTCACCGCCAAGGAACACGCGAAGCCCGGCGGCATTGGTTTTTAAAGCACGGAAAGTTCAAAACTCATTGGATCGTTCCGCTACTTTTTAAGACGAACTTCGTTGGCCTAACTTCTCCCCAGCAGCGTCAACGAAGTTGGAGGATGTTATAATTCACACCTATCGATGAGTTGCACGAAATAGAAATGAAACGATGGCGCGAGATTTCTACTGAAGCTTTTTAAATTATTTCTCTCTTCTGCTTGCATCGCTGGGGCGCCTTTTTATTCATCTCTGAAGTTGCAGTACGACGCTTGCTTCGCTAAGCAGTTAAACTGTTGTAATACTTGCTCCGTAGTTAACGAGAAAAGGCACAATGATAGTAAAGAAGACAAACAAATAATGCTGACGCGGAGGAGAGCACAGATTTAGGCAGGGGAAGGGACTCCAAGGTGTGGCTCAAGTGACGCATCCGTGTTAAAATTGCCTACATCCTGGAGTTCCCTCCCTTGTCCAATTAGGAGGCACATAAGACGCGGATCTATAATCGAAACGAAGAGATAAGACTGCATTTTCATCCACTGCATGTAGCTACTCGCCACGCCGTCCCGCCGCGCCATGCCGTGGTGACCCCTCCCCCCCGGACCCTATTTTCGCCAATGTCTGCGCTTGACGTTCTCTTGCTATTAATTTTTCTAACGTGTTTCATGCAACGCATCTAAAATATAGAACGAATCACGTTGAGTTGGGTTCATTGCTAGTTCTTCTAAAAAGCCTTCCTCTTCCCACCGCACATTCTCTAAGTAGACTGAATTATAGAACTCAACCGGAATTTCTTGCCACCGTAATCCGGCGCGCGATTCGAGCGCGTCCCGTCCTTTAAACTGCCGACCGCGCTGCCGCGCACTCGACCGCGCGGCCCGCAGCGGACCTTCGCCAGACTTTAGTACGATGGGGACTATTCGTCGAGCCGCGGCAGAGCTTTGCCGACGTGGACTGCTCTTTGCCTCACTCAAGGATAGACATACAGGTTCCTTTTCAGGTAGTAGAAGCAGTACATGGACCGGATGAGTAGAGTTGTTAGTAGAAATGACCGCAGAGAGGTACTATAAAGCGGTTGCTGAAGGCGAAAACCGGGAGCGTGCATATTTCCACATTTGACTTCCTGTGTGGTTGCTTCTGCGAGTATTATGGTTATACATAAACTTTTGTTGGGACTGAAGTTCAAGTGATTAAGTGGTGACTCTGGATTTCTTGGAGCTGAAGGAGGAAACGAAAAATACTGTCTTCGTCAATAAACGATTACGGCACATACTTGCTGATTCAAATTCGACAAAGATTTCTGTTGCTCTTCTTGTTCTGTTGCTGTGCTCCTTGAAGTTAAAACGTTGTGGGTGGCGCCAGCACAAAGAATAGCGTGAAAGAACATGAAAATCGTACCATGAACGCAAGCTACAAAAACTTTAAAACGTTATTTCGGAGCTCAAGAGGCCTGTTTTGCTCTGTTATTTAAAAAACTAGACTAATTTTCAGCTGTTCTTGTAGGTTTGGAACTGAGCTGTAGGAACAGTCTCAAGCAATCAAGATTGCTGCTTTAAAAAATCGTTGGTTAAAGCACACCGAGAAAGTCTATCAACTATCTACCGCAGAACTCCGCTAGTGTGAGATTTCCACCATCAATGAAGCAATCTGGACAGGTGTATCCCAGAAAATTCCTCAAAACTAATATATCGTGTGAGCCATGGACACTTCTCTAGTACAGGTGGCCAGAGATGCTGATGCCCATCCCAAACGTGTGAACATTAAGAGAGTCGAACTTGCTCCTGCCATCTTGATAGTGCTTCTAGGGTTTTCTTTTACTTCCGCCTCCATGCTGGTATTTTGATTCTCACCAATTCCTGAATGTCTCCATTCCTGGCGTTCGTCCCCTTTCTCAATGCAATTCCTACCAGACGAAGAAGACTGACGACGAAGTCCGTACCCGTAAGAATCACGCTCTCCCCGCCGCGGGCCACGCGATCGGGTGCGCGGCAGCGCGGTCGGTAGTTTAAAGGACGGGACGCGCCCGAATCGCGCGCCGGATTACGGTGGCAGGAAATTCCGGTTGAGTTCTATAATTCAGTTCTAAGTAGCGAGCAAATTTCGCATTGGTAGAGCAGCGACATCGAGTCATAGAACGGAGCCTGCGGCTGATTTTCACAGATTGTGTGGGAGTTCGAAGGAGCGCAACTGGAAGCGTTACCCTCCATCGGGATGCCGCACTCCGCCATCACACGCTGTCAAGAGAAAGAGCGCGGGCTCGCGCTTGCTGTAAGATACCTAGAAAAGCAGAGCAGTCTGCTATTAAAGTGGCTCCAGAGCTTGCTATCTGGAACCTATATGAAGCATTATTCCAGTTACAGCAACTAGCGAACAAGCGGAACCGACAGCACTGTGTTAGAGGACGTCAGGGCGTTCTTAAAGAAAGAGGAGGTCGCTCCATGCCAGAACGTTGGGGCTTAGCTAGGCTTCCCCTTAGCCTTCTTTATTTTCTGCAGCTAGCGTATCTACGATTTTCCATTCTGTCGCTGACACAGACTGTTCATGAAACGGCACTTTGTGACCTCTCCTCTGCGCCGTCTGGCTCTCGTTTTTGTGGAGAACAAAAGGTGCCGGAAAACATGCGGGCGAACTCTTTCAGTTAAACGGAGGGAAACGGAAACTAACCAGGACTTCACTCTCATCGATGATCGATGGCGACGGCGAGCGTTGGACTTGGACGAGCGACATGATAATCAATGATCAGGGCCCGAAATGAAGCAGCGGCGACAGCAGCAAGGCGACGGCGGGTGTTGCATTCAGGACAGAAGCCGTCGGGAACCAGGTTCGCGTCCGTGCGGTCGATGAGTCACGCCGCAACCATCGGCGTCGACAGCCAGAACGTCGCTCCCAGGCCTGAAACACAGTCGACCTCAGGGCGAGGCTCCAGAAGCGGAGAGATGAACGCGGCGCGGAGAGGCGGCGGAGCAGCGGCGGGACGGGAGCGGGTGCGCGTCCCGATGTCACATGGCGCGCGGATGGCTACGGAGGCGGCCGCCGGCCGGGAGGGGCCCCGGGCTACGCGTTGGATTCGGGTAAGCGGAGCGAGCGGTGGGTAACGAGGGGCCGGGACGGAACGCGGTGCGAGGGGGGGGGGCGACGATCAATCGCACGTCGGGGTGCCCCGCCGGCCCGCAGCACACCACCTCGCGCCCGCGCCGAAGCGAGTCGGACCGGGTTCCCCATCCCGGGTACGACCCGCTGGCCTCTTCCGCACTCACCGCCAGCCCCCCCCCCACCCCGAAGGGACTCAGAGCGCTTGACGGCTCGTTTCGGATCGAATCGTAAAAGAGGAGATGATGGGGACGTGAACCCTGGTAGGAGAAATGCTACCAGATTCCCTCATAGGTAGCTGTGATGTGTGACACGGGCGCTCATATAAATTGCCAACAGGCAGTGCGACGACGGTTTAGTGAAACGCCATCATTCTCCACAAGTGTTGTCTCTGTGATCGCAACAAGATCCCTCAGTATTCCTCCTTCGGCGCTGGTACGACTGGACAGCAACTGATTCGATATGTCCACGACCAGCGTAGCTGCTCTCTTTTAGGAGGCCGGGAAACGAAATAGGGGATGTCTCATGCTGGCGACGTTCAGCTGAATATTCCGCAGCCGAATCATGCTCCTCGCCAGCAGCCGAATTGGCGCCAGCAGTCGAATCATGCTCCTCTCCGGGCTCGCGGAGGAGGGCACTCGGCTGCGGATGATCGGGTATAGCCGCGCTGGGAAGACTCGTCGCTGCGATGCGAACCACCGGTGCGAAGAGTCCCCTCCCGCTTGAATGAACCGACGAACATACACTTTGTAAAGAGGTCGTGTCCTAACCGGGCTGATCTTTTTGACACCGTTTTCTCAGAAATTATCGCAGATTTATCCAAAACGGCATACAACAGTAATAGGTTCTGTTACCATGAAGATAGTGTGAAGGCGTAGAATAACTTCAGGCTATTAATGCTGCCCTATCTTCTTTAATAAGCACAAGTATGACATGTGTGTGTGAGGCACAACAAATACTAGAGGTAAGTTAGCCGTGATCAACGGCAAAACTGAGCAGACTCCATGACCGGCTGTCATCAAACCTGGCATTTTTAGTATAGTAGTTTCTTCTGTGCCATGCAGGCTTGTTAAAATTTAACTTTATTAGGCCCGATGTTGTGCGGTATCGTCGTTATCAAAGGCCGAAAGAAGATCGGTTTTTTGCGGACTGTACACTCATATCGTCAATTGCTCTAGTTTTCCCAACCCTGCAGCACTAATGGGATCTCCACGAGTGTCAAGAAGAAATTACTACAATACGAACGAAACTCACCGCTGCTTTATCAGCACTGAAAGGCCGCCCTACTATGCGACAACCATTCAGCAAGTGCAACACACTCGGTATACAGGACCTGGAGGAGCGTGGCGTCTCACAACTCACACAGGGGAATAAAGGGCAAAATGACACCCGTAGTGGAGTCCAACTCGTTCCTGTTGTTCTTTGCTGAATTCCGTTCATGGGTTCGGAGGGCCTCGAGGGTCTCCCTGGTGCCGATCTCATTTTCGTGCAGTTGCATTTGACATTAAAATTGTGTCCGCTGTCGGTCAGAGTCGAGCGTGGGGTTCGATTTTTGATGAAAATTTACGACCCCCCCCTCAGAGACGAAATTCGTACCACCCCTCCCTCTCTCTTGCACTGTTTTGTTCCTTATATCTCTTGGTTTCTTCAAAGTTTTATGTGCATTTTGAACCCTTGGTTCTACTTTTGATTTGTGGCTTCGACACGGAAGAGAACAATGAAAAGAGGTCACTGAACAGCAAATGCTTCGATAACACAGTAAAATTCTTTGAAGTTTTGAACGCTATCTTTCGACGCTTCAAAATAAAGATTTTCTGGTAGCAGCCTTACAGTCATCAATTCGATTCGTGCAGCTTTTTTTAAAGGACGTCATGGCGATACCTGAGGGAGCGACGACCGTATCCGAAATTATGCTCTGAAACTGTACTACATAAATTTTCGAGTGTTACTTCCTGACGACGACTTAAGTGCTTTCCTTACAATTTTTTTTTGAAGTACTCATCGAATCGATTACCGAGCGGCAAACGAATGGTGGACAATGGGATTCCCTTGGAAATAATGCTCTCACATCCTAAGAAAACATAAAA
The DNA here is from genome assembly GCA_947396885.1 of Heligmosomoides polygyrus polygyrus. NCBI lineage: Eukaryota > Metazoa > Nematoda > Chromadorea > Rhabditida > Heligmosomidae > Heligmosomoides > Heligmosomoides polygyrus. Next base: position 51,979,221 of record OX377203.1, on the reverse strand, counting down.
AATGAAAATGAAGCCTACAAAAATCTAAGCCCTGTGTATCGTACAGCAAAAAAACCAGCTTCTCCGCAGCGATGACGGAGCTGCGATGACGATATGATTAGGACGGATCGTATACAAACTCTCTTTTTTTATGAAAACAAAATTGTTTTTTAACCAAAGCGGACGACCCATACGGATGAAATTCTGCCACAAAACTCTTAAGTCTTGATCAATGCACAGTGGAAAAATCATGATTTTCTGCATCGAACACGTTGAATCGACCTCTGGTCGACTTTGCACCAACGTCATCGGAGCATAAAATTGATCGTTCACAGATTCATAACTCGGTAAGTTTTTCGAATTTTGAACACTCCTCTAGCTTTTCAAAAACTAGAAGAAATGCGATTTCCCGCCATGTAAGAACCATTCTCTAAAAAATAGTTCTTTACGCGCGATGGACGGTTCAATTTTTGAGCGAAAAAATTGCAGTGACTTCACAAAAATGCTCATAACTCGGTATGTTTTTCGAAGTTTCGAAATCCCGCTATTTTTTCTGAAAGTAGATAAGATGCGCGTTCTCGATATGTAGAAAACGATCTCCAAAAAGGGGTATTCATATGCGGCGGATGAGTCCAGTTTCTGGTCCATTTCGCAAAAATACGTTCTGAAAATCGAACCCTCCCCCCCCCCCCGCTGCGCCGCTGCGCATAAAGAGCCCTTTTTGGAAATCGGTTCTTATATATTAAGAAAGCATGTTTGCTCTATTTTTGATGAGCAAGCGGGATTTTTGGCTTTCGGAAAATAAGGCGTGTTATGATCAACTTTGCGACAGCGTGAACTGAACCTCGGATCGACCCTCCACCGTCGCCATCGGAATGATCTGACAAAAATATTCGTAACTCGACCAGTTTTTCGAAATTCAAAAATTCCGCTTACTCTTCGAAAAACAGAGAAAAAGCGCTTCTCTATGGTTACAAATACGCTTTCTAAAAAAAGAGTCTTCATGCGCGGCAGGGGGGCTCGATTTCTGGTCAATTTTCGGCAAAATGAAGACGCCGCGCATGAAGACCCCTTTTCTGGAAATTGGTTCCTATATGATAAGGAAGCATGTTTCCTATTATTTTCGATGAGTGAGCGGTATGTTTAAATTTCAAAAAATTAGTCGAGTTATGAATATTTTTGTGCGATCACTCCGATGATGAAGCTGAAGGATTCATTTCACGACGTCACAAAATTGATCATAACTCGGCTTATTTTCCGAAAATCAAAAAATTCTCTCGTTTTTCAAAAAATAGGGCAAATATGCTTTCTAACCATATATGGGCCGATTTCCAAAAAAAAGGGTCTTCATGTACGGCGGGGGTTCGATTTTCGTCACGTATTTTCGCGAAGTGGACCAGAAATTGAACCCCTCCCGCCGCGCATTAAGAACCTTTTTTGGAGATCGGTGGCTACATAGCGAAAAAGCGCACTTTATCTACTTTCAGAAAAGATAGCGGGATTTTGAAACTTCGAAAAACTTACCAGTTATGAGCATTTTTGTGAAGTCACCGACCAGAGGTCGATTCAACCTGTTCGATCCAGAAATTCATGATTTTTTCACTATGCATTGATCAAGACTTAAAAGTTTTTGAGGCAGAATTTTATCCGTATGGGTGGTCTGCTTCGGTTAAAAAAATTTGTTTTCATGAAAAACGGGAATTTTGTACACGATCCATCCTAATCATATCGTCATCGTAGCGGAGCTTAGTTTTTCACTGTATAGTAAGAACGACTTAAAAGGTTATATGGCGCGATTCCACTCTCTGTCGTTCTTTCCTTCAGAAGGCAGAAAAGATTTTCTGCAAGGAGTCCATCCATCCCTCAATTGCGGTCGATCATGTCAGGGAACGCAGTAGCCGCACGTAAACTGCTACATTTCTTTGGGGATTTTTGGGGCTTCTGGAAAATTCACGAAGCTTTAATAAATGTGGTTTCTATGCTTTAAAACGCTGGTTCTAAAACTAACATCCTTCATGTGATTAGAATATATGATTATTCCATTGTGATTTGCGTCGATATTTTTTCGGCAAATGACGCTAAATCGAGACGCCTGATCATATAGAAGATCGTTTCAGAAAAACATAGTTTTATCACCGTGTGTTAAACGGGCTTAAAGTTTTATGGAGTACGATTTGACTTTCTGATGCTGTTTCCTGCAGAAGAGAGAAAATTCCGTCCTTCGGTTGCCGTTCCTTCGTCGATTCGAAGAGGTACTTATGTAGGTCGTCCTTAGAACACTTGAAATTTTTATAGAGTGCAACTTTGGAAGTAGATGTCGCTCATTCAGGTAGAAAATTGCCATGTCCATGACGTCCTGGGAAAATCTAACTAGGGAAGGGTTTCGACCTTACTTCAAGTTGAGATCAGAGTCGTTAGAAAGAGCTCGGAACGCTGATTACGAATATGGGTGTCAAAACTGCAAAATGAAATTCTTGAGCGAGTTATGGCTTGCTGAAATCGGAGGGCCTCACTACAGGCTGGCTTTGCGACACACCTGGCGCGAGAGTGGTGAGTCATCGGGGTACCGAAAGAAGGGCTCGCCACGGTGGCGCGGGAGTTGTGCTCCTGCTTGTCAGGTGCGAAGTCGTTGGTTCGGTCCCCACTGCTGCCGGTTTTTTTGCACACCATGAATTATCTTCGAAATGATCTTTTGTTCTGAATTATGACACGTATTTGATAAAATAGCGAGGAAAACTACCATGTACATTTGTAAAAATGCTTGAAGGCAAAAAACTGCTATGGTGACATTTCTATTTACTATTTTGCACAAATGGAGTCCAAATCATATGTTGAATAACTAGAGGTGTTTCTAACAACCTTGGCGTTCATGGAACAAAACAAAAAAATGTGTGAAGTAAGAAGGTAAGTAGAATGTATGGTGAGGAAGAACGAAATGTCGCTGATGTACTGCACTTTTGATTGATGTGGAAGCCCAAAATGTCGCTGATCTACTGCTTTTTATTCAGTTTATTCACTCACTATGTCCTTTTCACCAGCAAAGGTGGTGTCCATTCTTCTCGCTGAATTTGGGTGCCAGACGACAACGATGCACCAACTCGTGAGGAGAAGAAGATCGCTAGAAGGTTCGCAGCTATCCTACGTGACGGTGCTGCAGCTTCAGTTGATGCCGAAACGGATGAAAATTTGGCATCAGACTTTGACATCAATATTCCTGCCGGAGCTACGTCGCCGATTCAAGCTCTAGACGTTTTTTATTTGGCCCGATGAAAACGTTATTTATTCATTTATTTATTTATTCAAAGCGTAAGCATGACATTCACGTGTAAAACAAATGTGAAAAGGAACACACAAGTTCTACTAAAAAAGTCACAAAACATCAACGAAACATAGATAAGAGCCATGTGTAACTAGCTATGAACAGCTGTGAACAGAATTTGGTCAACAGCAATTTCTTGAAGACGTGCATGGACAAGGACAGGAGATTTTCGTTTTCCGTAAGCAGAGAGTTGAACTGCCGCAGCCTTCTATATGTCAAAAATGAAGCTATGATCTTGGGTTTTGCAATAATAACCTGCAGACGGAGCCTACTTCCTTTTGTTCTTACTACTTGACCACCGAAGAAATGTGAAGGGTTTATGCGGAGTTTGCCCGTAAGAATCTTGAACAGCATTTTGAGATCAGCAACCTTCCTTCTACACACCAAAGATTTTAGTCCAAGTATCCTATTTCTTTCTTTGCCGTTTGGGATTTGCGAATAATCTACGCCGAAGCATCTCATTGTGAGTTTTCGGGTAAAATTATTTATGAAAAGGCCAGGTTGTTTGCCATGGCAAATAGCGTAGAGTTCAATATGACCAGAGGGACAAGCTTCTGAAGGTCGTATCACAGACTTACCGTATGATTTGTGCCCCTAGGTTTTCAAACTTTTTGAAATACTCATGACATAAGGCAGGTTACCTTGATGATTACCCAGGTGTGTTTGTCACTCCTGGTGAATATTTGTTTGATCTTGCTACAATTGGCTGTTTTATTGCTGGTTGTAGAGAGGCTGCATGTATACTTGTGCTCGAATAATCGAATGCGAATAATTATTCGAATTTGATTTTCGATTAATTGATTATTTTAGTTTCGCAAATTCGAATAATTATTGGAATTCGATTATTCGAAGTTCGCAGTTTCGAATAATTATTCGAATTCGGTTATTCGAGGTTCCTAAATTCGAATAATTATTCGAATTCGATTATTCGAGGTAGAAAAAATTGAATAATATTCGAATTTCGAATACGTGGTTGTTTCGAATGTGCCACAATGATGATTTTTGTAAGCGACGTTCATTCCGGTGACGATTATTTTCGATAGCACACTGTCGAGGAGCTCATCGTTACCAAAACGCATTCAATATCCTACTATACATAGAAGAGTAGCATGCGTGTCTCCATCAGTCCATCACAACTGGCGTGGGGGCATGGCGTACTGGCGATACTGACCGCAGTTGATGGCGATCGACTGCGGTTCGAAACTTCAGCCCCAGGGTCAAGCTTGAGGTTCGGAGATCGAAGGGGAGACGTAGTGTTACGTCATCTGGAGGGAGGGGTCATACTCTCTCGGTTTTGGCGGAGTATTCTCTCTAATTTCAGGGTTTTAGATGATTGCATCTTGTAATAAGTTATTTTTTCCAAATGTAGCTATGACCATGCGGATACATACAAACATCACGTTTCCTGGAGTAAAAAATAGGATTGAATATAAAAAATATTGTACAGTGAAAAATAAAGGTTTCCTTTTCGCAGATTCCCCTTCATGTGCCACCTCATCGCGGTGAAGGGGTGAACACCACTTTGTGATGGATAACGGCACAAACGGTCACGCAGTACGCGATGCTTTGTCGTGTATGGGCGGCTCTCATGTATCCATGGCCAGGAACATGTGAGTAACCAGACCAACACCATGGCTCAAACAACTAAACCCGCGCCCCAGTCCTCCGCGCGCCGGAGGTGGACTTCTACGACGTCGGTTGCATCCACCTCCGGCGAGGGGCCATCTAATCTCGGAGTTAAACTATCAGGACGTCATTGGAACCGGACTACCGGAAAGTCCCTCCCACCACGACACGGAAACTGCCTATTCGTCTGCACTTATAGCTGTCGTTCAATCGCATCTGAGCAGGATCTTCGGACACTGCTTTACAGAAGCGGCAACATCAAATACGACGTTATCGTATTTGATGTTGCCGCTTCTGTAAAGTTGAATTGGCGGAGTTGAATTTCTCGTCAATTCGACAGTGCACACCTAGCAGACTCTTACAAGATCATCAGTCCGCGAGTAGCTGTTCTTCGTCTGGAAACCAAAGATCAAGGAACCATCTCCATCGTAAATGGATATGCTCCAACATCTGCACAGATGAAGAAAAGGAGGAATTCTACAAGCTGTTCGAAAGGACTATCAACGACGAGAAGAGCTACTACAAAGTTGTCGTTGGTGACTTTAACGCCATCGTCGGTACGAATGATCACGACGAATGGAGGCTAGGACCACATGGAACTTCCTCAAGGAACGAAAACGGAGAGCGCCTGATAGACTTCCTATCCGCGTCGTCTCTACCATGGAAATTCTATGTTTAAGAAGCTTTCAAACCGACGATGGACCTGGGAAAGCCCAAAAGGAGAACACGTTCGGAAATCGACCTTGTTCTTACAAACAGACGCTGGAGTCTGTTCGACGTCTCCGCGCTGCCTTCATTTGACACCGGCTCGGATAACCGCCTTGTCCGTGCGAAGCTGACTCTCAAAAAAAGATGTTCAAGCGTGACACTCATAAACCGGCACCGGTGAAGATCCCCACATTCAAGTCTGAGGAGTTGGAATATGCGATAAAGTCGTATGATTGGAATCTTCTTGAAGATCCATCGGAAGACTACGACCTTCTCTCCAAAGGACTGTTGAAATGTGCTAGCAGCTCTTGCGGAGCCACATCACCGTCTGCTTCAAGACTCAACGCACATGCGATTAAACTCTTGGAGCAAAGAAGAGCTGTTAAACTGGATCCTAATGCTTCCCATCTGGAGAAAGTCACAATCTCGAAGGCCTGTCGAATTGCAGTGAAGGAGTCCATTTAAGCCTACAGAAGATCGAAGCTGTTAGAAGCCGCTGGGAAAGGTTCAAGCATAAAGCGCTGCAAACGAGATCTCTGCGATCAGAAGGCAATAATGTCAGCCCTTGTGGATAAGGATGGAACAACGCAAACGTCTCGAAGAGCGATGGAGGCTATCGTTCAAGAGTTCTACACAGATCTATTCCGTTCTTCCATCACTGTCCCGAAATGCTTGATGCCACCAGCTGAAGAAGTACCTCCCATTCTGAAATCAGAAGTTGCTCATGCCATCAGAAGGATGAAGCCGGCACTGCTCCCGGACCGGACGGCATTTCTGCTGATCTCCTTCGTGCGGGTGGCAGTGCCCTCTGCTCACTTCTTGCCAAGCACTTCAACCACTACCTTTGACTTGGTTGGATTCCGGACTCATGGAAAGAGTCGAAACAGTTTTAACCTTCAAAAAAGGTCAGCAGGAGGATATCAACAACTATCGACCCATCAGCCTTCTCTCGGTTGTGTACAAGATCTTCACCAAGATACTGCTTAACCGCATGGAGCGTTGCTTGGATGAATATCAGCCAGTGGAGCAAGCAGGGTTTCGCAAGGATTTCTTCTTCTTCTTCTTCTTCAGCGTCTGTCCCGCATCGTCGCGGAGTCCGCTCTTCTGGTGTTACGACGCCACCTTTCCCGATCCTGCGCTTGATCAGGGTGGACATCAGCTACTTTCATGTCCGTGTGTAACGTATCGGACCAACGCTGCTTCGGGCGTCCTCTAGGCCGCTTTCCAGATACTTCCAACTCAAGGCCTATCTTGCGGACGCTGTCTTCTTTCCTACGCAGAACGTGGCCGTACCATCGCAATCGAGCTTCGCGCATCTTGTCCGCTATCGGCGCGACACCGAACTTCTGCCGAATAGCATCATTTCGAATGCGGTCCATGCGCGTGGCTCCAGCCGTCCAGCGCACCATCTTCGTCTCCATGACACTGAGGCGCGTTTCAACTTCCTTAGTCGCAGGCCAACACTCAGCGCCGTACATCGCTACTGGCCGGACGACTGCTCTGCATATCTTCGACTTCAAGCGCTCCGGTATCTTCCTATCGCAGAGCACCCCAGTCAACGAGCGCCACTTGCACCAAGCTGCACTCACGCGTGAATTCACTTCAATCATCAGTTTGCCGTCAGACGTGACTGCTAATCCCAGGTACTTAAAGACCGAAGTGCGTGGGAGCTCGATGCCGTTAACTTTGATGGAGATGGACTCAGTAACGTCCGCCGTTAGCTACTCGGTCTTCTTGTCGTTCAATTTGAGTCCGAACCTCGCCAGACGGTCGCACCAAGCTTGCACCTGCCGCTCGAGGTCGTCTTTCTCTTCGCGAGCGAGCATCACGTCATCAGCACAAAGCAGCGTCCATGGAACAGGCTGCTGAAGATCTCGCGTAATGGCATCCATGACGACAACAAAGAGGAGTGGAGAAAGCGCAGAACCCTGGTGCACACCAACGGAGATGGGAAACTCCATTGAGGTTCCAGCTGCTGCTTGCACTCTACTCTTTGGGCAAGAGTAGAGCATCCACACCCACTCTATGAGTTCCTCAGGTACGTTGTGTTGTCGCAAGGCGTACCATATAACCTCAGGCGGTACGCGGTCGAAAGCCTTCTCCAAGTCGAGAAAGGCTATATGCACCGGCTTCTGTCTCTCGCGATGCTTCTCCACCAGGAGGCGGGCGGCATGTATAGCATCAATGGTCCCACAACCAGACACAAAGCCGCACTGGTTGTCGGAGAGCTTGACGATTTCATGGATTCGTCTATCGAGGATTCGCTCAAAGATCTTCATGCCGTGCAAAAGCAAGCGAATCGGACGGTAATTGAAGCCCTTCTTCTTCTAAATCGGAATCGTCGTACTGTTGTGCCAACACTACGGTGCTTTCTTCTCCTTTACTACCTGGTTGAAGAACTCAGCCAACCACTCAGCAGGATACCAGAGCTTCGACTTCCAAACATCGGCTGCCAGATCATCCGGCCCTGTCGCCTTACCGGACTTCACCTTCTTTAGACCCGCTTCTGTTTCTTCCACGGTAATCTTGTGAACGGGACCGTGAACAGAAGCCAAGGAATGGCCGGATGAGGAAATTCCATAGTGGAAATTTCCTCAAAGTAATCACGCCATCGCTTCAGCGCCTTTTTGCGGTCTGTCAGAAGATGGCCGCTCTCATCATTGATGCCAACGAACTTTTCAATGTCCTCGGTTTGGCGATGGCGGGTTTTAGCAAGTCGGTACAAATACCGCTCATCATCGCGCGATTCGAGCTTTCCGTAGACATCACCATAATGAGTGGCTTTCGCAACAGCCACGGCTTTCTTTGCAGCCTTCTTCGCCTTCTGATACTCCTGCCAGTTGTCGGCTGTCCTGTCGCCGAGAAACATGATACAGCGACTTCTTCTCTCGAACCTTCGCTTTCACATCGTGTGTTCACAGCCATGCCTGCTTGTCGACTTTGCGTCGTCCAGGATTCGTAGTGCCGAGTTCCGACCTTGCAGCCTGGCGTATCGCGTCGGTTGCTTTCTTCCAAGTTTCATCGACAGTCGTAACTGTCGATAACCGCACGCGAGAAATCACAGCTGCTTCCTTCTCTTTCATTCGCCACCACTTGATTCTTGCAGCACCGCATCGCTCGATCTGCTTCAGCCTCGGATGGGCGATCTTCAAAGTACAGATCAGCGGTCGATGCTGTGGGCCGACCGTCTCATACGGTGACCTTCGCGTCTGTGACAAGGCTCCGGTCGCGATCCTTCACAAGCACAAAGTCTATCTGAGACTTGGAGCTCCCACTATAATATGAGATGAGGTGGGAGTCGCGTTTTCGGAAGACGGTGTTCATAATGGTGAGGCTATGCGATTCCCCATACTCAATGTGGCGGTGGCGATGTCCGTTCCTCCACGTGGTGCCACTGGAAACTGCTCGTTCTGCGAGCTAAGCTAATCACGGACATTCGAATGCAGGCGACAGGCTCTTGTGACAGGCCGGCCTACGAAGACCCATGTCATATCACATGGTGTATGACAGTGCAAGGATTTCTCCTGCATGGACCATATTCAGACTGTCTCACAGCTCATCGAGAGGAGCCGCGAATACCACCTCCCACTTGCCTTTGCCTTCGTGGATTACCGGAAAGCGTTCCACTCTGTGGAAATCAATGCCGTTTTGAACGCGCTTGTGCACGCTGGTATACCATCGCCCTACATCCGACTTCTTGACGAATGCTTCTCGAACACATCCACTACCATCCAGCTATTCGATCGAAAGCTTAAAATTCCTATCGGGAAAGGAGTACGGTAGGGAGACACGATTTCTCCCAAGCTATTCACAGCGGCACTCCAGGATGCCATGAAAGACTTGAACTGGGACGATAAAGGCTACCTTGTCAACGGTAAACGGATCAGCAACCTTCGCTTCTCCGACGATATTGTTCTCATCTCTACCAGCACGGCAGAAGTCGAGGAAATGCTGAACGAGCTCAATGTGCAGGTATGAAGATTGGATTGGACATGAATATGTCCAAGACACAATTTATGGTCAACCAGTGGTGTGACACGGGACTCGTGAGGTTAAATGGAGTCGCTCTGCAACAGGTCGACTCCTACGTCTATCTGGGAAGAGAGCTGAACATGGATAACGACCTCGCTCCTGAAATCGCCCGCAGGAGACGCGCAGCATGGGCAGCCTTCAGTTCGATTCGCGAAGTCACCGATCAGGTCAAGGATCCCGGCCTCAGGGCCTCGATATTCAACGCCTCTGTACTGCCTGCCTTGCTTACGCGACGAAAACCTGGCCCGACAACAAGACAATCGCCAGAGCGATGCAAACTACGCATCGTGCACTGGAGAGATGTCTAAGCACAAGCCTTCGTCAGCAATGGCAAGAAGGCCTACGAAGCTCGGAGCTACGGGAGAAGTCGCAATTAGCAGACCCGCTTCAGTACATGAAGAAGTCCAAATATCGCTGGGCCGGACACCTGCCTCACTGGATACAAGCAGCCAGAGATCGAGCGGTCTGGAAGAGTTGTGGTCCCCGCTGAGAAAACCTCCAGCTGACAAAGGATCATCAAAGTATCAAAGTAAAGTAAGTTCGCAGATTTACAGTCAATGAGAGGCTTTCATTTTTTCAGATTTTGCCAGGAGTTTTCTACCTGAAGTAGCGACATCTACTTTAAAATTGCACTCTATTTTATTTTAAATGTTAATTACTAAAGACGACCTAAGAACATCCGTACAAGATTTTTGAAGCACTCTTCGAATCGATGAAGTTTTTCAGATTTTCTCAGGAGGTCATGAACATGGAGTTTTCTACCTGAAGGAGTGACACCTACTTCCAAAATTGCACTCTATACAATTTTAAATGCCAATTATTAAGGACGACCTAAGAACGTTCCGTACAAGATTTTTGAAGCACTGTTCGAATCGATGAAGGAATGGCAACCGAAAGACGGACTTGCCTTGAAAAGAATTTTCTCTCTTCTGCTCGTCATAAAACCTCGGCATTGTAGATAATTGTTGTCAGTGTTTTTACTTTGTGCCGTTCGAGATTGTTATGGTGGACCTCTATTGCCAGGCCTAACGTTTCGACGCTTCCGTCCTCCTCAGAGGCCTGAACGTGGTGCAAGTATTAGATATGCGATTTATCCCACCAAGCGCTAGCCCCACTCTAGCGGTTCCGCTTCCCTAGAGAAACCACCCATGAAAACCCACTTAAAGGGGATAAACTCACGTTATATCCACCAAAGGAGCCGCAGCTCTCTGTTAGTACGACCGGGCGAAAGAGACTTACTGTGCAGCGACGGATAGAACAAGTGAACGGATAACGACCTGCACATGCGCCCTTTCCATTCTACAGCTCGCATTTTGGCACAAAAGGCAGAAAGTCATTCGTAATTGACGGGCGTTCCTGACGGTCGTTCATGCCAGGGTTTCTTACAAAAATCCAGAACGCCTCCAATGCTTTCCTTGCCGATATTTCTGTTTCTACCGCCAACACCTTGCACCTAATCTGAAAGTCGCTACCGTTATGCTCCTCAGCTCTGTGCTTTCCAAGAGGTGTTCCGATGTTACCACATTGTTTACTAGTCAGGTGTTCTCTACTCGAGTGGCTAGTTTTCTCCCTGTTTCCCCTATATATGTGCAGTTGCATGCCTGACACTCATTCTGATAGATTGCTCCCTCCCGAAAACAATCTTCGATCTTGCCGTGTGGACATATAACACAACTTTCTGATAAGCACTAGTTTTCGTAGAGTCTGTTCCTGACCAGTTGACGTTTAATATTGTCATTTGGTATGTTGACTAAAACGACATCATTCTGCAACTGGGCTCGAACTATGCTCTTTTGAATCGCAGTAGCAACCTTATCAGATATGAAAGGTATACATAAGGGTATCCTGTTATCTCGTGGTCCATTTTGTCTGCGGGAAGCACGAACTCTGCGTTGATACCGTGACGATACATAGCCATTTTCCATGGCTATATTCGGAGCAATTCTCAGTGACTCTTGTCGCTCCTCTTCACCTGCACATATCTGCGAGGCCGTGTGAAACATGTTTCTAACGACGCTACGCTTTATGCTTGTCGGATGCGCGGAGGTGGCGTGGATCAAGATGTTTTTCGAAATTGGCTTTCGGTACCACTTTACGCTAAACATGCCGTTGGAAACTTTTATCTGTGTATTAAGGTATGGAAGCCAGCCATTCTTTGGAGTTTCCCTTGTAATCCTAATGCACGCGGACTGCTGAGGCACCACGTTCAGGCCTCTGAGGAGGACGGACGCGTCGAAACGTTAGGCCTGGCAATAAAGGTCCACCATAACAACCTCGAACGGCACAAAGTAAAAACACTGACAACAATTATCTACAATGCCGAGGTTTTATGACGAGAGAAGCTGGAGACTTACTGAACTCGTGTCACCACAATACTTCTCTCTGGTGCGTGAAGCGCTATCGCTCCGCCAGATAGTGGTGCGTACCCGCCAGAGTTTGATCTTTCTCCGACGATGCATGACGACCGGTGTGCTCCCACATTTCATCACGAATAAGAAGATTGGCGATGCGTGCAACGTTCCCGACGATCATCCGAGGATTATCAGCATATACCGATCGATGCTGAAGATTGTGATCAAGGAAGCACAGCATGTATTATACTCGACGTTAGTGAAATGTCTGTCAAAAGAACAAGCATGCCGGCGTTTCTTAACTGACCGTCTTTGGAGGAGGATTGAGGGTGGGTCAAGACTGATTTGCGATTCTGTCCGATCCAGGGCTAAAACCACTCTTTGTGCGAAATACGAAAGACCTAGGCGTGCACTTCGTGAAAGTTCACAGGAAGGGGGAGCAGCTCATATACGATCCACCAAAATAACGGCAACATTCTCGCTCAAAATAAGGCACAATCGCAGAGAGTCACTGTTCTTGGCGACGTACAGCTGTCCAGTAACGCATATAGCTTGCTAAATCCCGGGCCGTCTTTTTCACCTGCATCTAACATCATCTGACTTTCCGTAGGGCAGTGGGAGCTTTGCATAGGCTGCGAGATCTACTACGCATTAAAAACAGGAGTAGCGGGCAGATCGAACCCACCTCAAATGAAAACCGGAGCCTCCTACCAAGCGTATCGTTTCCGCGCTCATTCTATAGTGAACCTCAACCCACACCCGAGGCAGATGTTAGGTTCCGAATTTTGTCATCCGCTGTGTTTGCAATTCTAAACCTCATACTGCACAGCAAAACAGTAATTTAACTGTTGCCCAGTGGGAGGGGTTCAAGGCATTACGCGAGCTGAGATCATATGTACTCTACGCATCTCCGTCAGCGATAAAGGTGGGGAGTTCGTCGTTATACCCCAGTCACTCGACCGTGCAATAACCGAACTCCACCTACAAGACGAATCCTTATACTACCGAACCTCTGAGAGCGAATTTCTTTCGCAGTGCAGACGGCTCAATCGTATTTGGGTTACTATAGGAAGATCTGCGGGCATAGATAGAAAGCTGATCTGTAGACTAAAGCTGGATAGCCCCTGCTGCCCACTTTTCTACAGCCTTGTAAAGACTCACAAACTGTCTCATGCTGATATGCTATCCACATCGGCGGAAACTTTTAAGATTCGTCCCATCATTAGCTGTGTGGGTGGACCAACCGATAGAATATCGTAGTTCCTAAGCAAAATTGTAAGCTAGCTTTTGCCCGTGGTCCCCTCTCACCTGACTAACACCCAAACATTCCTCGAGAAGCTACCCGCCTCTAACATTACTGATGACTGCGTAGTGGAGTCCATTAATGTGGCATCGCTTTATACAAACGTCCAAAACGACCAAGCCTTGCAAGCATTATCAGAAATACTGGATAGGCACAACGATAGTATTAACACATTTGGACTTATTAAAGCGCACATCATGACCTTAACGAAGGAATGTCTATCTTGCAACATCTTCAAATGGTCAGGTACGTACTATTCACAAGTCAGAGGACTGGGTATGGGACAGCGTTTAGCGCCCGTACTTGCCATATGCTTTATGAGGAAAGTAGAGGAACCAGTGCTTGCGCGAACACCAATAATATACTGCAGGTATGTAGACGATTGTTGCATTGTGCCTTCAACACAGTCTGAAATGGACGAGTGTTTTCGGTTATTGAATCAACAGTCCGCGTACATTAGGCTTACAAGGGAAACTCCAAAGAATGGCTGGCTTCCATACCTTAATACACAGATAAAAGTTTCCAACGGCATGTTTAGCGTAAAGTGCTACCGAAAGCCAAGTTCGAA
>OX377203.1:51926668-51965135 GCA_947396885.1 Heligmosomoides polygyrus polygyrus | reverse complement strand
CCCTAGTTTTTTTATCAAAGCTGCTGAAAAATAGAATGGTCTTTGGATGTCTATTGACCCTAAAAGGGAGGTGGTTTCCTATGTAATAGAGAAGTTTCACTGGGAAACTCACAAACTAGGACACATCTGAATGTCATGCAGCACCCGCAATGATAAGCATAATTTTTACAGTTTGTTGCACCGCTAAAATTTTGAGCGGAGATTTCGCTCTCTCTATGTATCTGGATTGAACCTTTTTCTCCTTTGCTCGTATTCATTTCTGTACTGCGTATTTCTTTGACGGCTCACAGCAGCACAACAGCTTGTGATTTCTCCTTGAAGGGATTTGATTAATTTGTGTTTTTTTTTGAAGTCCAAAAAAATACATGGCGATTTGTGAAAATTGGAGGGTAACCTATAAACATCCAAGCACTATTATGCTGGCACAAAAGTCTTGAAGCAAAAATCCTTTTTTGTTCAACCTTGGTTTTTTAAATACAAACTATCAATCAATGATATAATCACTATAGAGCGACATAACCTTCTCCCATCTGCTCAGCAGATCGCTGATTCCCTTCGTCCAGAAATCGGCGGATTGCGACATGAAGAAGTTGTCGACTGCCATTTTGAGGTCGTCAAACCTTCCAAATTTTTCCCTCTCAAATGTCGCTTTAGCGGTCCAAACAAACGGCAGTCCAATGGCGCAAGATCCGAAGAATGCGGAAGATGGGCTAAAGATGCCAGCCAAGTTCGGCTATCTTCTGAGAGGGGGTCGATGCAACGTGAGTGTGTGTGTGTGCGTGAATGCGCGTTGTCGTGCAACAGATGGACACCTGATCTTTTTCCCCTTTTTTTTCTCACATTGCATCGTTCATTTTTAAAGCCGATTAGTATTGTTTGAAAGCGGCGACCGTCCTACCAGCAGTCAGCAGCTTATGGTAGATTGGCTCTTTCGCATCCCACCAAACGCAAAGTGAATATTTACGTTGGTGTGGGTTTGGCTTCGGCTGGAACGGTGGTTCTGCGGAGACAGAGGGCAGGACGTGCGCTGTCATCGTAGACTATCCGGCTCTCATCTCCAGTCACTAGATTCTCAAGAAATTCCTTTCGACGCGGCTGCACGACGAAGTGACTGGCATATGTTCATTCGCACTTGCTTGTGTGCCTCGGTCAGCCTATGAGGGATCCATCTTGTCAAAATTTTCGATGGCCTAGGTCGTAAGGATGCAGCTGGTAAATTGGATGCAGCCAAGGGTTGTTGCTAGTTCCTACGTGGTTGCTTTTGGATTGGATTTCATAGCGAGCAGTAGACATTGGATCCGACACCGATTTTCCGGATAATCGGATGATTCGGATAGGCCATTTTTTCAAACCCCGGATCTTCGGATGATTCAGATGAGGGCAATTTCGAAAACCCCGGATCTTCGGATGATTCAGATGAGGGCAATTTTAGAAACCCCGGATCTTCGGATGATTCAGATAACGCCATTTTCAGTCGAGCCGGATTTCGGATATCCGATTCGGATACAACCGGATAAGTGATATAATAGGGGCACGCAACCTCTTAAAAACGGAACACATCAGTAACTCCGCGTTTATTTCCTTGACCAATTGAAGTCACTAGCGCGCAAAGCAGCTTGGAGCGCCTCACCTTGAATTAAGTGGTTATATGCCCAGGTAGCAAGGCACATGAATTCCCAGTTACATTATATCTGGCCTAGCTTAGTTCACCAATGGAAATGGAACACACCAGCGCTACGTAAAAAATGTCGTATTTGGTTGCCTTACGGAGTCATCCCACCATATATAGGAATAATCGCCACTCCTCAATTAGTATAAAAATGTGTTTCTTTTTTGCCAAATCGATAAGCCCGAGGAGTAGAGGATCCTTGAAGTTACAGTGGAATCGGCGCCTCACGAGTTCGGGAGTCTTGTACGCCCGTAATGCCGCCGGCGGGAAGCGGCTCGTAGCGCAGTGGATAGCGACGTTGCTCCATGAGAGGGAGGTAGAGGGTTCGACTTTTCTGCGCTGCTGCATCTTTGCACTTCAACTTATTGTTTGATTTGAGGTATTCTGACATCTGCAGCATTTTAGATGTTTGCTGTGCAGTGTTTCCAGATGTATGCCGTGAGAGCAACTTTGTTGCCACTTGTTTATTACTGACCGGTTTTTTAACCAAAACTCAATTGGAAAGCTGTTCAACATAACGATGTATGAACGTTTAACATCAGTGATACACAGACACAAAGTTCCTGGAACATAAGCACTGGTCACAATACGAGCAGCGCATAAAGGCTGCTGGCTCCTCACAGTTTGCTTCCATATATGGACAAATGAGATCGGCTCCATAGGCGAAATCTAATTGAAGACGTTCCCTTTCCTCTGAAACAAGAGTTCCAGCCGAAAACGTTATCATATGCCCTCTGCTTGCCAGCCTTTCCACGTCTATCAGTGCATTTCGCGGATCCCAACCTTCTCCTGGTTTTCCACCACTTTCAGCCGTTCGTCTTCGTTAACTTCAAGTTGACGTGCTTCGAAGTCCTTGGGTATGCTAGCCATCCGTTCGGTCAGGTTGGTGTCATTCCCATGAAGGCTGCTTATCTAAAGGTGGACCACACTTCAGCATGAGCAAGTGGATCACCACTCGAGCATCGGCGACTTTGTTGGTGTTAGGTTTTAGAGAACCTCCAGCACACCTCTGATTTCCAGATGACAGGCAAAGATGAGAGAACGAGTGTATTGATGCCGTTTAGGTCAATTTCCGGGATCCACAGACTCTCTCGTTTTAACCACATGTGACGTCACGTCATGGTCTCCTTTGAAAATCCGAGCAGGATGGTTTTACCCGAGGTCATTGGCCGATGTATGGAAACAGACTGAGAGGAGCCTGCAGCATTTATACCCTGCCCATTGTGTCCAGTGCTGCTTTATGCACGTTGTACCTGTGTATTCACTGGTGTTGAATATTTATGCATCATCCTGTTGAGTACCACAGCATGCAGCTGGAAAGTGCGCGGAAAACATCTGAAAATGGTATAGACGTCAGAATCCCTCAAACCTCAACCAATCATTTAAAAATCATTTAAAATTCAATTAAAATTAATAATAAAAACAATTGGGCGCGTGTAGCGCAGTCGTAGGAGGCGCGACTGTCGCGTGCACCCGATACCAGGTTCCTGGTTCGCATTTCCCGCCCAGGCCAACCAAGCCTTCCATCCCTCCGGGGTCGGTGAATTGGTACCAGACTTGTCTGGGAAGGATAAAGCACTGACTTGTACATCGGCTGGCCACCGCAAGTCATTGTATGGCCAAATACGCATTCATGTCGCCTCCACGACATCCCGTAGAAGTAGAATGCGCTGGCGCATCCCAAAAAGGGATTGAGTAACGCCGTCCTTTATCCTTTATCCTTTTTAATAAAAACAATCAATTAAAATCAATTAAAAAGCAGGAATGCAGCAGCGCATGAGGATCGAACCCCCGACCTTCCTCCCATGAAGCATCCTCACTACCCATTGCGCTCCGAGCTGCTTGCCGGCAGAGGCATCGCGGTCGTACAAGAACCCAAATTCGTGATGCGCCGTTCAATTGTGACTTCAAGAACCCCCACTCCTTGGGTTTCACGACTTAGCAAAAATGAAACACATTTTATGCTAATTGAGGGGTGGCGATTATTCCTATTTAATAGGATGACTCCCTCTCCCCGTTCAGATATACGCTATCAGACCCTTCCCTTGTGAGAGAATTCCCGCCAAATTATTGCAAATCTGCCCGAAAAAGTCAGGTTATTAATGGCGCAGAGTTTGCCAGCAAGGCGCGCTAACCTCCTATTATCCGATTTTTATCCGATTTTATCCGAATCATTGCGTTTTTCAAAACCCCGGATCTTCGGATGATTCAGATGAGAGCAATTTTGAAAACCCCGGATCTTCGGATGATTCAGATGAGGACAATTTTAGAAACCCCGGGTCTTCGGATGATTCAGATGAGGGCAATTTTCGACCGAGCCGGATTTCGGATAATCCGAAACCGGATAAATCCGGCCGGATATCCGAAAATGCATGATTCGGATCCCATGTCTAGCGAGCAGCAACCCATCATCGTCGATAGCACTGCACCAACGAAGCACTGTGGTGCGGCTTACAGTCCCCTCTCCAAATGATCGGTGTCTTTAGAGGTCGTTCTGCTTGCGTTGGAGCCTCGGCACCATTTGTAGAAGATGACAACTCGACGCTGTTGTCGGCTAATCATGCTCAGCACCAAAATGACGAGCGCAGGCACGTATGTACTCAATCCGCGAAAGCTCCTGGAACCTACCACAAGATCCTCACTGACCCAGGATTTTTAAAAATTTTGTTTCAAGACTTTTCGGCCAGCCTAAATTTTGATAGTTCTAATATTGTTGCTAGGGAAGCATTTGGAGCTGTTAAAAACTCATACGAAAACACAGGATAACAAAAGTTCTGTGACGTGCGAATATTCAAGATCGCGAAATGCCCTAGTCTGAAACGTTACATTTTAGACACAAATGATAGTGCATAGCCTTCACCTGTATCACCTGTCGTCCCGTTGATCATCGACTTGTTCGAGCGGGCGCCAGCAGCGTCTTCATTCGTTCCTGTCGCGTCACATTCATTCGCTGCTGGTGCCGAGTGGTCCAATGGATCCTCCTCGCTCGAGGGACACGAAGAGCGTCATATCGGTCGTTCAGGGCTTTCACGAAGAAGTCCGACCAACGCGTTGGTGGGCGTCCCGGTGTTCTCTTGACATCCCGCGGAATCCAGTCGGTGACGGCTCTCGTCCAGCGGGTGTCTGCGAAGCGCATTACGTGGCCGGCCCACCTAATTTTCGACAACTTGGCCCACGCGATAGCGTCTCTGATCTTCGAACGTCGGCGAAGCTCGGAACTCCAGAGGCCTTCTCTCACTTGCGTGAGTCGTGTCACTCCGAGCATCGTCCTCTCGATTCCACGCTGCGCGACGCTGATCGCGGGTTCATCCTGCTTTCGTTTAGCCCAGGTCTCTGAGGCGTATGTTAGGGCAGGAGGAACGGTAGAGTCGAATAGGTGGGCACGAAGTCGGACGTCCTTCGTCTTCTTCGCGATTTCTTCGACGCTCTTGAAAGCTCCCCAAGCCGCGCGTTTCCTCCTGCTCAGCTCCGGCGCTAGGTCGTTTGGCCATATTGACTTCGCGACCCAGATACACGTAGCTGGAGCATTCAGAGATGTTCGTTCCGTTGAGCGAGAATGGGGCATCAGAAACTTGTCCGTTCCTCATGAACATCGTCTTCGTAAGATTCAGCTGCAGTCCAACATTCCCACATACACGATCGAAGTCGGCCAGCATTCGCTCCGCCTGGCTGATGCTCGGTGTTATGAGCACGATGTCGTCAGCGAAACGAAGATGGTGCAGCTGCTGGCCGTCGACCTTCACTCCCATGTCTTCCCATTCTAGTTCGCGCATGACGTTTTCGAGGGTGGCGCTGAAGAGCTTCGGGGATATGGCGTCCCTTTGCCGAACCCCTCTCCTTACGTCGATGACGACGTCGTTGTAGAATGGAGAGATCTTGGTCGTGAATCCACTGCACAGCTCTCGAACGACTCTGATGTGCTGAGAAGGAACGCCCTGAGTGAGCAGGGCTTCGAGAACCGCTTCAGTCTCGACGGAGTCGAATGCCTTCTTCAGGTCGATGAACGTAAGGCACAGCGACAGCTTGTACTCTTGCGACACTTCGATGAGCTTCGTAATGGCGTGTATGTGGTCGATCGTGCTGAATCCTCTCGGAAATCCTGCTTGTTCGCGTGGTCTCCTTCGTCCAGCGTTCTGCTGATCCTATTCAGGATGACTCGAGTGAACAGCTTGTAGACTACGGACAGCAGGCAGATCGGGCGATAGTTGCCAATGTCATGCACGTCTCCCTTCTTGTACAGCAAGACGGTCTTGCTGGTCTTCCACTGAGATGGAACCTTTCACTCCGACAGGTAGCGTGTGAAGAGCCGCGCCAAGGTGTTGATGAGGAGATTCTTCAGGTGTTCGGGTCTGATCCTGTCGGGACCGGGTGCTGTACGCTTCTTCACCGACGAGATGGCGTGGCGGATCTCGGAATGGAGAACAGAGGGAACGACGTATCCATCCTGCGGAAGATGGCATGGGGCAGATGAACGTGGCTATCGAAGAGATCGGAGTAGAAGTCGTGGATGACCTTTTCCATAGTCTTTCTGGAAGAGGTGACGGTTCCGTCAGAACGTCGGTCATCTTGGTCTTGAAGTTGGCGAAGTTTCGGCGGGCATTGCGGATGCTCAACCCTGCCTCTGCTGCTTCAGCCAACACTTCCGCCCTTCTCTCCTTGAGATCTTCTCTTATCGCCGCTCTGCATAGCTTCGCAAGATCGGACGACAGCTGGTAGTTGCCTGACGTCCGTGCTGCTCCGCTGGCGTATAAGCTCGAGAGTTTCCGGAGACAGGCGTCTCTTGGTGGTCTTCAAGCTCTCGGCTCCCTTAGCACTATCGTGGAGATGGTGCACGATGCGGTCGTATTCCTTGTCGACGTTGTCCATGACGGCATCCTCCCAAAGGCCGGCAAGGGAGGTGTAGAGGTCCCAGTTGATGGTCATTCTGGGATTCCTTTTCTTGAACTTCGCGGCCTTCTCTCCTTGACGCGAAAAGCGAAACCTCGCGCGAAGGAGGCGGTGGTCCGATCTCGTGTAGAACTTGGGGACAACGGAGACGTCGGTCAGGCAATACTTGCGATTGAAGATGATGTGGTCGATCTCGTTGTGGAACTAGCCACCGGGGAATCCCAGGTCCATCGTGGAGAGGGAGGCTTCTGGAACTGTGAGTTTCCATGGATGGTCTTGGTCGACATGATAAACTCAGACAGCCTTTCATCTTGCCCGTTCCACTCCAAACTGTGGGTTCCGGTGTGAAGTTCTTCCGGCGACCTTTGCGGTCCGATCTTGGCGTTGAAGTCGCCGACGATCACCTTGTAGAAGGTGTGATCTTCCTTATAGAAATTCTCCAGCTCTACGTAGAAGGGTTCGACCTTTTCGTCATCGTAGTCGGATGTTGGGGCATACGCGACGAATACAGTCAAAGCTGGCACGGAGCCACATCGCTTCAGTCGCAGACGTCCGATTCGGGTTGTCAGAGACTTGTACGAATCGATGTTCATGGCCAAGTGCGTGTTGACGAGGACGCCTACTCCCCTGCTGTCGCATGTTCCGAGGAACAGTTCTACTCCGGAGTCGTAGGCGGCTTGTAGGGGGTGGTGTCTTCTCGTCTCGGTCAGTCCGATGACGTCGTGCTTGATCTTCCTGGCTTGCATCATCAGGTCCTCGACGGAAGCTTCCGATGTGAGCGTGCGGGCGTTGTAAGTACAGGTCGTCATTCTAGTCCTTCTCAATTTGCGCAGCCTATAAGGCCCTGAGATTTTAGCAGCCTCTCCGTACTCGTCCTTCCCATCACTGCAGAAATGGGGGCTCTTTCGGGGTCAGGGGAATAAGGCTCTTTAGTGCTGCTGTTTTTGACTGGAGTACACACGAGTAGCTAGTCGGGCTTTGTCGTGCGGGCGAAGAACTCCGGGCAGCCAGCCAGACTGCCCGAAGGGACGGGGCGAGACTTTTGAGGCGGCCTCGAATCGCCTTACGATGTACTCCCAGTCTACCAAGTGCAAGCTTTTGGCTGGGCCGACACAGTTACAATTCGCACAGCCACGGACACATCCACGCACACTGTGCATGAACATGCCGCTCCCACGCACAAGGAACGCGTCGACCCGACACAGCAGGAGCAAGGAGTCCATCCCCTGCATCCCACCTGCGTCTCTGGGCAGTACACGGTCGCATTTGGTTCGCGTTTAATTCCCCTATCCACCACCGGGGGACGCGCCACGTGGCCCTGCGACAAGCGGCCCGAGATCCCTCTTAACAAGAGAACCCGAAGGCTCTCTATTAAGGGAGATCCGTGGAGAGCACAGCCTTAGTGTTTGTTAAATCTTGCTACTACTTGGCCCTTTTAACCTGTGCTGTGCTTCTAACATTTAAAACCTGACAATCACGTGAAGGACGCGTAACATGTGAGTTTCTTGATTACACAATTCGCCGTTCTGGCTATCGCTCTAATAACGCTTTCTACATCATATGAGAGCGCACAACAAGATTAATGACCGGCTCTAGGCTTCCCTTCGAAGAGAACAAGTTTATCCTGAAGTGCTACTAGAAAATCGAAAACATCGCCGAGGTACAGAGGTGATCCAGCGACTACTTTTCCAAAGTACCACCCAGTCGCGTCACCCATGCGCAAGTAATCAAGTCTGAATTGCAAGGTTTCGGGCGGGGCATGGCGCAATCTTGACTATTTGCACGCCAGAAATCATGTTGTCCTGTGTTTCGAGTTTCAAATAACTCCAAAAGCTCCACTAGAAGCAATGTTCGAACCTTTCAATTAGTACCTTCATTTTTCGCAAGCCATAGTGTGTTTTTAAATGTTAAACACTAAAAGAAGCACTAACAACAAGGTTCCTTTAAAGAGAATTTACAATAAGTTTTCGAGTGAAACACAATCAAAATAAACGTAAAAAGCAAGCATTAGACAAGAGCATTGCGCAATCTGTACCGCTAATATGTCAGAAAATTTTCATTTTCTTAAGTTCTCATTTTGCACACCTGACACGATTATGTACCATTTTCAGTTGAAATTCAAAGTTTTTCGAATCAAAATCAACGTAGATACACGAGGAAGATTTTAGAATGACGTTGAAATTTATTTCAAAATGTTGAATTTGCTTTGAAAGACGTTGAAATTTGACTGGAAATGGTATATAATTCCACGATTTGATTGGATGCCGATTCCTGTAAGATAATGAAATGAACAAATAGAGTGAACGGTTTTATTTTGCAAAACCTTTGCACTTGGCGCAGATGCTTTGCACATGTATTTCTGTAGGAATTTTTTTGTAGGACTTTTTTGCTGAAAAAGCTTGAACTTACTTTGCTACACCTACTTGAACCTACTCAATGCGTTTTTAAAGTGAGTAAACGAAGTGAGTAAACGATGTCCAACGAAATTGGCCAACACAAAAATTGCATCGTCCACATTAATACACCCCGGTGCAAAAATATAGGTTCACCCCCGATTTGTACATAAGGATCCAGGTTAGGTTATCTTACCTGGATCAGGTTATCTTACCTGTGCAGGATACCACGATCATTTAGTGAAAATTTAACGAATGGAGACCGGTGCAAAATATAAGCTCACTTCATAAAAAACCTGATTAATCACAAAGTACCTAAAGACGAAGTAGGATTTGTACTTCGTCACATCACCTTTGTTGTAAACAATATCGAAAATTTTATTTGGCATACTACCGACAAGGTTATCAACAACAGTTTGTCCATGCATGAAGTATGGCGTTCTTCAGATCAGAAACCGAAGTGTAAGTGGTTCCATTTTTGTACACAAAGTGTACAAAAATGGAACCACGTACACTTCAGCCTCTGATCTGAAGAACGCCATACTTGATGCATGGACCACTGTTAAGCAAACTGTTATGGATAATCTTACTAGTGGTATGCCAAATAGAATTTTCAATATTGTTTACAACAGAGGTGATGTGATGAAGTACTAATCTTACCTTGTCTGTAGGTGCTTTTGTGATTAATCAGGTTTTCTATGAAGCAAACTTATATTTTGCACTTATCTCCATTTGTTAAATTTTCAGTTAAAGCTCGTGGTATCCTGCAATAAGATAAACTGCTTAGAATTCTTCTATAGAAGTTTTCGATAGTGACGAATACGAATATGGTAACATTACTGAATCTCGGCAGCGGGTTCTTCGGGTACTAATGGACAAATCGGGGTGAACCTATTCTGCACCGGGGTGTATCAAGTTATAATGAAGTTTATTCGATTATTCGATTTTTTCGAATTTTCAATTATTCGGAAATTCGAATAATCAAAAAATGTGGTTATTCGATCATTCGGAAATTCGAATAGCCAAGAAATGGGGTTATTCGATTATTCACTCATTCGAATTTTCGAAAAATGGGGCTATTCAATTATTCGGGAATTCGAATAACTGAAAAAAAGGGGTTATTCGAATTCGATCATTTGAAAAATTTAAAAAAAGCACAAGTATAGCTGCATGTATAAGATGTGCAGTGTGTCAGCAACATGTCGGCTTCACGCATTTTTTGGTTTGTTTCATGAATGCCAAGGTTGCTAGAAACACCTCTAGTTATTCAATATATGATTTGAAGTCTATTTGTGCAAAATAGTAAATAAAGATGTCACCATACTAGTTTTTTGCGTTCAAGCATTTTTACAAATGAGTATGGTGTTTTCCTGGCTATTTAATCAGACACGTGTGACAATTCAGAATAAAAGGTCATTTTGAAGATAAATTATTTGCATTTGCAAGAAACCCGCCATAAGAGGGAACCGAACCAACGACTTCGCACCTGACAAGCAGGAGCACAACTCCCGCGCCACCGTGGCGAGCCCTTCTTACGGAGCCCTGATGACCCATCACTCTCGCACCAGGTGTGTAGCACAGCCAGCCTTTAGTGAGGCCCCCGATTTCGACAGGCCATAATTCGCTCAGGTCTTTTATTTTGCAATTTTGACCAATATTCGTAATCAGCATTCCGAGCTTTTTCTAATGTTCCTGGTCTAAACTTGAAGTTCCTTGGGAGGTCGAAACTCTTGCCTAGCAAAAAATGAAAGCCTCTCATTGACTCTAAACCTGCGGAGAAGAAATTTTTATTTTTCACTGTACAATATTTTTTTAATGTTTAATCCTATTTTTTACTCCAGGAAACGCAAGTGCTTGTATGTATCGGTATTGTCGTAGCCACACCAGGAAAAAAACTTATTAAAAGATGCAATCATCTAAAAACCTGAAATTGGAGAGAATTTTCTGTCAAAACCGAGCGAATACAAGCCCCTCCCCTTCCTCCGACGACGCCACAGTACGGCCGTCCACCGTCGATTACCGGACCTGAAGGTTGACCCTGTTGTGGGTCTCTTTGCATTGCCTACCCAGTAGACTTACCAACTTATTAACCAGGAAAGGGTCTCAGGCGTAGGTCTGAACGGGGGAAATGAATAGTACTGCGAGAATCTCCGCCCTTCATATAGTAGAAAAACATGTTTCGTTTTTGCTGAGTCCTTGAACCAAAAGAGCTACGGGCCCTCGAAGACGGAGTAGGGTAGCGCACCGTCAGTGCCTGCCCACGTGCATACGTGCGCATGCGCCATTGTATGATGCGCGGCAAAAAGCTCTGCGGATAGCGAGTCGGTAGCTCAGCACCTTGTGGGCTGCTTCAAAGGTGCTTGACCGGATGTTCGACTCCCGTGCTGTGCACTATTTTTGCATTTTTTTTCATAACCGCTGCCTCCTTCACCGATTTGCTTTCTGCACATCTCCTACACATTTATTTCACTCTAAATTATCACAAGGGTCAGATTCGTGATCAACACCCCATGTACGGCACCCATAGTCATCCGTGCCTGCTGTAACATACAGTAATCAGCCAAAATTTCAAAAACAAATGTCAAATTCGTAATCAGCATCCCAAATAACCACCTGGCAGAAGCTTGGGCAAAATCGGTGATTATGACCTCGACAGCCCTAGTCATCCTTCCCATCTGTAACCTACTGTATTCGGCTTAAATTTCAAAGACGGATGTCAGGTTCGTGATCAGCACAACAAACGATCCCTGAGGGATGTTTGGGCGAAAATTTTTTCGACCTCTCAGCGACCTCTGGAATCGTGAAAGTACAAGTAGTGACTTAGTGGTTGGTTTAAATCAGCTTACTTCTTACACATCTCCTACACATTTATTTCTCTATAATTTTTCAAATAAAGGTTTACTGAGCTGTGCTTCCCTCACTTGCTTCACTTTCTCTATTATACATCGTTTTGTGATTTTCAGCGAATGTTAAACAGTGACCTCACAGCAGATACAGGTTACAGCAGGTACGGATGAGTAGGGCTGTCGAGGTCATAATCACCGATTTTGTCCAAACTTTTCCCAGGGGGTTATTTGGTGTGCTAACTACGAATTTGACATTCGTTTTTGAACCCCTAGTCATCCATACCTGCTGTAACCTACTGACGGTAGGTTACTGCAGGTACTAATGACTAGGGTGCCATGGTCATGGGGTGTTGATCACGAATCCAACCCTCTTGACAATATAGATTGAAATAAATGTGTAGGAGATGTGTTGGAAGCCAACTGATGAAGGAGGCAGCGGTTATGAAAAAATGCAAAAATAGTGAATAGCACGGGAGTCCAACATTTGTGTAGCACCCTTAGAGCAGCCCCGCAACCTGCTGAGGTAACGACTCACTTGCGGCAGAGCCTTTCGCCACGTCCCATATAACAGCGCGTGCGCACGCATGCACGTGGGCAGGTGCTGACGGTGCGCTACTGTACTCCGCCTTCGAGGGCCCGTAGCTCTTTTGGTTCAAGGACTCAGCAAAAACGAAACATGTTTTTCTACTAAATGAAGGTGGAGATTGTCGTAGTACTATCCATTTCCCCCGTTCAGACCTACGCCTGAGACCCTTCTCTGGTCCCTCGGTTGCCAGCTAGATGCTTTCTGATGCGAACACCTAGCACTCTACGTGTTTCCCCGATGTATTGCTCGCTGCAGATTAAACACTGAATTTGAGATATCACTCTCCATTGAGCGCAGTTCTCCATTTCTTCCATTAGGACAAATGACGCAGTTCTCCGTGATACAAGTGCGGTCATGGAGATGGTTGCGGACTAGCAGTCGTTTGATGTTGTTGTCTCCAGGGATGTTAATTAGGACAACATCCTTGCTCAGACCTACTTGCAACAAGCCCTGACGTATGGCTGCTGTAACTTTATCCAAAATGAAAGGCAGTCAGATTTTGTCCTCAGGAGAGTTGTAACATTCCCATGTCGTGTTCGGTCACTTAGTTGTTGTCTTGACACGTACTAGAGTTGAGCTTTTTGATATTTTTTTGAAAGTCGAGCAATCGAATAACTAGATTTTTTGAAATTTTCGAGAGTAAAACATTCGAATAACTCGATTTTTTGAAATTTTCGAAAGTCGAGCAATCGAGGACTAGATTTTTTTTGCTGTGCTCGAAAGGCGAACAATTTTTGCCGTTTTCGAAAACAGAACAATCGAATAACTCAATTTTTTGCTGTTGTCGAAAGTCGAGCGACCGAATAAATTCGTTCCGCCTGCCGCTAAACCTGCTGAGTCACGCGGTAAAAAGCAATCTTTTTGTACACAGAATAATAGTTATGCAGATACCACTAACTTTATTTAGAAAATCGCATATCATCTCAAATTTGGGCCCACAACGTGAACTGCAGTCTGTGCTAGGAGTTATTGGCGGCAAATCGAATTACTTGAGATAGTTGTAAAAACAGGTTATTGTAATGGTATCAAAGTCGTAACGTTTCTTGCTGCCTCTAATAAAAACATTTTATTTATTTATTTATTTATTTATTTCTGTACGGTGGCCATGTCCGTTCCTCCACGTGGAGCCACTGAAAACTGTTCGCTCCGCGAGCTAAGCCGATCACGGACATTCGATTGCAGGCGATAGGCCCTTGTGGCCGGCCTAAGAAGACCCATGTCACATCACATGGTGTATGACTGTTCACGTTTATCGAGGTGCTACGGCGTCCGCGGGAGCCGACTCGCAAAGCCCGGCTAGTGTGAAAAGCATGCGAGGGTTCCTGATCCGAGGGCGGCATCGGTGGGCAACTGAGTTAGTCCGAAAACCCCGTAACGTATGCAGGACCCGCGTGGCTACACTGAATGTGGGTACGTTGACGGGCCGCTCGTGCGAGTTGGTTGAAGCACTGGAGCGTAGGAGAGTTGATTTCTGTGCGGTGCAGGGAACGAGGTGGTCCTGCCGTAAGCCAAGAGACATAGGACGATGCTTCAAGGCCGTTCTATGTGGAAGTCCCAGGACCACCAGAGGTGTCGGAATAATCGTCTCCGAGCAATTTCGTGACTCGATTGTAAGCGTTGAGCGCTTTTACGATCGATTGATGAAGATCGTTGTCGCCGCTAAGGAGCGATTCTATCACTTCTTCTCTGCGATGCTCCGCAGATTGGCTGCTCCGATCAAGCAAAGGATGAGTTCTGGAGCCTGCTTGATGAGAAGACAGCAGAGGTGCCGTCAAAAGATGTCATCATAGTCGCTGGTGACCTTAATGGGCACGTCGGCGCGATGAAAGACGGGTACAACTGTCACGGTGGATTCGGCTACGGGTTACGTAACGCCGATGGTGAGCGTATCCTTGAATATGCGGAATCGCATAACCTCACCATATTGAACACCGCATTTCGCAAACGCGAAATGCGGTGTTCAATATGGTGAGGTTATGCGATACTATAGTGGGAGCTCCAAGTCTCAGATAGATTTCGTCCTTGTGAAGGATCGTGAGCGAAGTCTTGTCACAGATGCGAAGGTCGTGCCGTATGAGACCGTCGCCTAACAGCATCGACCGCTGATCTGTACTTTAAAGATCCCCCCTCCGAGGCTGAAGCAGGTCGAGCGATGCGGTGCACCAAGAATCAAGTGCTGGCGAATGAAAGAGAAGGAAGCAGCTGTGATTTCTCGCTTGCGGTTACCGACAGTCGCAACTGTCGACGAAACTTGGAAGAAGGCGACCGACGCGATTCGTCACGCTGCACGGTCGGAGCTCAGCATCACGAAGCCTGGACGACGGAAGGTGGACAAGCAGGCATGGTTGTGGATAGATGACGTGAAAGCTAAAATTCGAGAGAAGAAGGCGCTCTATCACGTGTTTCTCTGCGAAAAGACAGCCCATAACTGGCGGAAGTACCAAGAAGCGAAGAAAGCTGCAAAGAAGGTTGTGGCTGTTGCAAAATCCACTCATTATGGAGATGTCAACGAGAAGCTCGAGTCGCGCGATGATGAGTAGTATCTGTACCGACTCGCAAAGAATCGCCATCGCCAGGCCGAGGACATCGAGAAGTTCTTCGGCATCAATGATGAGGACGGCCATCTTCTGGACCGCAAGAAGGCATTGACGCGATGGCGCGATTACTTTGAGAAAATCTCTACAGTAGAATTTCCTCATTCAGCCATCCCCTCAACGGCTTCAAACCACGGCTTCGTCCAGAAGATCACCGTGGAGGAGATTGAAGCGGCTTTGAAGAAGATGAGGCCAGGCAAAGCGACTGGGCCCGACGACGTGGCAGCAGAACTGTGGAAGCCGAAGTTTTGGTACCTGCTGAGTGGTTGGCGAAGTTCTTTAATCAGGTTGTGGAGGAGAAAAAAGTGCCTGAGTGTTGGCGCCAAAGTACGACGATTCCGATTTGGAAGAAGAAGGGCAGACCTGCAGACTGCTCCAACCACCGTCCAATTCGTTTGCTTTCGCACAGCATGCTTTGGGCGAATTGTCGACGGACGAATTCGCGACATCGTCCAGCTTTCCAGCAATAAGTGCGGCTTCGTGGCTGGCTGTGGCACCATTGATGCCATACACGCCGCCCGCCTCCTGATAGAGAAGCACCGAGAGGAACAGAAGGCAGTGCATATCGCCTTCCTCGACTTGGAGAAGGCCTTTGATCGCGTACCTCGTGAAGTAATATGGTACGCCCTGTGACGGCATAAAGCTCCTGAAGAGCTTATAAAGCGGGTGAATTCTCCACTTTTGTCCAAAGTCGAGTTCAAGCTGTAGCGGAACCTCGATGGAGTTCCCTATCTCTGTCGGGGTGCACCAGGGTTCTGCACTTTCCCCACTCTTTTGTCTTGATGGACGCCATTACACGAGATCTTCAGAAACCACTCCCCTGGACACTGCTTTATGCTGATGACCTAATGCTCGCTGGCGAAGATAAAGATGAACTCGAACGAGAGGTGCAAGCTTGGTGTGATCGCTTGGAGAGGTTTGGACTCAAATTGAACGTGAAGAAGACCGACTATTTAACGGCGGACGTTACTGAGTCCATCTCCATCAAAGTTAACGGCATCGAGCTCCCACGCACTTCGGTCTTTAAGTACCTGGGATTAGCAGTCACGTCTGACGGCAAACTGATGATTGAAGTGAATTCACGCGTGAGTGCAGCTTGGTGCAAGTGGCGCTCGTTGACTGGGGTGCTCTGCGATAGGAAGATACCGGAGCGCTTGAAGTCGAAGATATATATATAGAGCAGTCGTCCGGCCAGTAGCGATGTACGGCGCTAAGTGTTGGCCTGCGACCAAGGAGGTCGAAACGCGTCTGAGCGTCATGGAGACGAAGATGCTGAGGTGGACGGCTGGAGCCACGCGCATGGATCGCATCCGAAACGATGCTATTCGGCAGAAGTTCGGTGTTGCGCCGATAGCCGAGAAGATGCACGAAGCTCGCTTGCAATGGTACGGCCACGTTCTGCGTGGAAAGGAAGACAGCGTCCGCAAGTTAGGCCTTAACTTCGAGGTAATAGGAAAGCGGCCTAGGAGGTGCCCGAAGCAGCGCTGGTTGGATACGCTACACGCGGACTTGAAGATGACTGGTGTTTACCCTGATCTAGCGCTAGATCGGGAAAGATAGCGTCATTACACCAGAATAGCGGACCCCGCTACGATGCAGGACAAACGCTGAAGAAGAAGAAGATTTATTTATTTCTGTGCGATGCATAAGGCATACGTGATATAGGATGTAGTGCAATATAAATCACCAATACAGGAAGAACAACAGTAAGATCTAGAAAGGCAAAAGCTTGTTTTTAGCCATGTGCCTGAACAGCCAGTAATGTGCCGACGATCGAGGAACACAGGAATTTAGCGAGATAAAGCTGGAACCAGCCCTGCACGTAAAACTACATGATCTAGTATTCGTTTTGGATATTATGTTATGTTTATGTTTTGGACTGTAAGATATTTTTTCTGAGCTGCCCTTAGTTCTTGATATTATTATACGATAGAATTTAGAAACATCTACATCAATTAGGCCAGAGCAGAGTTTGAAAATCACACAGACAGGTAAGTTTACGACGAGAGACTAAGGAATGCAACTTATACTCGCTATTTCTAGCTACAGGACGAGGAGTTCTTACAAATCTACAACATTTGACGACACTGCTCTTATTCAATTTCACCACCACGTGCTTGCACCATTTCGTATTCCAGCAACATAGTCATATCCTATTGCAGATGTAACCACGAGCTTCATCATATGTGCCATGCAGTAAAGACTGCAAAAATGATATAGTTGGTCAAGCTACAAAGCTACCGCAGAAGTGTTCATTTTCGTCTGTAGTGTTGAGTTGTATTTAAAACATTCGGAACCGGTTGCGCAAGCGAACTCTTGTATACGCAACTTCCATTTTTAGCGGTATGTCTTCGAACAAATATAACACCTTAAAAAACACTTTCCGCGCTTATTTGCAATGATACGCAGGAGAAACCGCTATGCTCTGTTTTGATACTTAATAGACGGCGAACTGCTGCCATTCAAGGAGAGCGAAAGCGGTGGCGCAAAATTGCGCGCGTATGTGGTGAAGAGTGAAGTTATTGTAATAAACCTGTCCCCTCAGGTTTATTCACGTGTAGATCACACGGCCTCTTGGGCCCTTACATAACAAAACACAGGTAGCATAACAATTTTATTAACAATAAAGGCGCATAGATGGTAACTAGGGGCTACGGATGTAAGGTCGGGGGGGGGGGGGGGAAGGAGAGAAGGAACTTTTCAGGGGCGGGGAGGCGCCGGAGCCGACACTACATGACCTCCGATCAGACTAGGACGAACCCCGCAGCATTCGTAGAGGTGCTTTTATATCCTTCAACCAGTGGGACGAAACAACGGCTGTCACTGTTACAACATGCTGAAGACACTCGAGAGTTGATTCCGAATAGATGCCTACGCTCATTACATTATCCTACTTTATTCAGCTGCACCGTATTGAATAAGGACAAAGGATCCAACCTATTGGATTTGAAAGATGTCAATTCTAGAATGGAAGTGACACAGATGTAAAGGTGATGGAGAGGAAACAGGGACGGACGCTTTCGTGAAAGGATTCTTAAATGTGGGCCGGAACAGTTACTAAAAGCTGAACTTCAATGGACATTACTGTAGTCGAGTAGAAATATTAAGCCGTACAGTACCGGACGCGTCTTTTGAATAGACGCCGCCGCAAAAACCGTGAGTTTGCTGTTTTGCGTCTTTTTGATATAACTCGCCTAAAATTCATTTATTTCAAAAACTAGGGAGGTATTTGAGTTCATGAGCTTGAGCTCTATCGTTCGGTATATATTGTTTATATGGAGCCAAATGTTCGAAATTAAAAACTTGCGCTCCATTGCGAAGGGCGGTCGCAGACGAGTTGTCGGTCGCAAGCCGTCGAAAACCGTTGCGTGCTCACAATTCCTCCAATTTGAGGTTATTTGAGAAGCAGTTGATACCGTTCGATTCGACTCTTCGAGATCTACATAGGCATGTATACAGCTTCGCCAGACCACCGCGTTTTCGCAGTGGGTGATCAAAACTGACTGGAGCAGACTTTTTCCGATTGGAGAAACATATATTCCAGGACCTGTATGTTATCGGAGTATCTCAAACATTGTGTAAAGTGTTCTGTCGTGCCAAGAAACCTCTGAGAGTCCGTCATGCACGATGTGTATAAGATCGAACCCATCAATCGAGTAGTCGGTGCGACAGTTTGTGAAGTGAGCGCTTGAAAAGTTTTATCAGAAGTTCCCAGGAATTGCCGTACTCTCTCCCAGCAAAACTTTAGAAATTGCACGGCGAGCGTGTTCTCTGGGCGGGGTGCAAGCGCAATAACTCTGTGAAGTTTTAATCTTTCAGCATGCAACTTGTGGATTTTGTAAGCAATAGAAATTTCAATAGGTGGGCTGAAACAGCCACGTAGCTTATGATTGGACAGAGTTACAGCGGTCCGAAAATGCACGTATTCGCCCACATCTGAGTTTTCGACACTTCCAATGGTACCGTTCCGTTCAACTCGAAAAGCTCGATCGAACGGTATCAATCTCGGCCATTTTCGGGAAAATTAATTTTTTGATAATTTCCTTCGCTCCTCGCCGAGTCTGCCCGGACGATGGCGTCATCGAAAATCTATATTTTCTAAACTGGCCAAATGTCCTCATCCAAATCATCTAGGGGTGATTAGGTGCGCTGATTTCGAATCCGACGTCCGTTTTTGAACATTCCTCCGACTTTGGCAGGTTTTGGATTTTCTCTTAGATAACTGTGGGTGATCCGGTCAGGAATTCCGATTTCGCTCAAACTTCGTCTAAGGGCAGGGATTCTTCAGGGTACCGAATACGACGCCAAACTTCATTTAGCCGATTATGGCAGGAGACCACCCATACCGATAACTGAAGCTGGTCAGTGATCCTGACGATACTAACCTCAAACACTTGTAACATACCAAAATCGGTGGAATTTTTAAAAACAGACGCCAGATTCGTAAGCGTGAGCGCTCCAAATAATCCTCTAGTCGATCTTGAACAAAGTTTAGACAAGCAAATTTGGCAAATCATGAAATTGTCGATTTTCGACCACGTCATCTTCCAGGCAGGCTCGATGAGCGCCCTCGTCCTCGATGGGAAATTGTCAAAAAATCGATACTTCTACCATTGGTCGAGATTGACACCGTTCCATAGAGGTTTTTGAGCTGAACAGAACGGTACCATCTCCAGTGTCAAAAACTCAAATGTGGCTGAATAAGGGCGGAGGAAACCTCACCGCTGTCCTTCGCAGCTTTAAAATGGCAACTGGGACTAATTCAGGTTAGGCAGCTGGAGAGCGGTGGCCACTTTTTCGTAGAATACCTTATCTGATTTTCTAGCCTACGCATTTGTAGGCCGTTGGCTAAACGTGTGTTTCTACAGTGGTCGACTAAAATTGGAAAAAATCGTGTGACACGAGGTTTACCTCCATTTTCGGACCGCTTTAACTCTGTCCAATCATAAGCTACGTTGCTGCGTTTTAGCCTACCTATTGAACTTTCTACTGCTTACACTGGCTCGGAGGAGACGATGATCGGATCCGGTACAGAAGGATGGTACAGCGGAAGTGTCTAACAAGGGAAAGGTCTGAAGCGTATGTCTGAACGGGGGGAGCGAGTCATATAGGGAGAATCCTCATCCCTCAATTGGTTTAAAAATGTGCTTATTTTTTGCCAAGTCGTTAAACCCAAGAAGTAGGGGGTCAGTGGGATACGGCGCAGCACGCGTTTTGGGGGTCTTGTACGCCCGCGATGCTTCTGCAGCCAGTGGCTTGGAGCGCAGGTGGGTAGAGGGTTGAATCATGCGAGAGAGGTCAGAGGTTGCGTTGCTGCACTTTTGCATTCCAACTGATTGGTAGAGATTTGAGGGATTCTGATGTCTATACCATTTTCAGACGTTTTCTGTGCATTTTTCCAGCGGTATGTTGTGGTATTCAACAAGGTGATGTATAAATGTTCAACACCAGTGATACGCAGGTGCAAAGTCTATGAAGCACCACTGGGCACGTTACGGGTAGCGTATAAAGGCTACAGGCTCACATAGTCTGTTTCCATACATGGACCAAAGGGAAAAACCATCCTGCTCGGATTTTCAAAGGAGACCACGTTGTGCCGTCGGAGGTGGTTCAAATGAAAAACGAGGTTTGCGGATCAGGGGTGTGCGTCAAAGTTTTTTGGTAAATTTTTAACGACAGTTTTTAACGAAAAGTTTTGCGTTAAAATCGTGAAGTCGTTAAATAAAATTTTCCTTAGCTGCAATTATTTTGACTGTATTTTAGTATGTAAAAAGCCTGCTCTTTTTCTTCATTCATTTTTACGACTACATGGCAATTATCCGCATGACTATGTCTTCGTCTTCACAAAAGATAATAGCAGTCAATCTATCATCAATAAATTGCTAAACGAGAAAAATGGTCAAGATTCTACAACGAAACAGTAACAACCAAGACTTCTAGAGTAACAAATTTTTTACCTACCTAGTTCGTTTAGCTTGTGAAAAGTTGTCCAGTTTCTGGGAAGGTCTAAATGCACCGTAACAAGGCTAATCGTTTTTAATTTAATAACATTCTTTTTACAGGAGTTGCGCTCGACAAGTCGACTTTTACAGCCCCAGATCATTTTATTACCATAATTGTTTTTGATATTACCATCCCTTCTCTTAATAAACAATTTCTAAATTAAGAATTCAGGTAAGGCAGTGATCATCAATTCATAGGCAGAGTTCGTCTTCGGAAGGTATTTACGAAGTTCACAGATCGTCTGTGAACTTAGAATGGTTCCTTTTTGTCAGAAGCTGAGAAGAAAGAGCCACAAACCGTTAACAAATTTTTAATCGAATCGAATTTTTCCGCATTGCCTGTACTTTTGTCTCTGCACCACAAGAATCGTAGATTTAAATTGTTAATCTCTTTCTCTTCTGTATTCCAAGGAAATTCATAAGGGACACGCGCACGTGTGTACTGATTGTGCTTCTCCCAAAAGTAACTGCCCAGAGAGATTTCGAAGAGGACGAAAAGGATAGGCAGAATTGTTGACATACACAGTATGAACAAGAACAGCGAAGCAGTGACAGTACTAGCAGCCGCGCCTTAGCAGTTTATGTGTGTTTTGTTACGTCTTCATCACATTTTCTATGCCTTTTAAACCCCAACTATAAAACAAATATCACAAAAAAACTGTGAAAAACTGACAGGTTAGTAAGTATTAAAAATTAGTATGTAGCACTCTAAGGCGAGAAATGGACTAAGAAGTTAAAAACGCGAAACTTCGGCAGAGAAGAGTGGGGGCGCAAGCAAATAAATTGTTAAAAGAGCAAAAAAAATGCCAGCAATTCTCGAAATATGAATACTGCCTATCTCCAAGTAAGAGGAAGACGACCTCGGTATCGCAACGATTCTGCGAAAGCTCATCCAAAAAACCGTCCAAAGTGCATTTCACGAAGAAGAACTAAAATAAAAAAATGGCGAGCAAAATGTCGTTAATGTTATTCAACGGAAATTTTCATCGTTAAATTTCGTTAAAAACTTCTAACGAAAAATCCCAGTAAATCCGGTAAATCGTTAATCGTTAGTTGCATACCCCTGGTGCGGATCCCGCAAATTAAGCTAAACGGCATCGATACCCTCTCTCCCTCATGTCTGCCTGTCACCTGGAAATCAGAGGTCTGCTGAAGGTTTTCTAGTACCTAACACCAACAATGTACGCCGACGGTCGAGTGGTGGTCCACCTGCTCATGCTGAAGTGTGGCCCACCTTTAGACAAGGAATCTTCGAGGGAAGAAATCAAGCTGGTCGAACGGATGGCCAGCATACTCGAAGGACTTCGAAGTACGTCAACTTGAAGTTGACAAAGACGAACAGCTGGAAGTGGTGGAAGAAGAAGAGGAAGATTGGGGTCCGCAAGATGAACTGATGAACGTGGAGAGGCAAGCAAGCAGTGGGCATATGATAACATTTTCGGGTGGAACTCTTGTACCGGAGAAAAGGGTACGTCTTCAATTGGATTTCGGTTGCATGTTCATAACCATGGATGGAGACACTGCGATTCACTACACAGGCTTTGTACCTGTGTATCACTGGTGCTGAACATTCATCACCATGTTGAATACCACAGCATACAGCTGGAAAAATGCGCAGAAAACGTCTGAAAATGGTAAAGACGTCAGAATCCCCCAAACCTCAACCAATCAGTTGAAATGCAAAAAAGCAGCAGCGCAGAACCTCCCCCGCACGAGTAAACCCTCTACCCACCTGCGCTCTGAGCCACTGGCTGAAGACGCATAGCGGGCGTACAAGACACCCAAACGCGTGCTGCGCCGTATCGCATTGTGACCCCCTACCCCTTGGGTTTAAGGACTTGGCAAAAAATAAACACATTTTCAAACCAATTGAGGAGTGAGGATTCTTCCTATATGGCTCGCTCCCCCCGTTCAGACATACGCTTTAGACCCCTCCCTTGTAAGAGGCACCACCTTCTGTTGGACATTATATGAACAATCTTCGCATGTGTCGTGCCGTTGGAGGACTCCCATGTCCAGCGACGATGTTCTTTTTTCCGGAATAACGAGTTTCCATGGAAGAGTCGAGTTGTGGATATGAGCACAGCAAGACAGCTTCCGTTGTCGTTCCGGTCGCCAATCCCAAACTTCCCAATTCTGTACTCGGCCTTCCCTGCTTTTCCTATCCTAGCGTTGATGTCTCCTACGACGAACTTGTAGAAAGACTTCTCGCTGCGTATAACTGCCTCCAATTGTTCGTAGAACGCGTTCATTTCGGCCTCATCAGCTGCTGGTGTCGGAGAACAGCAATTGATAATGGAGATGTTCTTCTGGCGCGCTAGTTGGATTCGAAGCACTGCAAGGCGAGAAGACAGGATTTGATGCGAATCGACGTGTTGGGCGACTGATGGGTGCACGATGAATCCAACGCCACCGACGTTTCGTGATGGAACTTTCTCTCCACGAATGCCGAAGTTTCCATCCATTAGCATTCGAACGTCGGTAGATCTGCTCTTCGTTTTGTAGAGAGGTCAGTAACAAATGGAAGGTCATTTCTCTAGAGAGCCCAATATCCGCGTTCTCCCACAGACCTGCCGATGCTCCGTGGCGAATAACAGCGACAGCTGTGCTCGGCACTGGTTATAAAAGAAGGATCAAGTTGAACCTAGGCGGCTTGTTTACCCCCTCCCGTTGACCCGCCTGTGGCGTTCGGCTCCTGTCTGAGTCTGGCGGCGCCCTAGCCGTTCGGCCCTGGAATCGCCTTAAGCGGTTCTTGCCCCCCCCCCCGTTCCCCAATGATCCCTCCGCTAACCTATGCATGCACCCATAGCGTTGTCAAATCGTTCGTGCTGATAAAATGTGCATTTCGATGTGTTTTGCAATGATTCCAAATTGTTTCTAAAATCCGCGGAGAGACGGCGTCTCCTTTGAGTCGGGTAGGAATTCGGAGGTTATAAATGTAGGACTGAAGAACGGTAGAAATAATAAGGATCTTCTGTTTTTCGTCCGTTACAGTTTCTTGTAAGGCGATCACATGTATTTGATATGACTCTCCTCTTCGACAAGAGCTTGCAAATCGGCGTTGGAAGAGACTGACCTGACGTTGTAGGTGGATAGTAGGAAGCAGTTTCCATGTCGTATCCCTGATGCGTCGACACGTCCGAAACCGAAGGCGTCCTGCCAATTGGTTGGGTCGGTAGAATCGCTGTTATCCTCGGATAGCATTGCCAGTGCGTCCCCAGGCGGTCGAATAGTCGAGTAGGGTCGGCTGCTTCTCACGGAAGAACGACCGACCGCTCGACGCGGCAGACAACGATTCTTGTACTAGGCTCATTATATGCTACTCGCTCTAATCGAATGTAGCAATGCCTCTTTTATGCACTTCCGGAAGTACTTGCAGAGCTGCGATGTTGTCTCCATTGGTGTATTTTGCTGTCACATCAAACGACGTGTATCACTCAATTGAATTCGAACGTGTTCGAATTCAATTGAGTGATAGAATCGAAGCGATGCATAAACAGTCCCTTTTTGTTAAATGTGAAGGAATACGGCTGAGAAGCTAGCCGATAATTTTGTTTAAGAATCATGAGATGTAGACTTTTTGAGAAAATACTGAAAAAGCGCATAGTTTTGCACTTTGACACATTTTATAATTTCGCCGAGACAACTTCTTCTTCTTCTTTTTCTTTAACGTTTGTCCCGCTTCAAGGCGGTGTCCGCTCTTCTGGTATGGTGACGCCACTTTACTCGATTAAATGCTTGATCGGAGTGGATACCAGCAACCTTCAGGTCCACATGCAACGTGTCAAGCCAACGCTGCTTCGTTCGCTCTTTAGGCCGTTTTCCGGGCACATCTATGTTAAGGCCAATCTTACGAACAGTGTCACGGCTAGCTCGAAGTACGTAGCCAGCTTCACGTAACTTGTCAGCAATTGGAGCGACTCCAAATCTCTGACGCATTTCATCGTTGTGAATACGGTCCAGGCGCGTAACACTAGCAGTCCAGCGCAGCATTTTTGTTTCCATCACGCTGAGACGAGTCTCAACCTCCTTGGTTGCACGCCAGCACTCAGTTTCATACATCGCTACTGGTCTTACGACGGTTCTATAAATCTTCGATTTAAGGCGTTCCGGTATCTTCCTGTCGCATAAAACGCCTGTCATCGAGCGTCATTTGGACCAAGCTGCGCTCACGCGTGAGTTAACTTCGAACGTCAGACTACCGTCATACACGACTGCAGAATCAAGGTTCTTGAAGATTGTCGCTCGTACAAGCGCAGTGCCATTGATCTCAATGGACCCGGCCTCATCTATCGTCAAGTACTCAGATTTTTTTGACGTTTAGCTTGAGCTCGAACATCGCTAAGCGGTCGCACAAAGCTTACGCTTGTCGCTCGAGTTCGGTCTTATCCTCGCCGAAACAACATGGATTTTAAAAGGAGAGATCAACAGTAACAGTGAAAATGCCTTAACGATTGGACCGCATTGCTGAATCAGGGCAAGGGACTCCATGCCACTTATTTCGATTTCTCTAAGGTCCTCGCACTCTGATTGACTGGCATCCTTCGGAGGTAGTCCAGTGACTCTGAGACTTCTTACAAGACCGAACCCTCGTAGTGGGTATTAACACCAAAGTTTCTGCTCGAGGGGAAGTGGCGTTCCCCTAGGAGTCGTCGTCGTTCCTCCAGCTCTCTTTAATATCTGTATTTACCCAGTGATTTACCCGGCGCACTTGCTGCGTTTGGAGTGGGAGTTACAGGTTTTGGGATGATATGAGTTCAAAATCTATCGGACTGTAAACTCTCAGGATGATATTTTTTCGATCCACCTCGCAGTCAGTTTTATGAGTTGTTGGGCCAAGAAATGGGAAACACACTTCTCCAAAAAAAAAACTAAGGATCTTCGGCTATGGTTCTGCAATCAGAACCACATTTATACCTTTGCTGGCGTTAAAATTGGCAGTGTACAAGAAAATACGGCCTTGGTTTTGTAAATTCTAAGGATCTCTGCTCAGGGTCAAGCTTGAGGTGCGAGAATCGCAAGTGGGGGCCGTACTGCGACCTCGTTTAGCGGGGGAAGGGTCGTACTTTTCTTGGTTTTGAGAAGATTGGCCTTTATTCAGTTTTATAGGTGATGCTTGTACCTCTTAATAAATTCTTATTTCGAGGTGTGAAACGACACCGAGGAAATTGTTGACCAAGGATGAAATATTATTCATTGAATGATTACATAAATTAATTAATTCACTTTTCAAATCAAACCACGGATCTCCCTCGATAGAGAGCCTTCGGGCTCTCTTGTTAAGAGGGATCTCGGGCCGCTTGTCGCAGGGCCACGTGGCGCATCCCCGGGTGGTGGATAGGGGAATTAAACGCGAACCAAATGCGACCGTGTACTGCCCAGAGACGCAGGTGGGATGCAGGGGATGGACTCCTTGCTCCTGCTGTGTCGGGTCGATGCATTCCTTGTGCGTGAGAGCGGCATGTTCGTGCACAGTGTGCGTGGATGTGTCCGTGACTGTGCGGATTGTAACTGTGTCGGCTCGGCCAAAAGCTTGCACTCGGTAGACTGGGAGTACATCGTAAGGCGATTCGAGGCCGCCTTAAGTCTCGCCCCGTCCCTTCGGGCAGTCTGGCTGGCAGCCCGGAGTACCCCGCCCGCACGACAGAGCCTGACTAGCTACCCGTGTTGTATTCCAGTCAAACACAGCAGCACTAAAGGGCCTCATTCCCCTGACCCCGAAAGAGCCCCCATTTCTGCAGCGATGGGAAGGACGAGTACGGAGAGGCTGCTAAAATCTCAGGGCCTAACCAGGCTGCGCAAACTGAGAAGGACTAGGATGACGATCTGTACTTACAACGCCCGCACGCTTGCGTCGGAATCATCCGTCGAAGACCTGATGATGCAAGCCAGGAAGATCAAGTACGACGTCATCGGACTGACCGAGACGAGAAGACACCACCCTCTACACGCCGCCTACGACTCTGGAGAAGAACTGTTCCTCGGAACATGCGACAGCAGGGGAGTAGGCAGCGTTGGTGTCCTCGTCAACACGCACTTGGCCATGAACATCGATTCGTACGAGTCTCTGACAAGTCGAATCGGACGTCTGCGACTGAAGCGATGTGGCTCCGTGCCAGCCTTGAGTGTGTTCATCGCGTATGCCCCAACATCCGACTACGACGACGAAGACGTCGAGGCCTTCTACGTGGAGCTGGAGAAGTTCTATAAGGAAGATCACACCTTCTACAAGGTGATCGTCGGCGACTTCAACGCCAAGATCGGGCCACGAAGGTCGCCGGAAGAACTTCACATCGGAACCCACGGTTTGGAGTGGAACGAGCAAGGTGAAAGGTTGTCTGAGTTTATCATGTCGACCAAGACCATCCATGGAAACTCGCAGTTCCAGAAGCCTCCCTCCCTACGATGGACCTGGGAATCCCCCGGTGGCCAGTTCCACAACGAGATCGACCACATCATCTTCAATCGCAAGTAATGCCTGACCGATGACTCCGTTGTCCCCAAGTTCTACACGGGATCGGACCACCGCCTCCTTCGCGCGAGGTTCCGCTTTACGCGTCAGGGAGAGAAGGCCGCGAAGTTCAGGAAGAGGAGTCCCAGAACGACCATCAACTGGGATCTCTACACCTCTCTTGTCGGCCTTTGGGAAGATGCCGTCATGGACAACGTCGAAGAGGAATACGATCGCTTCGTGCACCATCTCCACGATAGTGCTAAGGGAGCCGAGAGCTTGAAGACCACCAAGAGACGCCTGTCTCCGGAAACTCTCGAGCTGATACGCCAGCGTGGAACAGCACGAGCGTCAGGCAACTACCAACTGACGTCCGAGCTTGCAAAGCTATGCAAAGCGGCGATAAAGGAAGATCTGAAGGAGAAAAGGGCGGAAGTGTTGGCTGAAGCAGCAGAGGCAGGGCTGAGCATCCGCAATGCCCGCCGGAACTTCGCCAACTTCAAGACCAAGATGACCGCTCTCCGACGTACTGACGGAACCAGGATCAGAGCTGAACACCTGAAGAACCTCTCGCCAGCGCTCATCAGCACCTTGGCGCGGCTCTTCACACGCTACCTGTCCGAATGCAAGGTTCCATCTCAGTGGAAGACCAGCAAGACCGTTTTGCTGTACAAGAAGGGAGACGTGCACGACATTGGTAACTATCGCCCGATCTGCCTGTTGTCCGTAGTCTACAAGCTGTTCACTCGAGTCATCCTGAATAGGATTAGTAGAACGCTGGACGAAGGACAGCCATGCGAACAAGCAGGATTTCGGAGAGGATTCAGCACGATCGACCACATACACACCATTACGAAACTCATCGAAGTGTCGCGAGAGTACAAGCTGCCGCTGTGCCTTACGTTCATTGACCTGAAGAAGGCATTCGACTCCGTCGAGACTGAAGCGGTCATGGAAGCCCTGCTCACCCAGGGCGTTCCTACTCAGTACATCAGAGTCCTTCGAGAGCTGTACAGTGGATTCGCGACCAAGATCTCACCATTCTACAACGACGACTTCATTGACGTGAAGAGAGGGGTTCGTCAAGGGGATACCATATCCCCAAAGCTCTTCAGCGCCACCCTCGAACACGTCATGCGCGAACTAGAATGGGAAGACATGGGAGTGAAGGTCGACGGCCGGCAACTGTACCATCTTCGCTTCGCTGACGACATCGTGCTCATAACACCGAGCATCAGTCAGGCGGAACGAATGCTGGCCGACTTCGATCGTGTATGTTGAAGCGTTGGACTGCAGCTGAATCTTACGAAGACGATGTTCATGAAGAACGGATGGG
Source organism: Heligmosomoides polygyrus polygyrus (assembly GCA_947396885.1). Taxonomy (NCBI): domain Eukaryota; kingdom Metazoa; phylum Nematoda; class Chromadorea; order Rhabditida; family Heligmosomidae; genus Heligmosomoides; species Heligmosomoides polygyrus. The sequence continues at coordinate 51,936,371 of OX377203.1, read as the reverse complement.
TTTCTGATGCCCCATTCTCGCTCAACGGAACGAACATCTCCGAATGCTCCAGCTATGTGTATCTGGGTCGCGAAGTCAACATGACCAACGACCTAGCACCAGAGCTGAGCAGGAGGAAACGAGCGGCTTGGGGAGCTTTCAAGAGCGTTGAAGAAGTTGTGAAGAAAACGAAGAACGTCCGACTCCGTGCCCACCTATTCGATTCCACTGTTCTTCCTGCCCTAACATACGCCTCAGAGACCTGGGCTATACGAAAGCAGGATGAACACGCGATCAGCGTCGCGCAGCGTGGAATCGAGAGGACGATGCTCGGAGTGACACAACTCACGCAAGTGAGAGAAGGCCTCCGGAGTTCCGAGCTTCGCCGACGTTCGAAGATCAGAGACGCTGTCGCATGGGCCAAGTCGTCGAAAATTAGGTGGGCCGGCCACGTAATGCGATTGGCAGACACCCGCTGGACGAGAGCCGTCACAGATTGGATTCCGCGGGATGTCAAAAGAACACCAGGACGCCCACCAACGCGTTGGTCGGACTTCTTCGTGAAAGCCCTGAACGACCGATATGACGCTCTTCGTGTCTCTCGAGCGAGGAGGATCCATTGGACCACTCTGGCACGCGACAGGAACGAATGGAGACGCTGCTGGCGCCCGCTCGAGCAATTCGATGATCAACGGGACGACAGGTGATACAGGTGAATTAATTCACTTTTCAAATACTGGTTGTTCTACAGTTAAAATATGATTTTCTGCCCGTAGTTCTCGTTTTTTCAATAAGTTGAATCTTTAAAGATTTTCAGGATGTCCTGGAAACGAGGTTTCTACCTGCAGGAGCGGCATCTGCGTTCGAAATTGCACTCATTCACAAATAGCAGCTAAATTGCAAAAATATGTTATTCAAAAAGTGGCTTTATAAAATTTGAACTGCTAATTACTAGCGATGATTAGTGATTGAGTACTTTCCCTACAAGATGACAGAGCCGAAATCGAAGGATGGACCTGTCACGGAAATAATTTGCCCTTCTGAAGGAAACTACATTTGAAAACAAGATAGAATTTTAAGCCCTGCACGACACACAGTGATAAAATTATGCTTTTCTGAAGCGACCTTCTATATGATCAGAAGCATTGGTTCTGCGTCATTTGCCGAAAAAGTGTCCCAAAAATCGACCCCTCTCCCAATCAAAAAGGCTGTCGATCTTAGAACCTCCGTTTAAAAAATAAAATTCGCATTTCTTATAATTTTTATTTGTCGTGACTTTTTACAGGCTCCAAAAAACCTCCGACTGATGGACGTTTACACGCGGCAGCTGTGTTCACTGATATTCCCGATCGCACGCGAAGGATGGACTTCTCCCGGAAATAATTTTCTCCCTTCTGAAGGAAAGAACGTCTAAGAGTGAGGTTGTGCCCTACAAAAATACAGTCACTGTTTATTATACAATAAGAAAAACCAAGCTTCTCCACTGCGATGTTCGATATGATTTGGGAGATTGTTTTCAATTTTCTCGTTTTTCATGAAAATAAAATAGTTTTCTACCTGAATCAGACCACCTATACAGTATAGTTGTGCTCGAATGACCTATTCGAATAGGTATTCGAATGATTTCCATTCGAATTTGAGTATTCGAATTCGAATGTTCAAAAAATCACGTTTTTCGAATGCATTCGAATTCGAATGTTCAAAAAATCGCGTTTTTCGAATGTATTCGAATTCGAATGTTCAAAAAATCGCGTTTTTCGAATGTATTCGAATTCGAATGTTCAAAAAATCGCGTTTTTCGAATGTATTCGAATTCGAATGCTCGAAAATTACGGGTATTCGAAACCATTCGAATATTCGAGAATCGCCAAAAACACACAATTATTCGAATGTTCAATGTATGCCATTCGAATAGGCAAGTTAGGATCTGCATTGTTTTGCGAAGCCGATGCATGGATATTTTACACTGAGAGTCCAGAAATTGTAAGCACGTCGTCTCCCTTTCACTCCATATATGATGAGTCTCCTAATCCCTCTTCCACAACACCACACAGGAAACAAGAAGCACGGCTGAATCAGAAGCTGAACCTTCAGCTTTATTCACAGAAGGACTTACACTTTCATTCGTATTCGAACTTTTCCTATTGGAGCTCAGGAACCAGTTTTCTGTTTGACACTGCCTACGACTAATCTTGTTTTTCGTCCTCATCTTTGCACAATTGAACTTTGCTTGATCTCTTGTTCTCTATAGGGGACCTCTAGTATAGATCCGAAAACATTGAGGGCTATGTTATACTTCGGCGACGCTGTTGTCGGCGACGTCGATGACAGTGTTGAGCGGGTGCTATGCAGTGCGCTCAACTCTGCTGCCGACAACAGCGTCGCCGAAGTATAACATAGGCCTAACTGTTTTGTGCACCCACTATTAACCTTCGCGCTCCAAATTTACCATCTTCACTGCAAGGTTCTGTTATCCTATCGTAGCCTTTCCAAGCTTTCTTTTCACATCAAGTTGCTTTTTAATCCTAAAATGCAGAAGCCGCCTTGTTTCCATGCTATGTTCGCCGCCCGAGGGTTGGCAGATCAGGATTACTATGCGATGCAGTTGCATTCACTACTAGCTGAGCAGTAAAGCATACAGTTGGGGTGCAGTAGGGACGATAATATAGGCGGATTAGTGCGTATAAGATTTCTAGGATAGATCAATTACAGCAACCGGATTTTACAACTGCTCAGACACGTCCGATCAGATGTGCTGACTTCCTAAGAGACAAAGAACGCTATGAAGCGGTTTTTCGAAACAAGGGTAGGCCTTCCTTTTCGAACCGCTCTCCTTTGCATCCAGGTGAATACTTATGGACAGCGTGATCATTAAGAGCAATATCTCGGGACCATTTCCGTGAGGCATTGCCTTTTCCTTCCGTGTACACGTCCATGCAAAATGTTTCTTAGGTCTGCCTTTCTGCCAATTTGGATGGAGCGAATGTTTATGGAAAGAATGTAGTTTCTTTTATGTGCTTCTGTGCCGAACGAGGTCGTAACGCTGATCAGTCTTTACTGAGCTTCCTAACATTCTGACCATCATCGTTTTTGCACGCCAAAATTACTTACCGATTCGGACACTAATCCATCAAGCACCTAATAGGATGGAGCTTTTCGGCTATTGTTCAGACCTGTAGCTAGAAACCTGAACCTAATAACAAGTAGTTCAATCGCTGATCTACAACTCTTAAGGGACTTATTAGGACTACCAATACAAGGAGGGGGAGCGGTTAGGCTGCTCAAGATTAATCTTCCTTGTAATCCTATAAGGCGAAGAAGCGTGAAAACATCTAGTCGCGAAGTTTCCTTAAGAATCTCTGCTTCTCTTAGTTGGGTTTTGATTATGACTTAGTAACACACTTGCTTCGTTCAGGTGGTCGTAGGCATCGACAAGAAGAAGTCAGATCACTCAATGTTTCTCGGTTATGCTCTTCTTGGTCCTGAATTGGCTGTCTATAACACGAAAGTACTTGTCCATTTCATCTTATGTCGCACATAGGATATGTTGTTGTTCTCATGTCGGCAGGACAGCAAAAAAGCGACACCACTATTCTTCAGTCCTTGATGTATAGTAATGGCAATAATATTGGTGCCTATAATATATCCGTCACGCCTATCGGCGTGCCCCGCACTTGCACTCTTCGCGCGATGTTGCAGTATCACTGAGGTAATGGTAAGGACAATCACATCAAGCCAGTTGCTCTGCTCATTCTGCTTTCTTTCCTACCTTGCAGTACAAAAGGCAATATTTAAGAACCTTGCTATGTTCCAACCTTGCACTACCTTTCTTAAGATCACGTGAGTAGTTTTGCGGTATGAAGCCATCCAGAACCTCCCCCCCCCTCCCCACCGCCACTACTCTTCTCAACATCGGCATCATCTTCGGACGGTTAAGTGATGGTCCCCTCACGTTGAACGACGACTTCGGTACGTCTTCTGAATCCACATGCACGTTGGGTGACGAGTACGGCACGTTTTCTGGATCCACAGACACGTAGAAGACCATTGGGTATTTTTCGATATCTTATGACTAACTTTCTCCGATTTCTCACCTATTCTATCACTAATTTCTGCGCGCCTCCGATCAGTAGCTCTTAGCGCTTTATTGTATAGTATTGTTATTACAACAAACTTTCCCTTTCTGCGCAGCATACGTACTCCTGGGATCTATCAGCTGTACAAAACCCAATCCGTTGCATGGTGCAGACTGTAGAGCAAGAAAATGGCTCCTATTGTAAAGTATTGAAACTTTGAAACGCGGCGCAAAGAGCACTAAATAGACGGTTCCATGAAAAGGGTGGTGCTGAAATTATTGCGCGGAGGCGCTCATTGAGGAAACTTAAAAGAAACTTAAAAGAAACAGGCCATGCTATTTTATTCGTCGGAACGTACGCCCAAGCTGACTATGGGTCTGACTTTGTGGGAGTGGGGTGGGGTGGGAACTGCGGTCAAGTTTTCGGCTTGAACAATCTTCAGGTAAGCACTGTAGAGAAGGCAGCTATTATATTATACACATCTATTCGACGACCACTTTTCTCAATCACGGAGATCATTTAGACCTTTCCGCACTCTCCGATGCCATCAAAAATAATGCACAAACAACACTCAAGCACTTCTCAGGGATACGTATAACTCTAAGCTCCTTCTTATGTACACCTCATATTTCTTAGGTAATGTGAATAAAAAGATGAAGCAGATGGAACCTTCCGGTTTCGAAGATCTCCACCAAGATGACCTTGGTCTCCGATGAAGCAAATAGTTTCATTGAGAGTTTCCAGGGTTCCAAGGTAAGGGGTCCCATGATAAGCCGAAAAGGTGGATGCCCGTATGTAACCCCCAGCAATTCAAACCAAAGGTAAGCGCTTCATCAGCTATATCCCGTGCGATTTCACCTGGCTCTTTATTGGGCTAAGGTAAGGTATGGCCTTTGGAATCTTTTTATCAGTCAACCAGGAAAAAGAGCTAAGCTTTTTAAGGACGTGTTGTTTGGTTTGATGACCAGTAACATATTTCATCCCTTCAGGAATAGAAGAATTCGGTCGAAAAATCACTCCATTAAAACCTTGTTAAACGCTTTGCAAACGAATGTAAATTTCCTACTACGTCAAGGTAAACCGTCTATTGGTCATTGCCACCAAAGCACCAGCCATGTTTTTCCTTTCCGTGACCCAATGTTCCATTCGAAAATATTCGAATATTCGAATAGAATATTCGAATCAATATTCGAATTCGAATGTTCAAAAAATCGCGTTTTTCGAATGTATTCGAATTCGAATGTTCAAAAAATCCCGTTTTTCGAATCTATTCGAATTCGAATGTTCAAAAAATCACGTTTTTCGAATGTATTCGAAATTCGAATGCTCGAAAATTGCGGGTATTCAAAACCATTCGAATATTCGAAAATTTTGCGAGAGCACAACTATACTATACAGTTATAATTCTGCTAAACGAAGTTTCAAGTATTGATCAATGCTCAGCGAAAAATCATGATTTCTTGAATCAAGCAGGTTGGACCGACTGCTGGTCGACCTGGCACCGACCGTAGTGGAATGACAAAATTGGATTTCCACTAAAATGGTCACAACCTGGTAAATTCTTGAACTTCGAAAAATCCAATGGCTTAAAAAAATAGAAGACAAAAAAGATTTTCTTCCTATGCAAAAAACTGTTTTCAGGAAAGAGCACTTCATGCGGGCGGAAGGGATTCTTTTTTTAAAGAAAAAATTGAAAAATTATGTATAAATGTTCCACGTTCGGCTTTCGATAAATCTTGGCATAGTAGTCCACGATGTTGAGAAATAATATTTATCCCAAGCCACTCCAAGATTGGTAACACAGACAGCACTCAGGCTAACGTTTCGGCGTTCTCGCCTTCTTCAGAGCCTGGAATGAGACGAAATCAATCTGAGAAACTATCCCCCCAAACGCCATTTCATTTTACGGAAATTGTTTGAGAGACCACTAGACCAAAGAAACGGTGAATAGAGACCAGGATGGCTAAACTTTAGCAAGTGGACTAGTGACGTCCACCGGGCACCCGCAGCTGGAAGTCTAACGAGGGTGACTGAAGCTAGAGCCCCAGGAACTACCCGCCTAGACGACCTCTAGGGTCATGACCCCGTACTGAAGCTCCAGGAACTACCCGCCTGGTGGACCTCTTGGGTCATGACCTTGTAGGGCAAAACCCACAGATGTCCACGAATGGTGCCAGCTCCTGCGTCACTGCTATACACTCATCCTTCCTATTGATTCCAGGTGACCTGGCCGCAATCCAAAGCGCTTCTAGGGTTCGCCGCGCCGAGATGTCGGGTTCACGCGCCAGGACGGTGACTGCGACCCCGAAACAGCTGTTTGCGTGCGATCGCGCCCTATGGTCGCCCAGGGGGGTGGCGGCGTTGGATCTTTTTAGCCCATCAAGGTGCTCCTTTACCCTGACACATAATGGCCGGGAGGTTTCCCCAATGTACTCCTGCTCGCATGCGAGGCACTTAATGAGATACACAACACCCGTAAGCATACAATCTCCCTGTTTTCCGTAGGGACAAATAGTGCACGATGGTGTAGTGCATATGCTATCGTACAAACGGTTGCGGACGAGCTGACACTTTAAATTCATAGGTGGTATTTCCACCACCCTAACCATTTCGTGAAGGTCGGCCTTTCGAACACATGCACGTATTGCAGAGCTTATGGCATCCGAGGTGAACGGCACGCAGAATGCAACTTTCGTCTGTTCTTCCGCGTGGCTCCCTCCACCCGTAGTTCGTCGACTACGCCTGTTTTCTCGCTCCTTATAGGAATAACCGTTTTGCTGGGCTATAAGGCGAGATTTATTTATCGAGAAGGCTTTTTCGACGGTGCCAGATGAAACTGTGCACGCTGTACGAAACATGTTTTGCACAATAGCCTTCTTAACACTGGAGGGATGCGCGGAGTTGTAGTGCACAATGATGTTTTTGGATGTAGGCTTACGATACCACCTAGTTTTGTAACCACCCTCGGAAAGTTGGATGTGGACGTTAAGGAATGCAAGCCAGTTGTTTGTAGGCTTCTCACGCGTGAAGGAAATATGCTCCGATTGCTGGTTTAAGAGTTCAAAGCAAGTGTCCATGTCATGCTGAGTTGGACAGACGACAAAACAGTCGTCTATGTAACGACAGTAAAGTGTAGGCATCCGATGGAGTACCGGCGCTTCTACTTTAGACATGAACGCCACTGCCATAACGGGAGCCAGTCTTTGACCCATGGCAAGGCCCCTAACCTGTTTGAAATACTCGCCCGACCACCTGAACACATTGCACTGTAAGCATTCGCTGAGAAGCACCATAACTTGTGGAACGCTTAAGCCGTACATGTTTATATCCGTGTGATGCTCAGCAAGGAGTTCTGACACGGCTTCAAGTGCTTGGTCGTTTGAGACGTTTGTATACAGTGCTGTGACGTCAAAAGATTCCATAACACATCCTTGCTCAAAACTACTTTGACGTAGTCGTGTTAGTATTGGGTAGGTGGGCGGGTATGAACTGTAGAAGTTGTACGATAACCAGGTTTAGAAACCAAGAAACTCGGTCCGTAGGGCCACCGATGCAGCTGATAATAGGCCTGATTTCGAACCGAGAAGGGTCGGGTGAAGAAACGCAGTCTATGGGGAGTTTGTGGGTCTTAATTAGGGTGTACAGAACAGGTACGACGGGCAGGTCACAGCGCAGACGTGTAACTAGGGAGTTGGGAATGTTTGCCAACCTTGCAATGTCAGTCCACCTCTTGTTTAGCCTACGGTATTGCCGTGCAAACTCCTGAGCCGAAGATTGCTGGTATACCGTCGCGTCCTGCAGATGGAACCGAGTTATGGCTCGATCCAACTCCTGTGTAAGAACGACGAATTCCCCACCCTTGTCGCTAACGCCAATTTTTATAGCACCCGACGATGTCATACCCTTCAGTTCTTTTAGACCCTTTCTCTGCGCAATAGTTAAATTTGAGCGCACCCGTTTCCCACTGATGGAACGCAGCATAGCAAGGAGCGAGATAGTGAACGCGCGGAACCTTTTATCCACTGCACTATTGGGCTCCTGCGGTCTCAGATAAGTGGCCGGAAAAGGAGGAGGCGGTATAGCTGCGGCGGCGCCTGCAGTCAGTGCTGCCGGCCCAGTGATTCGCTCATCGATTTTGGCCCTTTGCCGCAACCGATCGTGTAGTGATTGCAGGTTTCCAACGATACGACGCGAAAGAATGTGGCACAAAGACTGACTAGGAGCGAAACTGGGCCCTAGGTCTAATAGTGAAAGAGCATCAGTAGAGAGTTGTACGTCGCCTATGACGGTAACCCTAGGGCTACAGGCCTCACACCTGTTTTCTTCACAGTTCGGGTTGCAACGTAACTCATTGTTAGCATCATTCGGCTGGGATCTAGAACCCCGCTCTCGGTCCAATAATCTCTCAAACGCCTTCCGCAATTTTACTTTAGCGTTAGAGCGAATAGAATCACAGATATCTTTCGACTCACCCACAATCATCCTCCAAAGGCGATTAGGCACGAGACGCTCGCAACATAATTCCTTATCGGTGCACTTCTTCAATAAGCAATACATATGATCGCGTTTCATAGAAATGCATGACTTCAGGATATGTTGACGAATAGATTTCAACCGTCGATCGTCCTTTGGTCGATGAGACGCCTCAAGAATCTTCTTCCGTTGTATGAAATTCGGAAACACATTGCGGCGAAGGCATCGTTGGAGGAAGTGGATGGTCTGCCTAGTTAAGACGATCTTTTGTCTCAACGACAAGACTTCCATGACGAGCCGTTTGAGGTTTGCTGGCACATTTCGAAGAACATTCCACGTTCGGCTCTCGATAAATCTTGGTATAGTAGTCCACGATGTTGAGAAATAATATTTATCTCAAGCCACTCCAAGATTGGTAACACAGACAGCACTCAGGCTAACGTTTCGGCGTTCTCGCCTTCTTCAGAGCCTGGAATGAGACGAAATCAATCTGAGAAACTATCCCCCCAAACGCCATTTCATTTTACGGAAATTGTTTGAGAGACCACTAGACCAAAGAAACGGTGAATAGAGACCGGGATGGCTAACCTTTAGCAAGTGGACTAGTGACGTCCACCGGGCACCCGCAGCTGGAAGTCTAACGAGGGTGACTGAAGCTAGAGCCCCAGGGACTACCCGCCTAGACGACCTCTAGGGTCATGACCCCGTACTGAAGCTCCAGGAACTACCCGCCTGGTGGACCTCTTGGGTCATGACCTTGTAGGGCAAAACCCACAGATGTCCACGAATGGTGCCAGCTCCTGCGTCACTGCTATACACTCATCCTTCCTATTGATTCCAGGTGACCTGGCCGCAATCCAAAGCGCTTCTAGGGTTCGCCGCGCCGAGATGTCGGGTTCACGCGCCAGGACGGTGACTGCGACCCCGAAACAGCTGTTTGCGTGCGATCGCGCCCTATGGTCGCCCAGGGGGGTGGCGGCGCTGGATCTTTTTAGCCCATCAAGGTGCTCCTTTACCCTGACACATAATGGCCGGGAGGTTTCCCCAATGTACTCCTGCTCGCATGCGAGGCACTTAATGAGATACACAACACCCGTAAGCATACAATCTCCCTGTTTTCCGTAGGGACAAATAGTGCACGATGGTGTAGTGCATATGCTATCGTACAAACGGTT
>OX377203.1:51783230-51926468 GCA_947396885.1 Heligmosomoides polygyrus polygyrus | reverse complement strand
AAATGCTGTCAACAATATGAAAAGCAGTTTTCAAAAAAAGGATCTTCATACGGGGGTGGGGGTTCGAATTTCGGCACGTATTTCTGCAACAATGGACCAGAAATCAAACACACCCCGCCCCCTATGAAGGCCTCCCTGTTGAAAAATAATTTTTACATGGTTTGAAAGCGCATTTTCTTTAGTTTCTGAAAAGCAATAAAAATTTTCAAATTTCAAAAATTCAACCGAGTTATGATCAATTTTGTGAAATCACTCCGATGACTCCGGTGATGGGCCGACCAACTTCTCTGGTCACGGTTTTTCAAAAAATGTCCATAACTCGGTTCATTTTTTTTGGAATTTAAAAATCCAAATTGTTTTTCAAAAACTAAAAAATGTGCTTTTGAACCATGTAGAAAGTTAGTTTTCAACAGGGAGGTCTTCATAGGGGGCTGGGGGTTCGATTCCTGGACGATTTTTGCCAAAAACCGCCCCCTATTAAGACCCCCTTATTGAAAAACGATTCATGCATGGTCAGTTAGCATATTTTCTTTATTTTTCAAAAAACCATTGGGATTTTTAAATTTCGAAGAAAAACCGAGTTATGATCATTTTTATGAAATCACTCCAGTGTCGACGGTGCATAGTCTACGGGCAGTTCTTCACAAATTTAATAATAACTGGGTTCGCTTTTGAAATTCAAAAATCCCGATTGCTTTTTAAAAAATAAAAAAAGATGCTTTCTAACCATATAGAAAACAGTTTTCAAAAAAGGGGTCTTCATGCAGGGCGGGTGTTTCGATTTTTGGCACGTACTTCTGCAACAATGGACCAGAATTCCAACCCCCACCGCCCCCTATGAAGACTTCCCTGTTGAAAACTAATTTCTTACAGTTCGAAAGCGCTTTTCCTTTACTTTTCGAAAAGCTATTAAATCTTTTAAAATTCGAAAACCTTACCGGGATATAATTGTTTATACAAAATCACTTAATTTTTTTCGCTCAAAAATCGAAGGCCTCCGCCCCGTATGAATACCTGGTTTTTGAAAAACTATTTTTACACTTTGTGAAAATTCTTTTTTCTAATTTTTTAAAAACCGTTGGCCTTTGAAACCAAAACTTACCGAGTGACAGTCATTTTTGTGAACGTCGAATTTCGTCGCTCCCACGACGTCGGTGCCATATTGGCTAGTAGTCGATTCAATCTATTCGTTTCAGAAAACCATGATTTTTACACTGTGCATTAAACAAGACTTGTAAATGTTTGTGGCAAGATTTCAACTGTGTGCGTTATCTGGTTCAGGTAAAAAATTTATTTTTAATGAAACATGAGAATTTGCAAATCGATCCTCCGTGATAATATCGGAGATCGCTGCGAAGAAGCTTAGTTTTTGATTGTATATTAATCACATTTTGAACTCTAAAATGGCACAGTTTTTACTCTTTGATGCTCTTTCTCCAGGTTTTATTACCATGTGTCAGACTGTGGATTAAAACGTTAAATGGTAAACTCCACTTTCTGATGCTGTTTCCTGCAGAAGAGAGAAAATTAGTCTCGTGACAAGTCCTCCTTCTGTTGCCACTCCGTCATCGTTTCGAAGAGCGCTTTCAAGGATTTTGTAGGGAAAGCATTTAATTTTCCTAAGCAATTGACACTTCAAATTTTATAGACGGCAATTTAGGACGTAGATGTCGCTCGTTCAAGCAGAAAACTGTCGCGTTCATGACTTCCTAAAAAAACTGAAAAAATGAAAAATTCTCATTGACTTCAAATCTGCCGGCGGAAAATCTTTATTTTTAACGAGTAAAACAATCATTATTTGAAAATTTTTTATATTAATTTTTACAATTTTGCGGGACGAATGAGCGACTCCACGTCTTCGTATACATTCCTGGAAAATCCATCCTCCGGTTGCCATTCCGTCATCGCTTCCGAGAGCATCTAAGAAAATTTTGATAAAGTACTCCAGTCAGCTTTAGAAGTTAACGCTCGGTATTGTATAGAGATCAATTTTGAATGCAGATGTTGCTCGTTCACGTACAAAAATGTGTCGTTTCCACGAGATCCTCGGAAAGCCTGAAAAGTTGAACTCGTTGTAATTAATTCGACAACTGCTCTCAAAAGTGCTTTATTTTCAACTGTAAACAAAGAAAATATTATTATCAAAAGATTACATACACAAAACCTTTATCAGCGTTTTTTCTAACAAATTACTAAATCAAACAGTTAATTAACCTGGAAAGAAGCACCTGTTAAAGGTAAAAATCGCATGAAAATTGTTAAAAAATTCAATGCGGATGGGAAATAAAACGGTGGTCTTCACAAGGGGGAGGGGGTCGTAAATTTTCGGCAAAAATCGAACCCCACAATGACCCTGGGCTAACGACGCCTTCTAAAAGTTGTTTTGCCGAGCACATATTACCAGAAGTTATCACTCAGCAATGTTTCTAGCTCCGATCCTTTTCCTGTCGAGGGGTGTATATACGCCCTTCACTTTCCAAAAAGGAAAGAGATCGGATCAGAGAGGCCAGACTTGCAACTAATAGGTCTGTAATAGATAGCAGCCTCTCTCATCAACTAAGCCAATCTTCTGCAGTTAACTAACGAGTCTTCCTCGGGTATCTGCAAAGAACCTTAAGTGTTATTATTCTAGCATTAGGTCTCTTCAGAAAAACATTTTATATTTCATGTCTCCTACAACATGTTTTGGTTATGACGTTATAATGCTAACCAAAACTTGGCTAAGTGAGGTAAATGACTTGAAAGCTATTTTTGAGCAGACAAGAAAATCCTGTCCCTTTGTGAGATGTGACAGAGCTCAAAAAGGGGTGGTGGTGTTGTTATTATTATTAAGCGTTCCATAGCATTTGAGGTTGTCTGGTGCGAATCTTATCAAAATGCCTTTGAAATAGTGTGTTGTGATCTAAAGGTAGTCCATACTACTATTAGAATGATTGTGGTCTACAGGACGCCTAATTGCACCACCAATGGAACGATCCAGCTTACCAAGGGTTTAAGTGATCTGACCACCTTTGAAGGGCAATGTGTTATTAACGGCGACTCCAACTTTCTTGATATTGACTGGGAAAAAGTTACTCTATACGCTTCTTCATATGCATCACAAGGGTTACTAAATCTTTGCAACTTTAGCAAGCTTGTTCAAAAAGTTCTTAAAGCCAATTCGTGATAATCATATACCTGATCTCGTTCTATGCAGCGACACCAAACTAATACGAGATTTACTTGTGGTGGCACCAACTGGGTTAAGTGATCACTATAGCCTTTCTTACAATGTGGAAGCCTTCATGGATCCGCCTCCGGAGGTCGTTTCACAAAGCGACGTATGAAGACATTTGCCGATTTTTATGCTCCTTTGATTTGAGATATATCTTGGAAGCTCTACCTGATGCCAGCTGCACCTGATGCCGTATGAGTTTTTCCTATCAGTTTTGCATGCATCCATTTAGGAGTATGTCCCCCTTGAGAGACAACCCCTGAATGGAGGCAACGTTCCACCGCATCTGTCTAAGCTTTTTGAGCTTAAAGAAAAAACCTGGCTGGACTCTCAAAGCAATTCATGTCTTCAGACCTGCGAACGTTTCAAGTTTATTAAAACCAAATTTGACCATCTGCTCGGAATAGAGTCAAGTTGAACGGAAACTTTTTGGACAATCCAAAAAATTGCTCGCCATATAAATTGCTGAAATCTAAGCTGAGGAAGTCAACTAAGATCCCAACTTCAGTAGGTGATGAAGGTAACTCAGCTGTCACTGATTTTGAAAAAGCTTCCATGCTAGCCCCATATTTCAAAAAGTCGTACCCGTTGATTCTGATAATGAAACCTGGATAGAGTCAGACTTTTCCACTCAAAGTGTCTCATCTGATAGCTTAGTCTGTTTTTACAAAGAAGACATTTTCAAGCATCTAAATGACCTACCGTTATCGTACACTACTACTTCTGAAGATATACCTGCTTACTTCATTAAGAAGGTTGCTGTAGCTTTAGTTGCTCCTCTTGAACATATCTTCAGATTTAGTTATATGCATAGTGCAATACCGAATCGGTGGAAGCATGCATTCGTTACACCTATCCCCAAGAAATCGCCACATGATAAAGTATCAAACTATCGTCCTATTGGTATTACCTCAATCTTTTCAAGAATATTTGAGAAAATTTTGAAAGTGGCTCTTGTGAAACATATTGAAGCGCAGGAGGTAATCCCAAAATATCAATATGGCTTCAGAGTTGGAAGATCGACTAAGACCTTGATGCTATCCACTTTGGATGATTGGACCAAGGCATTGGATGAAAACAATGACGTTGACGTGGGCATTTTTGACTTCAGCAAGGCTTTCGATAAGGTGCCCTTCGAGGAACTTATTTTCAAGCTGCAAATTGTAGGTATTCATCATAGAATTGTTAAGTGGGTAAAAAATTTCATCACAAATATATCCTTCCAAGTGAAGGTAAATGAAAAATTTTCTCGGTTTTACGCAATTACGAGTGGTATTCCACAGGGAGGTGTATTGTCACCGAATTTCTTCATCATTTACACTTCTGATTTACCTGACTTGGTCAAACGACATGGCGTTACGTGCAAAATGTTTGCTGACGACATAAAAATATACAGGAATATTACGTGGGCAGAGGACCATTTTACCCTTCAATGTGCAGTTTCAGAGGTTGCCGATTAGTCGGACAGGTGGAAATTACCTATCTCAGCATCAAAAACTAGAGTTTTCATCTCGGCAATTCAAATTCGGCTAGGCGCATTTACAACCTTGGTAGGAGCAATCTACTTACCAGGATACTATGTCAACGGTAAATCAGAACGGCGCAAATGTTGTATATGGGCAGAACCGCCTCTCCCTGTGAAGTAACAAACTGCAGGTATATCGACCCCAATACAACTCTGCGCAAAGTTAGGGGCGACGGAAGTCGCCTGTTGGCGCCCTGTTGATTCAGTGCTCTACATCTGACGGACGCGCGCGGAATGAGGGCTGGTATCGCGGGTCAGCGCAGTGCACAGGTGGCGTGGTAGGCAAGCGCTCGGGATCGTGAGCGAAGGGTCGGGGGTTTGGATCCCGCAGACTGCGTTTGTTTTGCACTTTTGCAAAATCCATGTTTATCATATAGGTAATCCACCTAGGGTATTATAGTGTGTTATAGAGCATGTTTACATATACATATATCACGCATACCGTTAACAATGGTGGTCCAGGCAGGGTTACCGATATCGCTGAAACTTCGTCTGGGGGTTATTTGGGGTGCTGATCACGAATCTGACATCCGCCTTTCACGATTCGGTCGGAGGCCACCAATACCGTTAACAAGGGTGGTCCAGGCAGGGTTACCGATTTCGCTGAAACTTCGTCTAGGGGGTTATTTGGGGTGCTGATCACGAATCTGATATCCATTCTTCACGATTCGGCAGAATAATATAAATACAGGAAGGCACAGGATTACATTTCTAAAGTTTCTGCCGGTGACGGCAGGTAGAGAAAGAATCCTGAAAAACGGATGTCAGATTCGTGATCAGCATCCCAAATATCCCCCCTAGACGAAGTTTCAGCGAAATCGGTGACCCTGCCTGGACCACCCTTGTTAACGGTATTGGTGGCCTCCGACCGAATCGTGAAAGACGGATGTCAGATTCGTGATCAGCACCCCAAATAACCCCCAGACGAAGTTTCAGCAAAAAATTTTTTTGACTGAAGTCTTGTTGGTGGAGTCGGAACTTTTAACTAGTGCCACAAAATATCTATCGTTACATAACTACAGCTTCACACAAAATAGGCTTAAAATAAGTGACACACCGAAGTGGACATGTTAGCTAATCTGTAGTTTGAAGCATTTATGTAAACATCCTCTGTAACACACTATAATACCCCTAAGTGGATTACCTATATGATAAACATGGATTTTGCAAAAGTGCAAAACAAAAGCAGTCCGCGGGATCCAAACCCCGGACCCCTCATTCAAGAGCCCGAGCTCTTCCCTATTACGCCACCTATGCACTGGGCTAATCCACGATCCCAGCTCTCATCCCGTGCGCGCCCGTCAGCTGTGGAGCACGTGAATCAACAGGGCGCCAACCCGCGACTTCCGTCGCCCCTAACTTTGCGCAGAGTTGTATTGGGGTCGAGATACCTGCAGTTTGTTACTTCCCAGGGAGAGGCGGTTCTGCCCATATACAACATTTGCACCGTTCCGATCTACCGTTGACATAGTATCCTGGTTAGTGAAAAAAGTCTGCGAGATCAAAAATGTTGCTTATGTTTGACGGACGGGTCATGGAGATCGACCACACACGATTCTTGCTTGATTGTGCATTTTTCTGATTCGTTTGTTTGTTTGTACTATTCTACTTCTATCTCGCGTCTGCCTTTCGCGACGTAATAAACATTAACATTAGCATTATATGTAAACATGCTATATAACATACTATAATAGCACTAGGTCGATCACACATATGATAAACATGGGTTTCGAAAAAGTGCAAAACGAACGCAGTCCGCGGGATCCAAACTCCCGACCCCTCGCTCACGAATCCGGGCCTCTCCCTACTAAGCCACCTGCGCGCTGCGCCGAGGCAGCGATGCAAGCCCTCATCGCGCATACGCCCATCAGCTGAAAAGCACGTGCGTGAATCAATACGCCGAAAACGGTCCAACTTCTTTCGTCCCTAACTCTGCGCATAATTGTATTGGAGGAGGATACCTGCAGTTTATTACTTCCCACGGATAGGAGATTCTGTTCATATACAACTATTGGGCCGATCCGACCTTCCGTTGAGATATTAGGTTGTTGCAAAAATTCTCGCCATTGTTTGAATGCGCTTTTTTCTCACTAACGCTCGCGTAACTCCTTCTAGAAAAATGGAGCTTTCAAAGGAGTACATCCGAGGTCTCTTGTTGTATGACTTCAAATTTGGTGAGTCAGCAGCAGTTTCCTGTTGTCACATCAACGGTGCATTTGGGGAGGGCACAGTGTCCGGTCGCACTGCACGAGAATGGTCCGCACGCTTTCGCAAAGGTGAGCTTAACCTTCAAGATTCGTTCAGATCAGGACGTGAATCTGATGTCGACAACGACCGATTGCGACAGCTGGTGGAATCGGACCCACGGCGGACTAATCGTGAACTTGCGCAGGACTTGGATGTGCTCTATGCCACCATCGCCACGCACCTACATCAACTGGGTTAGGTGAACAGGTTGGCACAGTGCGTTCCCATGACCACACCGAACGCGACCGCCAGCGACGTGCTGGGTGGCCACTCAAGCGCATAGTTAGTGGTTGAAGTCCATCACCACAGAGATGAGAAGTGGAGCCTGTACGTCAACATCAAGAGGAGCAGACACTGGGTTGACAAGGGCGAGCAGCCTAAGCCACAGCCAAAGGAGGGTCCTCATCCGTCGAAGATCATCCTTTCTGTTTGGTGGGATTACAAAGGTTTGTCTAATACGAGCTGCTGGCCCGTAATGAAACTCTAACAGCGGACTTGTACTGTCAGCAGCTGGATAGACTGCCCGCCAAGATCGCAGAAAAGCGTCCGAATCATGGCACAATCCGATTCTTGCACGACAATGCTCGACTGCACATTGCAAGAGTGACTCGCCAAAAGCTTCCGACCTCGGATGGGAAGTGCTGCTTCACCCACCGTACAGCCCAGTTATTGCACCAACGGATCACCGCCTTTTCCTGTCTCTCTCTAATGCCATGCAAGGAAAAGCGTTCGATGACGAGGACGAACACATGGAACGCTGGGTGGCTGGCGTTTTCGAATCAAAGCTAGAAAAGTCCTGCGCTGACGGGATCGTGAGTCTGCCTGAAAGGTGGAGAAGAGTGATAGAACATGAAGGCGGCTACTTCGTTTCTTGAAGCGTTTCGGTTTTATGTAAAACTAAAAAAAATATGTCTTGGAAATGGCAAGAACTTCTGCAACAACCATAGTATCCTGGTTAGCTCTAGTTTATACTTGCGCGACGCGACACAGCAATCGCCGATATTTACCCTTCGCGCCGCCCAATCGTATTTCGACCATGGTGCCACGCCGCGCAGCGGCTCAACTATTAACTGGGGCCTACGATCGGTACTGGGTTTTATGCCTTCTTGATTTGCATATGGCTTGACACGAGTGAACTATTCTATTTAGTAGACCTCATAGATGTGCGGTACAGGTTCAGAGACACTGGAAGGATAGAAGTGAGGTGCCTTTAAGACTATGTAAGCTTTAACCGTTCCCAAGTGAGTAAATGCCTCAACTAACCCTTCTGGAGTTGAATGACTTCTGCTGTTTCCGGCGACTACTCTTGCGTTCGCGAAGGATCGTCGACGTAGTCCACCCATCACCACATCCAAACCTAGGCTTCAGCTAATTTGTTGTTCGTTATCCAGCCCGAAGGCCACTGGATAACGAACAACAAAACGGATAGGCCAAAGCCCGCGGAAACCGGAAAACGGTCAGCCCTGATCTAAACCTCGGCGCAGCCAGTGACACAGCAAATCTCTGCTTGATTACGAGAGCGATTTTCGCGTGTCTGGTACGTGGGACAGCGCGCTGCACAAATTTGACACGAAATAGCGTGACCCAAACTTCGTCTAAGGATAGACTTGAGATGCCAAATACGATGCTAATGTTCGTCGCAACAGTTACGAACGCTTACCCTTCCTCCACAATTCTATAAATTTATATTTATTACCAGACGTTCAGCGGCCAGGCGGCCTCCAAACGTCTGGTTGGGGGGCTTCGCCCCCAAACCCCGAGAATAGAACAACACCATCCCATCTGGTTGTGGTCTTCGCCGCCAAACCCCGAGAATAGAACAACCTCAATCTTCCTCCTTTCTTCTTTAGGCTTTCTTACATAGAAAGAAAAACTAGTTTTACTATATAGATCAGTGCATTGGGATACGGTATGTAGGGCAGAATTTTCGCTGCGCATATGAAGCTCATCCACCTCCATCACATGCACGCGAATTCAGGAAAATCATAATTAAAATTAATCTGTATTGGTCGACACCGCTTACTGTCCGACGGCAATAATACTCCTCCGAATTCCATGGTCACTCTCTCTACCCCTCCCCCCCCCCCCCTTTCGAAATATGTACTTCCTCTCCTATGTGCTGGCAAAGAAACGGAGTGAGTGTCAAGCACGCACATGTGACACTGAGTACCGATCCACGTGTCACTACTTCGCCACGACGTCTATGACACTCCTTCTGCACTCTGACACACATGCCACGGCTTTTGTAAGCCGTCTCCAGAAATCCGACACACACTGGACGATGTTGATGGAAAATGCTCCCCCCCCCCCTCTAATGGTCCCCTTTGTTGGTCCTCTTCTATTGGTCGCCCTTACTCGGAATCCCTACGCAAGATGGACGACTCTTCATAGCATCTTCTGAAATCCTACGCAAGTTGGACGACGTCTTCAGAGCATCTTCTGAATCCCTACGCACGTTAACGACGTCTTCAGCACGTCTTTTGAATCCAGACGCACACTAAACGACGTCTAGGGCACGCCTCCTAAATCCCTACGCTCTGCACTCGATCCCCATTCATACCCAGACGCGTTGCCCCTTGAATATCTCGTACACTTGGACGATCAGCCGCCAAGGATATAGTTCGTCAGCAATCGCCCATGGTTAAGCTCAAAGAAAACCCAGCTGACATACGCCGCACTAAAGTAGGCATCTTTCGGCTTCAGTCCCCCTCCCGGTGACGAACACGTGACATTAGCCGATTATATATAGTAGGATTATTATTATTTAAATTTATTTTTAATTACTTTGGGTTTAGTTTTTTCACGGATCTCCCTCGATAGGGAGCCTTCGGGCTCTCTTTTTAAGAGGGATCTCGGGCCGCTTGTCGCAGGGCCACGTGGCGCGTTCCCAGGGTGGTGGATAGGGGAATTAAACGCGAACCAAATGCGACCGTGTACTGCCCAGAGACGCAGGTGGGGTGCAGGGGATAGACTCCTTGCGCCTGCTGTGTCGGGTCGACGCGTTCCTTGTGCGTGGGAGCGGCATGTTCATGCACAGTGCGCGTGGATGTTTTCGCGCCTGTGGGGACTGTAACTGTGTCGGCTCGGGCAAAAGATTGCAGTCGGTAGACTGGGAGTACATCGTAAGGCGATTCGAGGCCGCCTCAAAAATCTCGCCCCGTCCCTTCGGGCAGTCTGGCTGCGGAGGCAGACATAACTCCAACGCCGCGCGAACCCTCCTGCGTCGCACACGGTGCGCGACGAAATTGGACGTGTTGCCGCGGTCCGATGCTTCCGAGGGCTAGAAACGCTACCAACAGGGACATGCGGCACGCCTTTGCCTTATTTCAACGTTTCTTGGAGATGGTATATGAATGTGGTTTCAACTGGACGATCAGCGACAGTTTATACAGGAATCCTGGTCATATAGGTGGATGGTTTCTAGTGCAGTATTTGCCATCTACAACTTCTTCGGTCAACTTTTGCCCGTGATTATGGTTATTCTACGAAAAAGGTCACAATCACCCAATTTCGGATCAATTGTCCTACTGCAGACTGTTGCCTACTACATTCGTGGGACCTTAAGTTCCTTGCTAAAAATGTGGTCTGGGAGCTTAAACACTGAGAACATTTCGTGCTCCGCGGCTAACCACGCGTCACCGAGCGCACGTCCGCGTTTCAGCGCCGCAAGGTCGCACGCGGCTAGGGCGCGACGTCGCGTTGGAGTTAGGTCCTGGAGCCGTCTGGCTCACTGCCCGGAGTTGTTCGCCCGCACGACAGAGCTTGACTGGCAATCCGTGTTGTATTGCAGTCAAACACAGCAGCACTAAAGAGCCTTATTCCCCTGACCCCGAAAGAGCCCCATTTCTGCAGCGATGGGAAGGACGAGTACGGAGAGGCTGCTAAAACCTCAGGGCCTAAGCAGGCTGCGCAAATTGAGGACTAGGATGACGATCTGCACTTACAACGCCCGCACGCTTGCATCGGAAGCATCCGTCGAGGACCTGATGATGCATGCCAGGAAGATCAAGTACGACGTCATCGGACTGACCGAGACGAGAAGACACCACCCCCTACACGCCGCCTACGACTCCGGAGAAGAACTGTTCCTCGGAACATGCGACAGCAGGGGAGTAGGCGGCGTTGGTGTCCTCGTCAACACGCACTTGGCCATGAACATCGATTCGTACGAGTCTCTGACAAGCCGAATCGGACGTCTGCGACTGAAGCGATGTGGCTCCGTGCCAGCCTTGACTGTGTTCGTCGCGTATGCCCAACATCCGACTACGACGACGAAGACGTCGAGGCCTTCTACGTGGAGCTGGAGAAGTTCTATAAGGAAGATCACACCTTCTACAAGGTGATCGTCGGCGACTTCAACGCCGAGGTCGGGCCATGAAGGTCGCCAGGTGAACTTCACATCGGAACCCACGGTTTGGAGTGGAACGAGCAAGGTGAAAGCCTGTCTGAGTTTATCATATCGACTAAGACCATCCATGGAAATTCACAGTTGCAGAAGCCTCCCTCCCTACGATGGAACTGGGAATCCCCGGTGGCTAGTTCCACAACGAGATCGACCACATCATCTTCAGTAGCAAGTATTGCCTGACCGACGTCTCCGTTGTCCCCAAGTTTGTAGAATCAGAGACTCGTACGAATCGATGTCTACACGGGATCGGACCACCGCCTCCTTCGCGCGAGGTTCCGCTTTTCGCGTCAGGCGTCATACCATAGCTCACCCCGAGCGACGCCTAGTGATATGCACCCGTATCATTCCATTGCGCCGTCCGATCGATATGGGAGCATATCATTAGGCGTCGCCTGAGGTGAGCGATGGTATGACAAAGGCCTCAAGGAGAGAAGGCCGCGAAGTTCAAGAAGAGGAGTCCCAGAACGACCATCAGCTGGGACCTCTACCCTCCCTTGCCGGCTTTTGAGAGGATGCCGTCATGGACAACGTCGACGAGGAATACGACCGCATCGTGCACCACTTCCACGATAGTGCTAAGGGAGCCGAGAGCTTGAAGACCACCAAGAGACGCCTGTCTCCGGAAACTCTCGAGCTTATACGCCAGCGGAGCAGCACGGACGTCAGGCAACTACCAGCTGACGTCCGAGCTTGCGAAACTATGCAGAGCGGCGATAAAGGAAGATCACAAGGAGGGAAGGGCGTAAGTGTTGGCTGAAGCAGCAGAGGCAGGGTTGAGCATCCGCAGTGCCCGTCGGAACTTCGCCAACTTCAAGACCAAGATGACCACTCTCCGACATCCTGACGGAACCGTCACCTCTTCCAGAAGGACCATGGAAAAGGTCATCCACGACTTCTACTCCGATCTCTTCGATAGCCACGTTCACCTGCCCCCATGCCATCTTCCGCAGGATGGATACGTCGTTCCCTCTGTTCTCCCTTCCGAGATCCGCCACGCCATCTCGTTGGCGCGGCTCTTCACACGCTACCTGTCGGAATGCAAGGTTCCATCTCAGTGGAAGACCAGCAAGACCGCTGTACATGAAGGGAGACGTGCACGACATTGGCAACTATCGCCCGATTTGCCTGCTGTCCGTAGTCTACAAGCTGTTCACTCTAGTCATCCTGACTAGGATCAGCAGAACGCTGGACAAAGGACAGCCACGCGAACAAGCAGGTTTTCGGAGAGGATTCAGTACGATCGACCACATACACACCATTACCAAGCTCAGACGCTGTGCCTCACGTTCATCGACCTGAGGAAGGCATTCGACTTCGTCGAGACTGAAGGGATTCCATCGCGGCGACGGGAAGTAGGCACAGTAGCACATATAAGAACTGAGCATAAGGTTGCCTTGTGGTCAGCAATGCAGGAGCACCGTTATATTCACTCTACAGCAGGCGTTTCGAAATATGTAGCCTAGTCAGTCCGAGGGAGACTGGTCCTCCATCCGTCCCACCACATGCGGCTTCCACAAAATCAGTGTCACCCTGCAATTATGTAGCAACCCCGACCGCAATCTTCGCGTCGCTCGAATTCTCGGTCACCTTGGGGTGTAAGCGTGGTGTGCCACGCGATAATGCCGCAGTAAGTTTGAAGACCAAGAACCACCGGTTACCCTCCGGCTCGTCCTTCAATTTCTGCAGCCTACCTCTCCCTCGCAGTATCCTCCGTGACACTCTCGCCCTCAATGGCTGCCGCAGGTGTCTCATCAACCTTTTCTACACCACAAGAGTCATTCATTCACAGGATTCACACGACAAACACTTGCGCCAAAGTGAAAGCGGAACAGAACAGGGAACAACGAAAGAACAAGAAAACAAGGAGAACAGCTCTGAAATCCCAGAGGTCGCTCAGTCCGTGAAACAACCGTCAAGAAGTTTTAAAACGACATTTACAGACATGTGTTTCTAGAAGACAGCTCATTGGAAGACAACGAAAGAAGCAAGTCTCTAGTTCAACTAAATTGAAATACGAAAATGTGTTGAAGGAGGAATAAAGGAGAATCCAATATGCCACAAAGAAGTAGGCAAAGCATATTCACATAAAAGAACTTGATTTTAGAGAGAACCTGTGAGAGATTTCTGCGCAGCCAAGCTCACCATATCATACTACCGCGTGAATGGAATCGCGACGCAGCAGTCACAAATGAAGAAAACCTCTTGAAGCGCCTCCTCCTCTATCTTCCACGCCTTCTTGGGGCATCCTTTGGCGTCACCTGCAACAGCGCGCTCGTTACTCTTCCGTTCACAGACCTAGGCTAATCACGAGAAGCTGAAGGATTGAAGAGTTGCACTACTAGGGTCCAAGAGGACTGTCTGCAGCGCACCTGAACGGCGAAGGCGAGTCACGTTGGAATATGCCCCTCTTCAGTTACTATACAAAATCGCTTCTTTTTGTCAAGCCGTTAACCAACGAGTGTGGACCCTAAGAGTCCACTATGGAGCTGTGGCGACGGACTCTATGCCGCTGCCGCGTGCCATTTGCAGGGATGTGCGGAATTCTTTTTTGGAGAAAAGCGGTAGGCAAAATGCGGAACGGAACAGTTCAAATTTTGCCGGAAACCGGGACATAAAACACGGAGGCGGAAAAACAAAGCTGATGAGAAATTCTCGTTTTAACAAATATAATACATCCTAAATGATGACAGTAACCTGTTGTCCATCAAATAACTTCTGCAGGAAGCAGGTGCAATTGTTCAGTCCTTTCACAACAAAATACAACAGCAAAACACTTCTGTATTCATAACGTTGATTGAATTTGTTTTCAAATATTACTAGTACAAGATGACGAGGTTCATGCAAAAACGTTTTCCAGTATTTTTTCCTCTGCGGTTTTCTCCAGGATCTCCAGGATTTTCTCCAGGCTTAGCAGGCGATTTACACGAAGACTGCTTATAGAATTCTAACCCAAAATTGATGGTTGAAACTAGACCTAGAATCAAGGAGACATCATATTCGGATTAACGAGGTCGTTTCTTTCTTGTGACACTAAAAACCTTTTGCGGCGCTAAACTCTAGCGGAATACTTCTTTTTCAGATAGTTCCGCATCCGGATGTTTAACCTCAACCACTTGTTCAATTCTAAGGCTGTACCCTCGACTAGTTTGAGGCGAATGACTCATATGTGGTTCGTGATATGGTCCATGATTCTACACCTCCCGAGAATCTTACCACCATTTCATTCTATTTAGAAACTTCTTCCCTGAAAGGCATAGGCAATTCCTAGATTTTCTCATTGATGTAGCTTTACTTCAAAGCTTCAAGGGTAATTTTTCGGACAAGTAGAAAAATTGTCTTACACCGTATGTCAAGTGAACATAGGAATGCAATGAGTGAGCAACCGGAGCGAGTTTTGTAAGAACGTTTGCTTCCATATACAGGGCGTCTCAAAAAATGTATACACTGTTTGGTAGGTAGTAACTTTGCCTACAGTAAAGGTGCTGAAAAAGTTAAGGGCTCGTATGAAGGCCTAAGAAAAGAAATTTTCTGACATATAAACCATTTTTATTCTTTAGTCTTCCGTTTTTTTGGAAAGATATTTCGCTTTCGTAAAGCATCATATTCAAGGTGTTGTTCTTCACTTCTAGTACATCTTCGTGCAGCGTCATGCACTTGTCTAAAATTCTGTAATTTTACACTCAATTGATTGTTTCTCGCTTGAATACTTGTTATAATTTCTTCACAAAGCGGCCATTTGGATTGATTTTTGCTTCTTTTGAGGTTTAAAATTCAAAAACACACTATGACTTGCGAAAAAAGCAGGGTGTCCTAAAAATGCAGGTGCTGTTTGAAAGGTTCTGACATTGCAGCTAGTGAAGCTTTTGGAGATGTTAGTCAAGATTGCGCCATGCCCTCTCCTGAAACCTTGCATCTCAGACTCGACTGATTGTGCACGTGCTGAATGCTTGTTATAATCTCGTTTCTACTTGGCCATATTAACCTGTGCCGTGCTTGTTTTAGCATTTAGGGCTTGACAATGAAAGATACGTGACATGCGAGTTCATTGATTGTACAATTTAAATGAGAGCAGGTGCCCCATTTTACAAAACGCATTCTGTGGACGAATGGAGCAACATTCAAGCTGAATGAAGAGGTTAATCGGCATAACTGCAGCTACTGAGCGACATTAAAAGAAGCACTGCACAGGTTAATGTGGCCAAGTAATGACAACATTGTAAACAGCATTCAGCTCATGCACAATCAATCGAGTTAGAAATGCAAGGTTTCAGATGGGGGCATGACGCAACGTTGACTATTTACACGCCACAAAATCTCGTTACCCTGTGCTTTCACAAGTCTCAGACATCTTCAGAAGCTTCATTAGCAGCAATGGCAGAACCCTTTGAATAGTAGCTGCATTTTTAGGATACCCTCTAATTTTTCGCAAGCAGCAGTGTGATTTTAAGTTTTAAACTTTAAAAGGAGCAGAAATCAAACAGTCCCTGCATTTTTAGGAAACCCAGAATTTTCCCTAATCATAGTTTGTTTTTGAATTTTAAACTTCAAAAGAAGCAAAAATCATTCAAAACGGCCACTTTGTGAAGAAGTTATAACAAGTATGTATTCAAGAGACGAATGCACGACGCATTTTATACCGCTCAGATGTCAGAAAATTTCTATTTTCTTAGGCCTTCATACGAGCGCTTAACTTCTTCAATACCTTTCTGTGAGCAACGCTATCACCTTTCAAACAATGAATACATTTTTTGAGACACCCTATATTTGGAGCCCATCCCTTGTAGGTGTCCATTTTACGATTACTCGAACACTTTGGGAGATGTGCACTCTTGTCTAGCAGGCAAGCCAACGTCTTGGCGCGAGCTGTCTGTGCTTCTTCGAGTAATAGTCTCTGTTTTGCTGACAGCCAAAAAGAAGGGGGGTGGGTACTCCCTCATAGGCATGGATTTCTTCGATGTGCAGCACACAAAGGGTTAGCATGCTACGCTTTCCTAGTTGTGTTCCACCCGGTTCTAGCATTCCGCTGGAATATGAAGCCATAGTAAGAAAAATTAGTAAAAAAAACGCCAGCGAAAAAAAAAAACAAAGCATTTTCAGTGTCGTATAGAGAATTTGTGCCGCATATTCCTTTAGCACTATTTTAAACCTAGAAACATAATTCTAGCCAAATAAGTAGGAACGCCGTGTCTATTCAGAAAGAACAGGCTGTTTTTTGCAAGGCACACTAGATTAACCGATTCTTTAAAAAGTGTCGTTTTTGCTTTCCAAAACATGTCTAGTTCTACTTTAAGCGCATGTCCATGTCTACTGTATAACGAAAAAACCTGATTTTTAGCAGTTAGCACAAAATAATAGGTTGAGTCATAAATTTTGCAACAAAACTTGTCTTCCAGCAAAAATAAGATTATACCACAAAAGAAAAATGATTGGCTTAAACGAAGTAACTGACGTTATTCTCAATTGGTCGGTTTCGAGCTGAAGAAGTCGTGTACCACCGCCGTGACCTCACCGACTTCGGCGAAGCGCCTACTATGGAGGAGGAGATCCATCGACCGAGGAAGATGGCAATCAGACGGGCCAATGTCCGGGGTGTATGGCGGTTGCTTGATTTTGGTCCAGCCTTCTATTCCTAGATTTTTTCCTGCGTCTGAAGTGCCGTATGCGGTCGGCCGTTGCCCTTGTGGAAGAAACATTGGGTTATATCGACTTCTTTCTCCACTAATTTCTGCTTTATCTATTCGAGTTGTTGGCAAAAGCGAGCGTCGATGATGTCTTGACTAGGTGGAGCAGCTCCCGGTGCACTGGACCATTACACATCCACCAAACGCACGGCAGGAGCATCTTTCGGTGGAGCCCCTGTTTTGACATCAGAACCTCGGCTCGTTGCGTGCCAGCCATTGCTTCCGACTTCACGGTTATTGCAAAGCATCCGCTTTTCACCGCTGGTCAAGACTCGACCCAGGCCCCCTCCCTTGAACCAGTGCAGGAGCCTTCGGCTGTCAGAAGCACAGCGATTTACTTGGGTTTCCGTCAACGCATGATGAAGGCGATTTCGGTGACCTTATAATCCACTGCAGTCACGAAGGTGTGGGGATCAGCGGTCAGTCCCAGTGTGGTTTGAGAAGAATTCGCCTTGATGGGTTGGCGCAGGCGCCCTTTGTCTACAGCAGTTAATCTTCCCGGGAGTGGTTTGTTTTTGTTGCTCTTCTAGGCGGAATGGAACTGCTGATACCATCTCCAATAATTTATTCGATTAGGAGTGAACCTGCCGGTGGCTTCCTGAATGTGCTTGCTCCGTCGCTGAGTTGCTGCCGAGCTTGAACTAATTGAAAATGATATCATACACTTCTTATTTTGAGTGGTCGTCGTTTTAGTGAATAAAACGTTTCATCGACGCAAGGAAAATTAACGATTCATAACTCAAAATGATCGCCAGGAAACAAGATTTCAAACTAATACTTCAGCGGGTTTCCTTTGAATTCTAGAAAAACCGAAATGTTTCAAAATTTATGACTCAATCTAATAGTTGCTTTGCGGCCTTTCAAAAACGAGGAAACTCCAACGCGTCGTCGGAACCGCGACATGGAGTGGGTTTAGGGCAATGATTTATTTATTTATTTATAACTGCACCTTAAGTGCGCTCATATAGCGGGGAGATAACGAACAAAGCAATGCTTCACAACTGTAGCCATCTAATGTGGAACAACAATGAGGAACTTAATATCACTATGCGCTACATTCTGTAATTTTCCAGTGTTGTCCAGCATTCAGAAGCCCAAATAATTACATTTCTTTTTCTGAATCTTGAGCCCATTTTCTCGCAACGGTTTAGCAGAACTTTACTTCTTTGAACTCTATAGAATCTATTCTAATAAGACAGATTGGTAACCAAAAATTTTAGGAAGAAACTTCTCAAAACAGTTCCGTTCTCAAAGGTTGTTTGCGAGACATTTACTGCGTGCTTCCACAGTCCTGCAATTGCGCAGCAGGCTGTAAGTTCTTACCAACAAGGACAAAGGTCTCCAGGAGGTGATTATTCCGAGGGAGAAGGGAGGGGTCGTAAACTCAACGTAGTTTTTAAGCCTACAATACCGCTCAAATTCTTTGCAAAAAAGACGCTTTGTGACGGATTAATCCGTCGCAAAGCGTCTTTTTTGCAAAGAATTTGAACGGTATTGTATACCGTAGCCCTCCCATTCATGTACAAAACTTTTGAACTCACACCATCGCACACAGCTTTTGAGCTAAAACCATTGCATAGAAAACCTGATCCTCATTCTAAAATCATAATATTCATAAAAATAAACCACTCTGAGACAAGATGTTGGAAAACGACGCTTGCTCGTCGAAATTGGGAAAAAAGACGCGGTTTTGCGCTGAATGGACGAAAGATAGGGCTGCTATTCTATTGTAGTTATCCAGCCTTGGACTTTGAGGTTAGCGCAGCACAGCGTTTTGATTAGTTTATGTCAAAATTACAACAAAAGCTTAGCCCGCATGCTATCAATCGGCTCTGAAATGTAAGTTTTGGGTGGATGCGTAGCGTACCACCTCTCATTATTAGGTCGCAAAATTTCTGTAGCTTTTCTGCTTTTATGATTTTCCAAGGTTTTTAGCACCTTGCACCTCTTATGGCGCCGAAGGCTGTAGGCTTTTAAACAGTGCTTACGCTTTTTGGGACGCACTGCACAATGGCTGGAAACACGGTGCAAGTAAAAGGAAGGAGGGGCATCGCACATATGGACGACGAAAGTGAGTACTGTCGTTCTAATTCACACTCATGGTGACAAAAAATTACTCTGCAGTGGATTTTGAATCAGACCTCGAAAATTTTGCAATGTCAAAAAATTTGAAGGGTACATTTGCATAGCGTGTAATGGTAAGCCCAAAAGCCAGTTTCAATCACTTCCTTTGACCTTCAATTTTTTATGTATAAAGAAGCTATCCTCACAGTACGACAGAGAAAGGACAGTTGGGCATACGGATAGAGGCATCGACAGAATGATTACCTATTTTATATGTTACGACTCTTAATACTGCAATATATGATTTGCGCTCAATTTGCATCTCGGAAAAAAGCAAAAAATATCTGGAAACTTTAACCTGGAGCAAAGTTTAACCTGGAGCAAAGCTGTTAAGAAAAGATGAAAGTGCAGTGCCATTGCCTGGAATACGCCACATAGCCATCTCTCACCTGATGTCGTGAAACAATAACTAAAATAAGAGAATTGTTTAAAGAAGACCTGTATCCCATCCTACTATTATATAAAGTGTTAATCTGTCTGTAGTTAGGCGTTAGGGCCTCTACAGAGTCTCGCGGCAGCACCCGGAGAACTGGTCCATATCACTCCCGCCGCAGTGGGACCCACGCTGCCACTGTGGTGGAAGCCGCGGCGCGGACGAGTTGTCGCGGAGCCGCCGCACGCAAAAGTCCCCGAGGGCTGCCGCAGTTCACGGCGGCTCTCACCCGCAGCGCCAGGAGCTGCGGGTGAGACCCGCCGGAGAGCGCGATACATGGGTGTCCATTATGGTTCATCTATTCTAAACATTTTTTTTTTCAAACGAATCTACATGCTAGGGATATAGCAGGTTGGTGCATAATTTCTGTCCATAAAGGTGCTTGACAACCAACAATATAATCACTGGTAAAGTCAACAAATGGAGGCGTATGGAATCCTGCACTCAAAACGCAACGCAAAGAACCTTAGCACGATATTAGGTAACCGATTGCACTGAAAATCTCCGTGGCCTTCCAGTCACAAGTTAGTCGTCTCGGGTTTAAGGAAAACCTTTGCACAGAAATGCAACAACAAAGCAGACCGTTCTTTTAAGTATGAGCTATTACTGCATCGAGCAGACCTCCCGGGCTCAATAAGGCATCGGAGGGAATGCTGTCATCACAAGGGCCACCACACTCTTCGAGCTGCTTGTCAAGCGAGGAACTTCTAGTGGTGGTAGATCGACAAAATTGAGAGCAAGCGCAAAATGGCACAGAACTGTTGAGTTATAAAAAGTGTTCTATTAGATTTCGGGACTTAGATTCAAGAACTCCTATTCTGACTTAGAAAACGTTTCTTCACAAAAGAAAAAGCGTTTTGCTTACTACATCCTTGACATTCCCAGAGGTCGCAACTACCGGCAAAAGTACGCAGTGTTGCGTACAGCAATCCTTGCGGCGTCGCACCACCCGCCGTTGTCATGGCGGGTCCGCGGCACCCGCAAGACTCTGCTGCCGGCCTTAGGCGTGCCTGAGCGTTTGTGTTTAATAAAGGAGAATGTTGATAGAATCTTGTGAGCGGAACGCCACACATCCAACACCTGCGGCGTTTGAAAGGATCATCATTGCGCCCATAGAACAGTAGTGTGAAGACCAGTTAAGCGACACACGGCGTACAATACCGCGCGCGTCGCGCGGTCAAAAAGACGGCTTGCGACGGAAAAATCCGTCGCGAACCGTCACATGCTTATAACTCCTTTAATCTTGAATTGTTTCAGAAACTGTTGGCACCATTCGATTCGTCTCATCAAGATCTACAAAATCATGTATGAAACTTTACCAGGCCACCGCATTTTCGTCGTGGGTGGCCTAAAAAAGAACTGCAGCAGGCTTTTGCGATTGGAGCACCTTATTCTCCAGGACGTACATGTGACGTGCAGTAAGAGTAAGAGGGCAGGAAACTTCAATCGCAAAGTACGCCGCCCTAAAATAGAAGATGGGGCTAAGGTAGTTTAGGCAGCTGGAGAGTTGCGACCATATCGTCTTAAAGCACCTGAAGTGTTCCGCTCGTCTACGCATTTGCATGCCGTTGGCTCGCCGTGTCTTCGCGCAATGGTCGACCGAAATCGGAAAAATTGGGTCGCACAAGGCTCACCTGCATATTCGCATCGCTGTAATTTAGTCTATTCATGAGCTGCACCGTTGTATTTTAGAGCACGTCAAGAACCTTGTACTGCCTACAAAGCCCTCGAGTTGCAGCCCAAACGATTTGAACTTGATAGTTATTGCGCTACGAACTCTCCCGCGCGTGCATTTGCGAGCGGTCGCCCCACTCCATTGATAGGCTCTATTCTATATGCATTGTTCACAGCGTACTCTAAAGCCTCCTCGGAACGGAGTACAGTAATTCCTGAGTAGGGCAGGCGGAATTTTCTAATCTATCCTATTAGGTTGTAACGAAATAAATGGCACTGACCACTGTAAATTTAAACAGTTAATATCTCGGCTTATAGGCAAGTTTATTAATTGAAATAAAAACCTCTGATTCTACACATCTTTGCCAACGTGATACAAGCTTTTTTATACCAGTAGCATAAAAATCAGAAGTTCTGGAATTAACGAAATCTTCGAAGGCACTTTCGGCATCCTGTTGGTATTTGAATATTTTCCCTACCAAGAAGTTGCCAAGATGCTTGAAGAAATGGTAGTCTGTTGGGGAGAGGTCGGGAGAAAACGGAGGATATGGTAGAGTTTCAATGCTCAGCTCATTCAATTTCTGCAACGTTATTCGTGCTACATGGGAGCGAGCATTGTCATGCAGAAGGAGAACTCGCCTTCGGTTTACCAAGGCCGGCCGGATATCCTTCAACTTTTTCATCATTTCTTCAATTTCAATGCAGTACTTCTCTGCCGTGATGGATTCACCGGGAGGGAGGAAGCTGTGGTGAATAATTCCCAGCGAACGCCACCATACTGTCACCATTACTTTCTTTTGGTGCAATTCCTGCTTCGGAAAAACCTTGGGGCTCTCATCGCTGTCCACCCACTATGCCGATCGTCGCCTGTTGTCGTACATTATCCATTTCTCGTCACAGGTTACGATGCGATCAAGGAATGGGTCCGTTTCGTTCTGTAGAAGCAGTGCGGACGAGATCTCTTATCGTCGGTTTCCTTGCTCCTCAGACAGCTCGTGAGGCACCCATCTTTCCAGCTTTTTGGTCTTTCCAATTTCCTTCAGATGCCGGGCAGCTGTTTTGTAACTGACGCCAAGAACCTTCGCTATCTCCCTGGTACCTTTGTGTGGATCCTCCTCTACCACATCTCTCAGCTTGTCCTCATCAACATCACTATGCCTCCCACGACCTTCATGTTCTTCCAAGCTCTCATCTCCATTCCGGAACTTCTGATACCAACGATACGCCGTCCGAATTGTGGAACATCCTTGACCGAATGCGGCGTTGATCTTCTCGTCCGCCTCCTCAGCTGTAGTGCCTAGCTTAAATTCATACAAGTAAGTGCCTCGGATTACCCTCTTGTCCATCTGCAAAAAAGTCAATAAAACTCTAAAGATTTCCCACTTTCACATAGAAAATTTGGTATTCGCCGATGGAGCAAGGTTTGCGCTTCTAAATGATATGCCACTTGTTACGGTTTGATCTTGATCAAACGCGTAAAGACGCGTCAAAAAATGGCGCGAGCCAGTGCCATTTAATTCGTTACAACCTAATAATTTCAAAACCGGTTCTATCGTATATGCATTTTGCACGGCGCACTCTCTCTTCTCGCTTCTTAAAACTTCTTAAATTGTATAAGCTGCTGTCAGTGTGTGCACTAGAGCACTAAAGAGGGTAAGCCTTGCTGTTTAGCACGACATTTGAACCGCTTCCACTCGCTCGATTGATAGGCTCGATCCTATATGCATTGTGTACGACGCACTCTCGGAACATTCTAAGCATGACAGAGCAATGACAACGCACGCCATGCTTGAGATACTCCGAAAGCACTGCACGTCACATGTACGTCCTGGAGAATAAGGTGCTCCAATCGCAAAAGCCTGCTGCAGTTATTTTTTAGGCCACCCACGGCGAAAATGCGGTGGCCTGGTAAGGTTTCATACATGGTTTTGTAGAACTCGATGAGACGAATCGAACGGTGAGAACAGTTTCTGAAACAACTCAAGATTAAAGCAGTTATAAGCGTGCGACAGTTTGCGACGAATTTTTCCGTCGCAAACCGTCTTTTTAACCACGCGACGCAGGCGGTATTGTAGATGGCGCGAAGGGTCACAGAGACTGGCGAATGGATTGACTCTCCATTACTGAAACGCGGTCCGGAAGCTTATACATTTGATTAGAAGTAAATCGGTTGAAACAAAAGAAGTTTAAAACTTAACCCTCTTTCGAGACAAATTTAACTGATGAATTCACTCGTAGGTCATGTTTCTATTTTGAAACAAATTTTTGATAAATCACTTGGCGTTTGCTGCGAGCTTAATCCGTATTTGAACAGCACACATCTCTCGTTGTCTAGAAACTTCACGTGGTGTGAAACATTGCTAAGAATTTTATTTATTTATTTATTTACTTATTTACTGCACTCCAAGGTGCGCATTTTGATAGCCCTTTAAATCCCTAAAGCGTATTCCCCAAAAAAGTCGTTTTGTGGTCACTTGGAAAATGCGCAGACTTCCGGGAAAACTTGTCATGTGGGCAACTTTGGAAGCGTGCAGGTACTAAAGGTTTTCCCCCAAAGGGTTC
This sequence comes from Heligmosomoides polygyrus polygyrus, assembly GCA_947396885.1. Lineage (NCBI taxonomy): Eukaryota > Metazoa > Nematoda > Chromadorea > Rhabditida > Heligmosomidae > Heligmosomoides > Heligmosomoides polygyrus. The sequence continues at coordinate 51,902,600 of OX377203.1, read as the reverse complement.
CCTCCACAGTTTGCTCTCACCTAACTTGTCTAATGGGAATAGCACGTATAAGTATACAACAAGTCGATATTCCATAATCAGAGCTCTCTAAAGTAGAGGAATTTGGGGGTCGAGCGTTCTATCCCCTCATCCCCCTGGCCCGCCCACCCCCAACCCCCTGCAATTGCTCGAGAGTCTAGTGGCTGCCTTACGAGATAGTGGAGACGCAGACATTTGCCACGCCTCTGTTTAAAGGGCGGGGGATAGAACGCCACTCCGCCGAGGAATTTCCTAGAATTGATGGTAATGAAATTAATAAATCCTTTGATCGGTGGGCCACCGCTCCGTGCAGAATATAGTACGTAGGCCACTAAATTAAACTTTGGCAATCATGGGCATTTGTCATATCGCTAGCAAGCTAGCTGAACACTAATCCCGAATATACACCTATTTTTTCCAAGATATTCAATTTCAATAGAGTTACACAAATGTTGCGGAAAAAGGCGTTCTTTTGACGAGTTGTGAAAACGTCGTGCCTATAAAAACGGGAGGCAGTCGTTATTCCCGACTCCTATGCGCACTGACGATGCCGACAGTGCCTTCGGAGCCAATTAGCGTCGACTCGCACAGTGCCACCCGCCGCTTCGCGACGATCCCCAAGGCAGCCCTCGCCGCAGTGCGATGGTGACCTAGCCGAGCACGCGAGCCTGCAGATCGCCCGCAACCCCACTGAGGACGAACTACACAGATCGACCAGATTTACAATTACAGTAAATTACTTATTTAGAGGGTTAACAAAGGCAGCGTTAAGAGTCGTACTGATGCGAGACCTACACACTTTCATATCAGAATGTCGAGCTCTACCTGATGGGCTGTACAAGAACGCTTGAAATTCCCTCTGTAGAGATATTTTGACGCAGGATTCGAGCCAAAGGCTTCACAACAATTAGGCACGAAATTTGTATACTTTATTATAAAAATTTTAAGCTCTATCTGTTTGGCTGTACAAGAATGCTTAAACATTTCTCTGTGGAGATATATTGCAGGCCTCCGGATAAAGACTGCGCGAACAATCCATTTAGTAGAGAGCCTTCCTAGAAGAACCCTGTTCCAGTTTTTTCATAATATTTTTCAGGTTTTTCTAAGAACCTCGCCATCTTTATGAACCTTTGTGATACTCAGCACGATATTTCTCGAGACTAAGACTGAATGGGTAAGAGTAAAAATTCATGGTAATTGAATTTTATCAGGCAACATGTCAAATTGTTCTTCCAGTGTCATGCCAGTAGAATAAAGATGCATCCTTCATGAATGAAACAAACTTCTGAGGAGGAGCACCGTTATTTTAGGCGTCAGTGTACATTTCGCCTCCAAGCCTGTGTTTTGGAGTTTTTTTTGCATTGTTTGTGCAGTCTTTATCCGGAGGCCTGCAATACGTATCCGCAGAGGAATGTTTAAGCATTCTTGTACAGCCCAACAGGTAGAGCTCGAAATTCTGATATGAAAGTGTGTAGGTCTCGCATCAGTACGACTCTTAACGCTGCCTTTGTTAACCCTCTAAATAAGTAATCTACTGTAATTGTAAATCTGGTCGACCTGTGTAGTTCGTCCACAGTGGGGTTGCGGGCGATCTGCAGGCTGCCGTAATCGGCTAGGTTACTATCGCACAGCGGCGAGGGCTGCCTTGGAGATCGTCGCGAAGCGGCTGGTGGCACGGTGCGAGTCGACGCTAATTGACTCCGAAGGCACTGTCGGCATCGTCAGTGCGCATCCGAGTCGGGACTAACGACTATCACCCTATAAAACATCCAGCTGCAAGCCTTGTTGGTGCAGAAGTAGGTATCAAAAGACATGAGATTTCCTTTCTCTTCTCAGTGCTATGGTACCCCTAAAATCCTTCAAGAACACTAGTTGTGCCTTACGGATAAGCTCTTGCCACTGAATTCGAAAGTAGATTGGCTACCTTCTGCATCTTCGAAAACCCTGGTGTTTTCCTTGCAGGAGGAGTATCATAGGTAAACTGAAATTACTCAGCTTTAACAAACGAATCGAATTGCGAATAATTGGCTTTCAAAGCTTACGGTATCAGCTTTTCGAGGCGGTGTGGCATTGGTAGCAACATCGACAATTTTAGGAGATCGCTAAACATAGCATGAATAAATTTCTAATACAGTCCACAGCTTCCGTCATCTGCCACTTTTTTGGACTGCGAAAAAATTTCTGTAGTGCTCGCATCAATAAACAACTAAATGTTCAATGCACATTAACTATTACAAGAAACAAGGAAACGCTTACCGAAACAATAACAGGAGACTTAGAACCTTTCTGCACCTGCTGCTGCACAAGCCTTGCCCGTCCACGGCGTTGCCGTTTTGGAGGCATATCTTCAGGCGTCGCGCTGCCAGATGAGGCTAGCTCTGCAGGGGAACCGCGATCTGCCGCAACACCTACATAGTGTTCATTCTTGATTGTAGTGAACTGTGAACAAAACGCAGACAGCTTGTGAGATTCTCATTATGCGAAATTCTACACTGTCGATCATTACATGCTGAAGATGATGTACTTCGGAATGGACTAAAATAAGTGAACCGTTTGTTTATGGAACATCCACAAGTACATACAGATGTCATGTTGTTATCGCATTGACATGTGAGGTGATTTTATGCCATTTATTGATTCAACAGGCGCTTCTTTGAAGTCTACGAAAGCGCTTTCAAAATGAGAATGCCGACTTCATCTCCCGTTCTTATGTTACCCCAGAGCATGGTAACGCTTTTCAGAAAGCTACGGTTAGTTCTTCTGTGTATTCGTACATCTCGGTTATGGTTGAATGTGCCGAACTATTCGTCCAAGGTACATATTCTCTTTTTCTATATTCTAATTCTTTCAGGCAATCAAAGTGGTAAGGGAAGTAACAAGTGACCATGGCACTTTGAGACGTGATCTATATCACAGGTTGCGATTCCAAATATCTGTTCCGTTTCTGCTAGACGCTTCTGGGTACGAAGTTGCGGACCATTTTTAGTTTGCCTTCTGAGCCCACTGTCTGTGCGCAGAGTTCGCCAATTACAAGAAGGCGAGCTCAAGTAGGCTGGGAACAGCGGCGGCTGTCGAGCGGTGGTGGCGCACTGGATAGAAAGGCGGCATAGTGAGACGGAAGATTTGTTGTTCGACTCTCCTGTGGTGTAGGAGCTTTGCACTTCCTAGAAAAAATCCGCCACAGCCAAGCAAAGGGCTCTATGTGAAATCGCAACGAAAAAGGCCGCCAGAAAGGAAGCCTGATTCACAGGTACTGTTGTGCTTGACTCCAGAGGTAGAAAATTTATTCAGATAAACCTAGACCCTCCCCATAAATCGAGGCCCATAGGCTAATAAAGTGATTCAGGGTGCTGATCACTTATGAAGGTTTAGTTTTTAAATTTTCGACTGATTACGGTGGCTTACTGCAGGCATAGAGCATGGGGGAGTGACCTTCACTCACCCATACCTATCGTAACCCACCGTAATCAATCGAAATCTAAAAACGAACCTTATAATACTGACTAGCGCCTTAGCCCTAGTTTATAGTTGCGCCGCTGCGCGGCGCGGCACCATAGTCGGAGTAGATATCGACCAAGCGACGCGAAAAATCGATGTATCTGTCGACCACTACGCCGCGCCGCGTGGCGGCGCAAGTGTAAACCAGGCCTTAAACAACCTCTCTGGGCGAGGTTAGGGCGAAATTGATCACCACAATCCCACGACAACCTCATGGTACTTTTCCCCCTAACTTTAATTCATCAAGGTACGTCTAAAAATTGCGAATCGACGTTGCTTTCTAACAAAAGAAAGAACTTGTGAACAATTGAGACAACTGCTCAATTGTTTTTAACAACAAAGAACGGCGAATTAACTAGCTTAGCTGTTAAAAAAATAGTAAGCTCTAAAACTCAAAGAATTATATTAAGTTCTGACTTGCACTTAAACTGAAGTCTTCAGAACATTAGCACAGTCTACTGCAGTTCAAGAACAGATGAAGAGCGACGGTTCATCACGTCAAACCAAGGTACTGTGCCGTACGTGACCTTTGAATAGACGCCGCAAAAACCGCGGTTTTGCGGGTTTTGTGTCTTTTTGATAAAACTCGTCTAAAATTCGCACATTTTGAAAAGCCAAGAACACATTTGGGCTCAGGAGCTCGAGGTCTATCTTTTGGTACACACATACACATTTCATATGAAGCCATGAAAATGTCCGAAATTGAAAACTTGAGCTCCATTGCGAAGGGCGGTGGTAGACGAGTTGTCGGTCGCAAACCGTCGAAAACCGTTGCGAGCTCACAATTCCTCTACTTTGAGGTTTTTTGAGAAACGGTTGTTGCCGTTCGATTTGTCTGTTTGAGATCTACATAAACATATACACAGCTTTACCAGACCACCGCATTTTCGCTGTGGGTGGCCAAAACGAATGGCTGGAGCAGGCCCTTTGCTATTGGAGCAGCTTATTTCCCAGGACTTGTATGTTTTCGAAGTATCTCTATCATGGCATACGTCGTCAGTGTTCTGTCGTCAAGAATCCTTCGAGAGTGCGCCGTGTACGGTGCATATGGGATCAAACCTATCAATCGAGCGGGCTCGTCAGCTTGCAGAGTAAGCGTTCGGGTAGTTTTGCAAAAATTCCTACTCAGGAATTGCTGTACTCTGTTCCGGCGAGACATTGGAGTGCGTCGTGCACAATGCATATAGGATCGAACCTATAAGTCGAGTGGGCGCGACCGCTTGCAAGAGCACCCCGCGCGTGTTCAGAGCGCAATAACTCTGTCAAGTTCGAATCTTTCCGGCTGCAACTTGTGAATTTCGTAGGCAATTCAAGAGAAAAATTCAAAAGGTGCGTTGAAACACAGCGACCTAGCTTTTGAATGGACAAAGTTACAGCGGTGCGAAAATACAGGTTAGTTTGGGACAATTTTTTCCGAGTTAAGTCGACTACTTCGAGAAGACCAGGCGAGCTAAGGGCATGCAAATACGTGGGCGAGCACAAAGCACTTTACGATGACATGTCGGCACTCCTCAGATGCCTAAACTTCTTTAGCCCTGCAATTTCTGCAATTTTAGAGCGGCGGAGGGCAGCGGTGAAGTTTCTTCTGCCCTTACTCGCCCATATTTGAGTTCTCGATACTCTCTATAGTACCATTTTTGAAGCTCAGAAAGCTCTATTGAACGGTGTCAATCTCGACCAATTCTGGAAGAATCGATTTTTTGAGTTTTTGACAATTTCGCATCAAAGAAGAGAGACGCTTTAGCCCTAGTTTATACTTGCGCAGCTGCGCGGCGCGGCATTATGGTCGGAATAGATATCGACCGGGCGGCGCGAAAAATCAATATCTATGGCGATCGCGGAGCCGCGCCGCGTGGCGGCGCAAGTGTAAACTAGGGCTTAAGCCGCAGCAGATTGACGAGATTGACGGTTTGACGAAAATCGACACTTTCGAACGGGGCCAAATTCGATACCATTTGATAGAGCTTTTCGTGGTGAATTGAACGGTGTTGCTGCAAGCAGCATCGACCGTTGTTGTGCTAAATGCCGACGTGTTCTGAGCAAGATAACCTTGTAAAGTGTGGACCTTTCCGGCAGCAGCTTGTGCATTTTGTAGTAAAAAGTTCAAGATATGAGCTGAAATACAGCAACGTAGCTTATGATTGGACAAAGTTACAGCGGTGCGAAAATGCAGGTAAGTCTTGTGTGACACGATTTATTTCCGATTTCAGTCGACCGCTGTAGGAAGACGCGATGAGCTAACAGCCATCGAGAACGTGGGCGCCCTAGGCCGAGCCTACGTGGATGATGATGTCACCGAAATCGATATGTTCGAAATCGGCCAAATTTCCTCGTCCAAAATCATTCAGAGAGTCATCTGGTGCGCTGATTACGAATCCGATGTCCGTTTTTGAAATTCCTCCATTGGGGGTATTGGATTCTCTCCTAGATAACTGCGTGTGGTCGGGTCAGGATTACCGATTTTGCTCAAACTTCGTCTACGGGTTATTCAGGGTGCCAAACACGATGCCGGAGTCCATTTTCGCTGATTATGGCAGGAGACCTCCCATACCGATAACTGAGGATGGTCGGTGGTACTGACCTCACCACCTTCAAACGACAGGTAACCTACCGAAATCGCCGGAATTTTCTATTTGTGGCGCCGGATTCGTAATCAGCGCACCAAATAGCCCCTAGATGATTTTGGACGAGGAAATTTGGCCCGGTTCGAGAATGTTGGTTTCGATGACGTCATCGTTCTGCCACGGCCTTGAGCCTCTTCGAATTTGATGCGAAATTGTAAAAAAATCGATATTCCCAGAAGTAGTCGAGATTGACACCATTTTTTAGAGATTTTCGAGCTGAACAGAACAGCACTATTGTGTCGCGAACTCAAATATGGGCGAGTAAGGGCAGAATGAACTTCACCGCTGCCCTCCCCCGCTCTAAAATGGCAGATGGGCTAAAGCAGTTTAGGCTTCTGGAGATCTTCGAACATGTCGTCGTAAATGGCTTTCAATCTCGTGCTGGTCCACGCATGTGCATGCTCTCCTCGTTTCCTGCAGTAGACGACTGAACTCGGAAAAATCGTGTCACAAAGGCTGATCTGCATTTTCACATCGCTGTAGCTTTGTCCAATCAAAAGCTACGTCGCTGTGCTTCAGCGCGCCTCTTGAACTTTGTGCTGCCAACAAAATCCAAAAGTGGCAACCAGAAAGATTCGAACTTGACAGAGTTATTGCGCTCAGAACACGCCCGCGGGTGCAATTTGTGGGCGGTCGCGCCCATTCGATTGGTGGGTTCGATCCTATATACATTGTGCAATGCGCACTCCAAAGTCTCGCCGGGACAGAGTACAGCAATTCCTGAGTAGGGCGGCTGAGAATTTCTGATAAAACTTCTTGAACGCTCACAAGCTGTCGCGCCCATCGATTAATAGGTTCGATCCTATATGCATTGTGCACGGCGCACTCTCGGAGGATTCCTGGCGACAGAGCACTGACGACGTACGCCATGCTCGAGATACTCCGAAAACATACAAGTCCTGGGAAATAAGTTGCTCCAATCGCAAAGGGCCTGCTCCAGCCATTCGTTTAGGCCACCAACAGCGAAAATGCGGTGTCTGGTAAAGCTGTGTATACGTTTATGTAGATCTCAAAGAGACAAATCGAACGGCAGCAACCGTTTCTCAAAAGACCTCAAAGTGGAGGAATTGTGAGCACGCAACGGTTTTCGACGGCTTGCGACCGAGAGCTCGTCCTCGACCGCCCTTCGCAATGGGGCGCAAGTTTTCAATTTCGGACATTTTCATTGCTCCATATGAAATATGTATACCAAAGTATAGAGCTCAAGCTCCTGACCTTAAATATGCCCTTGGCTTTTCAACTTTTACGGGTGACTTTTAGGCGAATTTTATAAAAAAGACGCAAAAACCGCAAAATCGCGTTTTTTGCGGCGTCTGTTCAAAAGACGCGTCCGGTGCTGTAGATGAAGAGATATAGAATGGGTCACTGCTGACTTCTGCTAAGAGAACCTTTAATTTTTTGCCTTATTTAGAACATCGAAAACACCTAAATTCTTAAGCAAGTGAAGATTGTAGATGTCAAACACGTCTTCCTAGAAATGGACAGAAAATGATCGAACAGCATTCCATGTTCGACTTATTGAGCCATAGAAAATTGTTGGTTACGGAATTGTTTTGAATCTAATAGCCTAGCGAATCTTTCCCGCAGTTTTCAAATGAAAGATTCACTAGGCTATTAGGATATTAGATTCAAAACAATGCCGTAACGGTACTAAGCGGGATGGTGCCCTACCTGTCGCGCCATCCGTCGCATCGCGGCGGAGCGTTCAAGCGGCCACGCCCTTCCACCAATAGCAGCAGAGCGTCGCGGGCGCTTTTGAACGCATTGGTTCGTACGTTCGAATTCAAAGTATGGCACGCACTCCCGCGATTGATCCCTTTGAACGGATGCGTCGACGATGAACTGCAGTGCACGAATAGGCTATACATGCTGCGAGATTGTGTTACCTTCTACAGGGTGCGTAAAAAGTATTGGCGCAGTAGATGACAGTTGTGGAAATAGTATTGCGCAGTAAGTTTTAAAATATTCATTTGAGAAATATGGAAAATGATCTTGCAAACACGATAGAATAACTCGCAATCGACATTGGCTCCTTACTGAGAAACCGCGGAAAAATTTATGAGCACGCGCCGCAAGTACTCGCTTGGATTTCGTCCCGTGCTCTGAACAGGGTAGCCTTCTGGGACTGCTCACTTCTGTTGAAAGTAGCCCAGATCTCATTCTCCTAAATCGCCTAAAAAGAGTAATCCAGCGGATTCATATTTAAGCTATGCTCGTCTGAGAAGCTGTCTACACCTGCGCGCGTTATTTGTTTGACGTTATCGGACAGAGATTGATAATTTTGGATTTGAACGTTTGCGTGCTTGAACATATCGTAATCATCACCTGTTATGACAGAGCCGTGGCTGACGTTTGGGTTGCTGACCTCTTTCCTCACCAACCGTTTCGAACAGCGCCTAATTCTCTTGTTAAGGAAATATCCTGCTCTTTGGGTAACAGACAAAAAAAGGGCCACCGTAACGACGACGATCATGTTTCTTCAGTTTTTCCGTGTTTTTTTAGCACAATACAGACAACAAAAATAACACACAAAAACCTAGGGGGTAGAAAGAGAAAGCTGGAGCTGAAACAAAAAGTAGGTGCGTCAATACTTTTTACGCACCCTGTGTAGATGTTCTGATTGTGTTCAATTCTAAGTTGTTCTTTGTTTTGCTCCGTGTTCTCCTCCGCTGACGTGGAAGAGGTCGGCAAGGGAAAGAGCTACGGGGTGCGGCACAGGTGAGTTAGATAAGCCACACCCTGGAACTCCTTCCCTTGCCGACCTCCTCCGCGTCAGCGGAGGAGAACATGGTACCCAACATAACCTGGGGTAGTGGTCCCGCAGCGCCGGCAGCGCTTTGCTGCTATTGATGGAGGGACGTGGCCGCCTGACCGCCCCGCCGCGATGCGGCGGATGGCGCGACAGGTCGGGCACCAGCCCGCTTAGTACCGCCGTAACCAACAATTTTCTATGGCTAATCAGTTAGACCATAACGGCCCAGACGCTGGAGGAAGTGAGGAAGACTTACGCAACCCACCGTCATAGGTGACTTTGCATCGGGCGCACTGTCGGTGTTGGACGTGGGTCCTAGTTCTGCACCAGCTCGTTCTTTGGGTCCAGCTACGGCACGTAAGGTTGTGGGAAGTCTGCAGACATTGCAGGATCGCCTGCGGCGTAGAGCGACAATCGATGCGCAGGGTGCTGGGTCGGACCCAGCGCGTGCCATTCCTTCGCTACCGTTCCCGCCCGTATACCCGAGGCCACATGAACCTAACGGGACGGTGTTCATCACGTCCCTCCTAACCGAGTGGCACGTTCTGTAAATCTACGTAAGCGGGTGACAACGAGGTTGCGTTGTGACCTGCCTACATGTCCGGTGCTCTACACGCTCATAAAGACGCACAAACTCCCTCTGCCGACGACCCCCTCAATGTTCAACTCAGGCCCATCATCAGCAATATTGGTGTTCCCACTGACCGTATTGCTTGGCTTCTCAACCTGATGCTTGTGCAACGACTCAGGTTTATGCCGGCCCACCTACCTAACACGAGCCATTTCCTCGAAAAGCTTAGAGAAGCTAGATTGCAGAAGGAATGCGTTATGGAGTCGTTTGACGTAACGTCGCTTCACACTAACGTCCTCAAGAAATGCGCATTGGAGGCAGTTCTAGAAATTCTAAATGGAGACCACAGCAGCATAAACATGTACGGTCTATCTGTACTGCAAGTGGTGGGGCTCGTCAATGAGTGCCTGCAATGAAACGTGTTTAGGCGGTCGGGTGAGTATCACAAGCAGGTAAGAGGCCTTGCCATGGGCCAAAGGCTAGCTCCAGTTCTGGCGGCTGCATTCATGTCAAAGCTGGAAGCTCCTGTGCTAGATGGAATGCCCACCATCTACTGCTGGTATATTGACGATTGCTTCATTGTCTGTCAAACTCAACTGGAGATGGATACTTGCTTTGAGTTACTTAACCAGCAGTATCGCCTCCGACCACGATTGCAGGGGCGGAGCCTATTCCTAACCCACGCTAGGGCACGCTCTTTCTGGATCCCAAGAAATAAACACGTTCCTCTTCTCTCTGCTTCTGTACGTTATCATATAAATCCACTGAACCGCACAATTTGGTGCATCGGCCTAATAAGCCATATTGAAAGTCTCTCGCGTACAACGCCTAGAGCAACAAGTCCATCTATTGCAGATCGCATTCTCTATATTAAAGAGAATCGTAAGTCTCTCGCGCACCTACGCCTAGAGCCGCCAGTCGATCTATTGCAGATTTCACCTCATATTTAAGAAAACTACTGTTGGTTCACACTTTGAGCTGGTCTAATTACAACCACAGCCTCTAATTAAGAGACTGCAAGACTTCCTTATTAATTACGAGAAGCAATGAGAGAAAATTCTCACTTCGTTTCTTGAAGAAGCAAGAACGAAACCCTTTTTTTGAAAACAAAATGGCGCTTCATTGTTATAAGACGCCTATTGTATTGAGTGCGACGACACTTAAAAACCTGGTTGATCGGTACAGCGATTATACCGCTGTGGTAGATTTCAGTACCATAGATGAGGAGACGTACGAAAAATGCAGGTCAACCATAGCCCTCCTACAAAGCGGGGTCGAGTAGATCAGAGAGGGGCAAGAAAAGCTTCAAAAATTGTACAAAAAAGTCAGAGAAGACTACAACAACTGTAAAAGCAGAACAGAAAGAAAGGACATCATGCATGAAATTGAGCAGATTGAAAATGAGTCGAGACTGCACACTACAATAGCAGAATCTGATGAGCTTATGTTTAAGCTCATTATGCGTGTCGACGAAGCCAAGTGCATGCGCGAGAGAATGGACGTCAAATTAGGCTATATTACGCAGAGAGCCCAGCGAATCGAAGCGAACAGCTTGGAAAATTTTGAACCAAACTATCGCGAGAACAGCTGCGTCAGAGCAACTCTGACAATGCTGCAGCGGACATACCCGCATATACTGCTATTCCTGACGCGCATCAGGAATAGCAGTATATGCGGGCGCAACTCTGACAATGCTGGAAGCCTAAGCCACACATTAGTACGATCCTGTAGATCTATCGAACCACCTCAAGCGTCTCTACCGTCGTTCTACGGTAACGCGGAGGAATTTCCTAAATATTGGGCAGTTTTTGAATCTCTTGTCCACAAAAGCACTGACTTGGACGTTATGGAAAAATACTGCTGCTCAAGGAAAGCCTAAAAGGCAGGACGCAAAATTCCATTAAAGGAATTTGTCTTGTACCAGAAAACTACTACTGGGTACTGGCCAAAACGTTGTGCGACAAATACAACGACAGCGCTGCAAACCGTCCCCAAATTGTTCAAAAGCTCGTGAACATGAAACCAGCGAATAGTTCAACTGAAGTTGCCTCTTCATATATGATGAAATTCAAGTTCTAGTGAACCAAATGGTGTCTGCCGGATACGATGTCCGTAAAAGGTTCGAACCTATGTGGTCCGAGACTATTTAGCGAAGTTTCCTCGGGACATTGTCAAAGCAGTCCTAATGCTGTGCCGTACGCATTCTAATCAAAATATTGTAGAGCTCATGAGTGCTCTCAAAAATGAGATAGCGGCAAAATGTTAAGTCGAAAGCCGCATAGGTCACCAGACACAAGAAAGAGTCAACATAGTCGCAACAGATGAGGGCACTTACTCGCGACCTCGCGACCATAATACCGACGGCTGTATCTTTTGCCATATGAACAATCATCTGTCGGCGGCATGTCGCACAGTATCAGATCCAAACAGCCGCCGAAAAATCATAAGGGACGGTAACTGTTGCTGGAAGTGTTTCTCGCCAAGCCACTACACTTTGACTGTATTAAACCAGACTGTTCTCAATGTGGCCAGAGACACCACACAAGTCTGTGTTTTAAAAATGACACAGCAAATCCGAGAAATCAAAACGGCACGTGGAACCCAGGTCAGAGAAATGCCAGGGCGAGCGGTCACCCTCCTAGAGCTTATGGAAATCGCAACAGAGTTCAACGAAACAGCAACGATTTCATCGATCGTAACAGAAACGTCGCCAACAACAACACGCATATGGAAAGTGAATCTCTCCAATCCAACGCTTGCGCACAAAGCCAAACAGCTTCTCAGCTTGTCCTAATGACAGCGGAAAGTAATCTTTGGAACCATAATAAAAACGAAAGGTCCTGTTTTTCTTCGACTCAGGTGCTCAGAAAACAGTATTTGAAGAGAACCTTGCCTATCGTTTTGGCTTACCAAAAGAGTCAACAGAAATATGCACCATGTCAGGAATTGGTGGGCATATAGAAAACTTTGAGAGTCACATAGTACTGGCAAACCCGTCGTAACGAACGGATTCCCTAGTGTCAAGCTCAGTAGATCTGACATTACTTTCCTCAAAGAAAATGGAATTTGCATAGCAAATTCAAAATTGCGTGAAGAGCATCAAACTCCACACATTTTGGTCGGACTTCATTATTACCACGACCTAGTATGCAGTCCAAGTCGCGGTATGGCAACACCAACAGGACTTCATATCGCTAAAACAGTATTTTGCCCCACCATATACGGAGGACAAATTTTTGGAGAACTGGAGGACAACTTCAAAGTTGCTATTCGCCGCTTAGAGTCTCTGCAAAAAACTTTGCAGCAAAAGAGCGAGCACGCAGTTGGTACTGCGAAATCATTGAAAAATATGTCAGTGAAAGGAGGGTTGAACCATTTTCCGATTCCGACCCAGAAGCGGTCGGAAAGTACTACATGCCTCTCTCAGGCGTCTGGAAAGCTAACAAAAATGTCCCTCTTAAAATAGCGCTTGACGCGTCTTCAAAACGTAAAAATGAACTGTCTCTAAACGAGGTAATCCACAAAGGCGAATCATTCGTCAATAAAATCCATGACATTCTCATAGTCTCACGATCTAAAAAGGTCCTTCTGATATGTGACATTGAAGCGACCTTCACTCAGATACGCCTGGTCCACTCCCACAAAGATCTATGCAGGTTTTTGTGGTTAAAAAACACCAATTTGTCTCCAATGAAGGACAACCTAATCCACTACGAATTTAAGCAGTTGCCGTTCGGAGTCACAGCTTCCCCTAGCATATTAAACATGGCACTACTGTCTTACCTTAATAATGGAAGGTCCTCAATTGCAGTTGTAAAGCTAGCAATCTATATGTGGATAACATTAGATAACATGATGGTTGCCGACACTGCAGAAGAGGCGATCATGAAATATCGAGAGTCGGAACAACTTTTCGCCAACATTGGCATGAACCTTAGGGAGTATATATCCAACTCCAACAAAGTCAACTCTGAAATACCCTTAGAAGATCGACTAGACTCACACTCCTTAAAAATTCTAGGTGTCGCATATAACATCGAACACGATCATTTAAGGTCACAACTCATTTCACTCACGCGGAGAAGCTGACGAAAATAAATATTGTTAGTCAGGGCAACTCAGTGTACAACCCTATCGGTGTCGCCAGTCCACTCATAGTAAAACTAAAATCTATGATGAGGGATGTGTTCAATACTGGAACAGCAAGGAAAACCGTCTTATCTGAAAAACTGTGCCTTCGGTGGAATCGTCAATGCAAAGAGGTCAATAACGCTCGCGATTCCGCGTCGTATAATACAACAATCCACGAACACGAACCTGTGGATATTCACTAACGCTAGTTGCCTTGCGATTGCAACCTGTGCCTATTTGCAGTGTCAATCCTCAACGCTAACCAGTGGAAAAGCTAAGCTAACACCGAAGAAATGTTACCAAACAATCCCAAGACTTGAACTTGTTGGAATTCTAATGACTACTCGCTTGTGCAAGACAATCACGGAGACGTACAAAACCGTTCAAACGTGTACGTTGTATCAGGTAGCGAAATAGCGCTGTATTGGTTGAACAGCTGCAAAAAGGTCCCGGTTTTCGTCGCCAACCAGCTGGAGCGGATCCTCGCTATTAAGACCAATCTAGAATCACACGATGTATTGGTTAAATTTCTTCACCGTAGCACAACCCAGAACCCAACAGATGCAGGGACCAGAGGTTTAAACTCTGGAGAAATCACCAATAGCGATTGGGTGAATGGACCGCGCTGGCTAGAAAACAGCCCTGACACCTGGCCGCTAACTGAAATCGACTGTATTAAAGTGACGGAAGAGATAGATACTGCTGATATCGTATCGCTCCCTAACATAGCAAAAGCCAGCATCAACTCTGTCTGTGGAGCAGAGCTTATCGACTTATCTCGGTTCTCAAAGCTGAACAAAGCCATACGAGTGGTCGCACTCGTAGGCAAAACTTTGAAGCATTGGGTTACTGCGGTGAACAAGAGCCAAACGTCGCACATCAGTACCGTCATGATATCAAAATTTGACACCTCCCAAGACATCACTTCTGATGACATTGAACTTTCCGAGAATGTTCTTATAAGACAAGAGCAGAAGGGAATGATTTTGCAAGATCTCCAAAGGCAGTTCCATAACAAAAAGGTTATCTCGGACGAAAATAATATTGTTCGTCACGAGTCGCGCCTCCAAAACGCTGTGATTCCTCGTGGCGCAAAATCACCCATAAACATACCACATATACCCATATACATACCACAGAAGTCGGAACTAGTCCGTCTCATACTTCAACACGTTCACTCAAATAATGCTCACTGCGGCAAGAACCATATGCTAGCTATCGTGCGACAGAGATTTTGGATTCCTCGTCTGACTGTTGTTATCATCCGGTACTTGAAGCACTGTTCTACGTGTAAAGGATATCAAGGACTGCCATTAGGAGCTCCTTTAATGCCTTCGCTGCCGTCAGACAGGCTAGCGATTTCAAAACCGTTCGAAAACGTCGGTTTCGACTTCACGGGTCCATTCCTGTCAAAATCGCAAGAAAAAATGTACGCATGCCTCTACACTTGTCTTACAACAAGAACACTTCATTTGGAGCTTGTTGAAAACCTACCATCGGGTGCATTCCTTCGCTGCTTTATCAGATTCATCTCAAGACGAGGAGTGCCAAAGTCTGTGCGCACCGATTGCGGTACGAATTTCAAACAAGGCAAGCGCATTATAGCCACTATGTTTGAAACCAATGAGCCTACGGGTAATTCTTCGATGTCGTACTGTGCAACAGAGAAAATCAAGTGGTTATTTAATCCACCAGGTGCTCCATGGATGGGAGGCGCTTGGGAAAGACTGGTAGGATCAGTCAAAAAGGCGTTTAATAAATCCATGGGAGGAAAGAGACTCAGCTTTACAGATATGTGTACGGTTCTCACGAGAATTGAAGCCATCCTCAATACAAGACCCCTCACTAAGTCCAGTTCGGACGACCTATGCGTTAATCCATTGCGTCCCATTGACTTTTTTCAAGGAAATCTCAGATTTTCATTGCCAGAATCTAACGACCGTATCGATCTCCTGGACTCAACATCTGATCTAGATTGCATACAATCACAAAAGCAAGCGACAGAAGTGTTGCGTTATTCCGAGAACATAGCTAATAATTTCTGGGAAAACTGGAATACACTGTATATAACGTCTTTTAGGGAAACGCAAAAAGTGGTCCGCAAACAGTCAAGACACTTGGGCAGAACGCGTCCCTATGTAGGCGAGATAGTCATCATCGAACAAGAGCTAATCCCTCGAGAAAATTGGCCCTATGGCAAGATAGTCGATATCATTAGTTCTGCGGACGGACTCATAAGGTCACCGAAGATATTGACGTCAAACCACAACGTCATCCCCGGCCTCTTAACAAGTTATATCCTCTAGAAATCCGTGCTAATGTCGAGCCCAGCAATGAAGAAGCAGTCAGAGCTGTGACTTCAGATACATCAGAGTCACCCGTGGTTGTTCAAAATGAGAAGCGACCAATTCTTCCTCGGAGCTCAAAATCAAGAGCCTACGACTTCTTCAGAAGTATGGAGTCCAGTGTACTTCACTCACGTCCAACAACAATTAACTCATCATTGCTACTTTTCACCCTATTATCTATCGTCGCATTGCCAGCACTCGCGGCTCAAAATTCCTCGATACTATCGTGTAGTAGAGGAATTATCAGTATTCCACCAATAAGTGGTTGGTTCGAATTATGCATTGACAAACAATGCCACGCCGTGGATAACAGCACGCGTGCAGCCGACCAATATCACCGACAGAGAAAAGCGTCAATGTGCGCTTTCGTTCGATGACTAATGCTCAAGAACAAGTAATGTCGTGCGAACGTGCTAGGTTCTGTGACCACCAACAACTCATATCAAAAACCTTTCTAGGAAATCCCCATTGATGGCCATTGCAACAACAGCCATAATCGTTTATGTAGCTATCATAGTGTTGTCGGGTGTAACATGGCTCATGGCAAAGTTCATCAGAAACACTAGCAAGAGCACTAAAAATTCGGAACATTCGACAATCTGCTGCTGCGAAGCAGGGTCCTCCAAGCTTCAAGCTCACGCCTCTTCCAGGGTTATTGTCAATCTCGTTGTTTGCTGTGATAAGCCTGTAGTCACCGACAACAGCGTGTCAGCATGGCTTCATACGTCACTCTGCCGAGGTTGTGTGCAATGAAGGCAACCAGTGTCACCTCGAGTACAGCCGAAAACTATGTTCAACAGATTGCAGTCAGAAATATGTATCGAAATCATACATGAAAATGAAACTGTTGGAGTTGCTAAATTCTGAAAAGAATAGACTTCAAATGCTCGAAGGCAACAGAGTTCTTCACCAGATCCACTAAAATGCAGATCTTTCACGCCAAACGGTGCGCTCAGGCAGGATCCTGTTCTGCAGACAAGTGTGAAAGAACTGGCTCGACAGAATCAATACTCGAGTTGAACCACACCAGACAATATCCCGGATATACTGGCTGCATGAACAGTTGCGGAGGAGCCTTCTGTGGTTGCTTTTTGCCCAAACCTGCATGCTGGTTCTACAGAATTGCTCATAAACCGCAATCAAAGAGAATCCTCGAGGTCGTCCGATGTCTGCACTGGACTCCAGCTATAAGGTTGGAAATCGAAATTACCACAGCCAACAAGACAGTGGTTTTCTCACCATCCGTACACAACGGAAGAAATAGCAGGCTTCAACATAACAGTAGCTTCTATCCAAAGGCCTGCCGCTTCTCTTGAAAACAAACGGTTTGCTATATCGACCAAGACGTCGTATATGCTTCCAACTAACTTTCGAATCCCAGTAGCAATCCTATGCAAGCTCTTAATCGCTTTGCCACCTGTTCTAACCGTATGCGCTGTAACTGCGGAACCTCGGTGCACACCTGCGATTGCCCAGAGGATTCGATATCAATGCTGTATCGGACAGAAAACAGGTTACCCTTGGGAACGCCTTAGGGGACCATTTCCACTGTCGAAAGTGAGATCATCGCCACATCAAGCGAAGAAGAAATGGTGCTACGCATAGAATCTAAAACGCTTAAAGGCTCAGCCGAATTTATTCTTAATCAACCTACCTAATTGGTTGTTACGAGCGCGCCCTTGGTGCCCATTTCACAGCGACCTGTAAGGCGACTACACACGCTACGGTCACAGTGACATGTGACTCTCAACAGTTTCCACTTACGTGTGGACCATCAGGTGTGGAGAACACAGTAGTTCTTAACTTTGACCATCCTTTAGTGTACGAACAATGCCAAGCGCACTGCTCAACGAAACCCACAAAGTTTCTCTTGAATGGCACTCTGTTTTATCATGTAGAGACTCCACATGCCGCCTTTGAGGCAAGGTCACATAGCGTACCCCTACGACATCAATGGTTTTCTGATACCACCCTACCAAATATCGATCCATTAGTGCATGTTATTCGCAGTCACTGGAAACTAACTCTTGGAGCATTGAGCTCCATACTACTACTTACTGGCCTCACACAATGGGCCCATGCATTCTTATAGCCATGCTATCCTCGATCGGGTCGTTTGCTGCCGCACTACTAAAACTTATGTCGAAATGCATAAACTGCTGCAGGCAGAAAATGAATATTCCGGCCTAAATCCTGTCATGGAAACCACCAAATGCTAATCACTACATAACCTTTCATATGCAATACATTAATGCCATCTTAAAGGCACCCATATGCGTGATTCATTGTACATATTGCGTGCATGTGTGCACGATGCGCATGCAGAGGCCCTGCCTCCGCACCCCCTCCCCGGCGGCCATTTAGCCGGGGCCGTATGCTCGTCTACCCCGAGTCTCCCCCAATGGGGGATTGGGACGTGGTATGATATGTTGATATTGATTGATTTTCCCCCAACGGGGGAACACGAGCATACGGCTCCCGGTGAGCCCCCAGGCTCTGTCGCCGTATGGCGCAGAGCGGGTGCTCGCCGATATCAGGCGGAGCCCGCGAGACAGGGTTCCGAGTTCGAACCCGTCCTCCGCACCCTTTCTTGGGGCCTGCCAGCCGAGTAAGGCTCGCGGGGGCCCGTGGGCCGTTCTGTGTCCATCACGGTAGACACTTGGTGTCTTTCTTTGACACCCTCGTCCCCTCCCAAGTCGGCGGAGGGGGCGGCCACTCACTTCCCTCGGGAGCTGAGTGGCACTTTTCAACCCGCACAGGAAACTTTTCCAACGAGTACCAAAAATTTGCTGTCACGGCATCTGAGCCGCGGCAGCGCATGCGCGTGGTGTATTGCCTCGCGGAGCTACCCGTCATCCGCGAGGCAATGCGTGTAGAGGTAGCTCGCCGCAGGCGCCAGGCTACGGGGGTATAGCGAACCGTGTTCTGTATATGCCGCGGGCGCCCACGTAATGCCCGCGGCGATGGAGTGCGCGAGAGAAGCAAAGAAAGACGACCTGCATATGAGCGCGCTTAGCAATCATCATCCGCCGATTCCTCTGAAATCCGACTCCAAAACCAGCAGTGAACGCACATTAAATTTACACGGGAGAAACCGCAGGAAAACTGGCTCGCATTCCTCAATGTGCAGGTCCATCTTTTTGACGGGGTTTACCGAACCAGGTGGTATCGGGAGCCGGCAAGCAAGAACATCATTGTTCACTGCGCATCGGCTCACCCACTCAGTATGAAAAGAGCCGTTGTTCAGAATATGTTCCGCACTGCTCGAGCGGTTTCATCTGAAGCCGTCGCGATTCAGAATGAATATGCTCCCACTGGCAGGGCTAGTGGGCAGAGACGACAGCCGAGAACCGCTGAGGAATCGTAGCGAGAACGCTCAAAAGTAACATTCTGTGTCCCGTTCATTTCAGACGCTCTGACCGCAGCCATTTGTGGCTGCGTTAGGAAGGCTGAGCTGCAGGACGATGTGAGGGTGGTGGCAGTACCCCCTAGCAACCTTAAGAAGCAGCTGGTCCGGAAGCGCTTGTATGACCGCCTATGCACAACACCATCGTGTTGTTTGTCCTTTTGGGAAGGCTGGTGACTGTCTATCGTCTGGTGTGGTGTACCCGATGATGTATGGAGTGCCGAGAGCAGTATGTGGAGAAGGATGCGTAAGGATCAAGGAGCACTTGGACGGATTGCGCAGGTCCCAAGTCTCCACTCCCTTGGGCGAGCACAGGGTGCGGCGGCATGCGAACAGCTGTTTTAGGGTGGCGGCCAAGATCCTTGTGAAGATGAGATTTCGTCGCGCCGAACTTTCGAGGCGCTGTACATTGCGGCGAAGTCTCCACAGATCAATAGGAAGGACGAGTGCTTGGCGGTGACCCTAGAGCTGGCGCCGTACGACCCCTCTGCGGGTTTTGACCTTTGGGTCATGTGTCACCCGTTGGGTCCCTAAGGCGGGTGGTCCCAAGGGCTCAAATCTCATTCACCCATTTTTCGTCCAGCTAGGGCGATGATGGACTCTCCTGTCGACATCTAAGTTTAGCCATTTTTTCGACCTTGTACGGCATCGTTTTCGTAGTCTCTCAGCCTTTAGGATGGGTTCCTGCTGAATAAAATGGCATTTTGGAGGGTAGTTTCTCAGATGGCTTCAACTTTTCCAGGCTCAGAGGGCGACGACGCCGAAACGTAAGCGGCAATAAAGAGTTGTACCCATCTTGGCTACGCTGAACAAACTGATTGAACGACGTTATTTTTTGATTGGGTTGGACTATTCTCCCCAGTGACTAAGACGACTATGTAGTGATTACCGCTTGATCGCGCGATTTGGCAAAGATGAATTTCATCGAATATTATGCATTTCGTGAGGATTGTATAGCATAGGTGAGTCTCTCGAATTGCTCTGATCTATCTGTTTTTTGTGATTTGTTCCTTTAGAAAAGCAACTCCATAGTTTCTGTCCCGTTCGCAGTCCTCGAGAGAATCAGATAACGAGTTGGTTAGATAAAGAGAATATGAAAAGGTGTACTGCATTGGTAGTTGAAAAATAAAGCCTTTCTAAAATCGAGAAATATGTATGAAAGCGGAAAAGTTGTGGAAGTGGTTTCAGTAGAGGTCTAGGCTATGAAGCCTTGAATGCTTTGCATTATATTTAGAACGGGAGCTGACTCTTGCTCATACATAGTTCTGCTATGTTAGAGATTCGAATATCCGAAGTCGTCGGATATTCGAATCGGTCGTTGGTCGAAAATTGGTCGTTGCCCCAACCATCCCATTGTCTGAAGATTTGGAGTCGGATCCGATGCATAGTCGCCAGTACCCGCTAGACGCTAGTCGTGATCCCCTGGATTCCATGGCATGTGAAATAGCGTCACGACGCACCACTGGTCGGAGTTCTTGGTGGAGGCTCTGAACTAGCGATTTGACGCATCCCTCGAACGAGTTGTTCCCACTGCGCAGAGGACAGGGACGAATGTTCCCCGCAGCGAACTATCTATGAACGGGATACAAACGATTCATCCTTAGTTCTATGAGGCTCTCGTGCGGCATCGTTTGCAATACTACTGAATGATTGCTGAAACCACAACTTTTTTAACTTGACATTAAACCAGGAGCAAGCTCAAAGCGGTTCGCTCAGCCGACCTTAGGCGTATTCAAGAGATTTACTGTTTCCACTAGCTGTGATCTTTTCTCGAGCTTTCAACGGCATCTCCTCTGCAGTGAAAAACATACAACTTACTATCCAAGCAATGGCTAAAACTCCATTTTAACGCGCCCTTTACAACAGCCTCTCAGGTAAACAAGTACAGCAAGCGCTCACTTAATCTTGTCGTTTTGCTTATAGTTGATTCACTCATTACTGGCGACGAACGAGACATAGAAGTTTCATCTAGTTTGCGAGGAATTTCGACAGCTTCGTCCTAAAAAGTGATGTTTCAAGGATGGGCTGAACGTTTCCCTCGAGTGACTGTATAACTACTACCTGGGGACCCGCTGGATCACTGATACGCTCTATAGTGTCATTATTAGCGGAACGGCTCCCTTCGTCACCAGCTCCCTCATCCATTGTTTCGTTCAACGAATCATTGAGGCTGGTGAACCGCAGATTCTCCTTCATTCGCATTCCAACAGCGTAAGCGTCATCTATGTATACGCTCTGCACGACGATCGCACATCTGAAGGTGTGTCGCGATTCTAGGTTAAAGCGCTCGCTATATTGTTTTTGTCTTCTTTTGAGAATAGTAAGCAACTTACCCATGATACCTTGTCTGCAAGGAAGTAATGTCGATTTCTTGCGCATCCGACCTCAGAACTGGATCCTCTGGGGAACGATAAAACCCTGGAGCCTGGTAGCCTTTTGGAGTTCCTAGAAAGTCACTAGCAATTAACGTCTGACTACCACAGTTCACCCCGTCCAACTTTATTTTTTCCTAAAATAAAACTGCCTGCCCAAAACTACATTTGATTACGCAACAAAAGGGATAATGGCAAATTCAAAGGTGACTAACGGTCAGTGTAGGTGAGCCGCAACGTCGCACATGCGCCAGGAGGCAATGGGGTGAGGGTGCCGCGACACAGAGTTCTAATCATTAGTAGGAGCTCGGTCACTTGTTTCTTCAAGAACTGCATTCCTCTGAATCGAAGAGCAGCCATCACTGTCCCATCTTGCCTGAAAATACAAAACTCTTGCCGCCTGCCATTTCAGCAACAACTGTAGACCTACTGCCTGAATTCTGCATGTGGCTCTCCGTCGGAGTCATATCGCAGCCTCCAAGTGTACATTTCAATAGCATCATTTTCATCGTCCTCAGAAGCGCTCACGACAAGGATCAACTCTCGAAGGTACTGGTGCTCGAGGGCATGAGTGACTCCCTTGAATTTCTGAATGAGCCGAGCTCCGAGCACCTCTGTCCCGTCCATTACATACGCTCGAAGCTGACCTATAAACGCAGATGTGATCGTTGACATAGTGAGTAAAAATTACAGAGGATCAGACAACGACAATGAGCTCGGTTTGGTAGTCGGTAGACCTCCTAAAAAGAATATCGCTTCAAGCTAATGAAGTTAGAAACAAACACTTCTGGGAGAAGAGAGTAATATGTGCATTCAACAACGGCTATATTATCAGCTCTCTTGAGAGCTTCTATACTATCGGATCCTATCTCTCGCGGTTGAACATGCAGGTAATACATATTATATAGTGATATACAGTCGCCTCTCGTTATAACGACCGGAAAAATCTGCGTTATAGGGAGTCGCGTCCTATCCGGAGCTGACCTTTTTACATTCTCTTACGTGCACATTTATCTAAAACCAGCCGCCGTGCGGCCTCTCGGCCACACCGACGGCTTCTTGACGGCTTCGCCGTGGTAATAACTTCTCATCATCAATTGTAGCTGCCACCTATGTCACGGTTTCCTCAGGAAGAACATCTTAACTACGTTGATTGCGGCAGGTTAGAAAAAAGGAAAAAATGGACGACATCCATCAAAAACGATTATTTGACCAATATCGATTAATGGCGATCGATAGTTCAAAAATGAACTTAATCTGCGCAATCTCGCGTTTCGTGGCCTGTTCTCCTGACTCCAACCCGATGGAGAACATGTAGGGCATCTTGGCTCCTATTGAAGGAGAAATAATCAAGAGCCTGGTCAACGGCATGGATAATAGGATGCTTGGTGTTATAAGAAACAATGGTGGTCCGATCGACTTTCCAGTTTAATACAAAAATTGTTTTTCGTAAGTGGATACATACATTTGAAACACCCAAGCACCCTATTTTTTCCTCAGAAAAGTCTGATTCTCGTGTGAAACGAACAGATTTTCTAAAAGTAGTCCCTACCTATTTTCCACTGCAAGAAATCTAGTGAAACTAGGGCGGACCTGTGAAGAGAACGTGAAGACAAAGAACATCATTAGATTATTAGTGAGGTCCTGTCTTCAGAGATACTCCCTGTTATATGCACAAGCACGACAAATATGGGTGAGGAATAACGAGTACCACAGGTAATTTAGACGTGGTCAACAACAAAACTGTGCATCTGATGGTACAATATCTTTTGCCGCTATCGAAACTCGCGCCAGGCGAGGCTTGGAGCTCTCTTCGTTCCGAGCAGGATGTTAGCTCACAATATCAGCGATGTTTAATCGCGCACCGCCTCGGCCATATCCACGTTGCAGTGGCCTCCCTGCACTCTCCCACGATATCAGGGTGTTGCGTGTGACTAAACAGCGCTGTTGCTGTAATCCTACCAGGAAAGCAAAGGATGCAGGCACAAGTCTTGCATGGCGCTAGAATCTTGAACAAAACATCACGTGACAGCACATAGCATTCCAGCTGTTCTAAGCTTAAAACAAATGTATAGGGAATGTTTAAAACAATCTGGGTATTAATCCACATTTTCCATAGTTTATGATAGAGGAATCCCTTGAATTTACGGCAGCTTCTAACGACTAGTGAGTCTTAAGGCGCCCACACACTTCTGCGGCAATGCCGCGGCCCTATCCTTAACCATAGGGCAGGGACGCCGCCACCGGCGAGCTCTGCGTCCCTGCCCTATCCATAACAAAGGCAGAGCTCGCCGGTGGCGGCGTCCCTGCCCTATCCATAACAATAGCGGAGAGCGGCGCTGCCGCAGAAGTGTATGCGGGTCTTTATATTGTGCTCGACATACTGCTGACTATGAACACTTTTGTTGGGCGCGCCGTGAAAACGTCTGTATGGACCTAATATATTGTTACACGGTTTTGGTCGCGACTGTAAACGAGGCAGTGGGGGCTAGATCTGATCACAGGTAAACGTTTTGCCCGCCTTCATTCTCTGTGTTGGACCAGAACTGAGCCCTGGTCGCGTTATAGCGGAAGTCATTTTGAACGCAGAATTCCTCTCAAAACCGCGCTAAAACGGGAGTGGCGTTATACCCGACGCGTCTTAAGCTGGCAGCAGAGTCTTGCGGGTGCCGCGGACCCGCCATGACAACGGCGGGTGGTGCGGCAATGCGAGGGTTATTGTACGCAATACTGCGTACATTTGCCGGCAGTTGCGACCGCTGAGAATGTCAAAGATGTACTAAGCAAAACGCATTTTCTTCTGTGAAGAAGCGTTTTCTAAGTCAAGTTAGGAGTTCTTGGATCTAAGCCCCGAAATCTAATAGAACACTTCTTATAACTCAACAGTTCTGTGCCATTTTGAGCTTGCTCTCACTTTTGTCGATCTGCCTCCACTAAAAGCTCCTTGTTTGACAATCAGCTCGAAGATAATATGGTAGCCCTTGTGATGACAGCATTCCCTCCAATGTCTTGTTGAGTTCGGGAGATCTGTCCGATGCAGTTATAGCTCATACTAAAAACTACGGTCTGCTTTGTTGTTTCATTTCTGTGCAATGGTTTTCCCTAAACTTCAGACGACTAACTTGTGACTGGAAGGCCACGGAGATTTGCAGTGCAATTAAGGTTACCTAATATCGTGCTAAGGTTTTCTTGCGTTCCGTTTTGAGTGCAGGATTCCATACGCCTCCATTAGTTGACACTCGCGGTGATTATACTGTTGGTTGTCAAGCTCCTTTATGGACAGAAATTATGCACCAAGCCACTATATCCCTTGCATGTAGATTCGTTTTAAAAAATGTTTAGAATAGATGAACCATAATGGACACCCATCTATCACGCCCTTCGGCGGGTCTCACCCGTTGCTCCTGGCGCTGTGGGTGAGAGCCGCCGTGAACTGCGGCAGTCCTCGGGGACCTTTGCGTGAGGCGGCTCCGCGACAACTCGTCCGCGCCGCGGCTTCCATCACAGTGGCAGCGTGGGTCCTACTGCGGAGGGAGCGATATGGGTGAGTTCTCCGGGTGCTGCCGCGAGACTTTGTAGAAGCCCTTAAGCGGATTTGGTTTGTATTGGCGTAAGCCGGCCGATTCCAGAAAGA
Source organism: Heligmosomoides polygyrus polygyrus (assembly GCA_947396885.1). Lineage (NCBI taxonomy): Eukaryota > Metazoa > Nematoda > Chromadorea > Rhabditida > Heligmosomidae > Heligmosomoides > Heligmosomoides polygyrus. The sequence goes on along the minus strand of OX377203.1, from coordinate 51,877,246 downwards.
ATCTAATCTCGAGAGTGCGTCATATCCGGAGGCGTTATAACGGGGGGGGGGGGGGGATTGGATTAAGGGAATACAATCCAAAATGAGGGAGCGTGTAGCGCAGTCGGAGGAGGTGCCTGCTATTGTGTGCACCCGATACCATGCTCCAAGTTCGGATTTCCCACCCAGGCCAACTAAGCCTTCCGTTCCTCCGGGAGCAGTGAATTGGTACCATACTTGTCTGGGAAGGATATAGCGCTGATCTTTTCGTCGGCTGGTCACCGCAAGTCATTGTATGGCCAAATACACACTCAAATCACCTCCACGACATCCGATATAGAAGTAGAGTACGTGGCGCATCTTAAAAGGTATTCAGTAATGCGACCCTTACCATTACTATACATGAGATGTGCAGCAGTTTTTTTTTGACGACATTGATATAGAGTCTGCTAATCTCACCCTCAGCTGTTTTCCTTCCATTGAGGACTTCGCTTGTATGCTATCTCTTCCATTCTTCACACCTTAGCTCACCAACCAGCGCTGAACTTCAGATCATTCCCTAATGTCCCCCAGCCTTCTTCTGGATCACCCTCACCATTCCTTGGACAGTGTCCTCAAGAAAATCTAGCTCCTTCAGTACCTGCATCATAACGTGCTGCTGCTGTCTCGCCAGCCTCCTCTCTGCTGCAATTTAAGGGAAGAAGAATGTGCTCAAAACACGAAACCAATAGTGCCCTTGCTTATCGCTTACCAGGAGGTGCTTTGCTTGAAAAAAGGCATTACTATTTAAGTAGAGAAACCCGAGTTGCAAACGTTCTTTTTCCATGTAATTTCGTACTGCCATTAGATATCTAATTAAATGAAGCACCTTAGAAGGCACAATGCTAAAAGAGGGTATAATGTAGAGAGGCGGATATTGAGGTATTATAGCTCTATTAAAATTTATTCTAATTAAGGTTAACTGTCGTCTATAGGTTTGCTGGGCGGTATAATTCAGACGAAAGTATCGGAGAAATAAAAAAATTCTGCAGCAAGATGTCAAGGCACGTCATTGGCGAGCGATTTCAAGTAATGTATGATAAAATTTATTCTTGACGAACATTAGATTTGGTGAGCTACCTACTCAGCCTTAGTCTCGAAAGATATGATGATGTGCACTATAAAGTTCCATAGAAAGATCAGTTTCGAAAAGCATAAGAAACATCATGCTGAAACCAATGCGTTTAAATTTTCGTTAAAAGATCGCTCGTCTATCTAACTGGATTCTTTGTCTATTTTTAGCCTAGAACTATGCCTCACAGTTAATCCTAACATAAACAGAAATGATATCTAACGAAAAATAAACCTGTATCACCTGTCGTCCCGTTGATCATCGACTTGCTCGAGCGGGCGCCAGCAGCGTCTCCATTCGTCTCTGTCGCGTGCCAGAGTGGTCCAATGGATCCTCCTCGCTCGAGAGACACGAAGAGCGTCATATCGGTCGTTCAGGGCTTTCACGAAGAAGTCCGACCAACGCGTTGGTGGGCGTCCTGGTGTTCTTTTGACATCCCGCGGAATCCAATCTGTGACGGCTCTCGTCCAGCGGGTGTCTGCGAATCGCATTACGTGGCCGGCCCACCTAATTTTCGACGACTTGGCCCATGCGACAGCGTCTCTGATCTTCGAACGTCGGCGAAGCTCGGAACTCCGGAGGCGTTCTCTCACTTGCGTGAGTCGTGTCACTCCGAGCATCGTCCTCTCGATTCCACGCTGCGCGACGCTGATCGCGTGTTCATCCTGCTTTCGTATAACCCAGGTCTCTGAGGCGTATGTTAGGGCAGGAAGAACAGTGGAGTCGAATAGGTGGGCACGGAGTCGGACGTTCTTCGTTTTCTTCAAGTGAAAAAATTCGCTTCAAGTGTTACTGAGGCAGAATTCTTTTTGGCACATCCTATGAAGCTCAAAATTCTAATGATTCTAATGATTTGGACTGTACTGCAGGCCCACTATGTCTCCAAGCTTTCTATCGACTGTAACTGCACCAATCTGCAATCTGCAATCTGGTCGATCTGCATGCACCGTCTGCGTTCTTTGTCCGCGCCGCTTTCCGTCGAATCCTCCCTCACCCGCCTACGAGTGAATTCGCCAGCGCTCGTGAGCGCCGTTGCCGCGACTCCATACGAAATTTTGGGGCGTCGTTCTGGTTTGGTTTAACGAGTTGGCACAAAAGGAACATTTTTATTCTAATTAAACGGTGAAGATTCTTCTTATATGACTCGCTTTCTCCCTTCAGACATACACTTCGGACCGTTACCTTGTTAGATGCTTCTGTGCGCAGGTGACACTATGCTTGCTGGCTAGGTCTTTTGTATAAGAAAAATCACTGACAAGGGAGGTCAATGAACTCCTTGTGGCAGTTTTCAAATTGACCTATTGAAGGTTGTAGGGGATTGTATGAAGAGCACCGTGCTGATTTTCAAATTTTACACGGACATCTGGGTAGGTCGAAAACTGCAAAAACATATCAATTTAGTGCGGGCCGATAGAGCAAAACTGATGTATGGGTGGTTAGAATCTAACTTGCAAAAGATTTGTGGCTGGAGCAATAGCGGAATTACAGCTATCTCACCGTCTTCGTGTTGGCATTACAGTAACCGATGGAACATTGAGGTCCACCACTCACTACCAATGCAGCAGCGACTGGATGGAGAGTGGTTACAGGAGCGGACTTGCTGGAAAAAGGTCAGGGGTTTGGTCTCGAGGATTGTAGTTATACAGTGGGTTATCTCATTCCATCTTCATCGGTGTAAAGAGTATTTTGACCGCGGTGGTGTACCATACCGACATTAGAGCTTTTCTAATCGGGATGACACGACATAAACACAAAAATAAAACGCAAATCAACAGCGTTCGTAATACATAGTTCGCGTGGTCATTGAGAGCGGACGACCTTTCTTCGCAGTTCATCTGTAGCAGTTCATTCAAGGGACTGTTTAACTAATAAATAGATAATATTCTTTGTTTTGACCGTATTCGATAGGTATTGACGATGACTCTGTCAACACTACAGTGCTTCACGACTCAAAAGGTCGAGGAGCGATTCAAAAAAAAATATAAAAGATTTATCGTTATTTTTCATTTATTATCATATTATTTCTTTATTATTTTATTTATTATATATTAGTTACTTTTTTAGTTACGTTTGTATTTATATTTTCAATTAATTAATTCTTTTTCTTCTTCAGCGTCTGCCCCTCTTCGTAGCGGGGTCCGCTATTCTGGTGTCATCACGCCACCTCTCCCGTCCAGCGTTAGATCAGGGTGGACACCAGCAACCTTCACGTCCATATGTAACGTATCAGACCAGCGCAGCTTCGGATGCCCTCTAGGCCGCTTTCCATTTACCTCGAACTTAAGGCCTATCTTGCGGACGCTGTCTTCATTTCCACGCAGAACGTGGCAGTACCATCGCAAGCGAGCTTCGCGCATCTTGTCAGCTATCGGCGCGACACAATCTCCCGAATGGCATCGTTTCGGATGCGATCCATGCACGTGACCCCAGCCGTCCAGCTGAGCATCTTCGCCTCTATGAGCTGAGGCGCGTTTCAACTTCCTTGGTCGCAGGCCGACACTCAGCACCGTACTACTAACTACCGCCGCTATCGGCCGGACGATCGTTCTATAGATTTTTGACTTCCAGCGCCCTGGTATCTTCCTGTCCCAAAGCACGCCAGTCACCGATTGCCACTTGGACCAAGTTGCACTCACGCGTAAGTTCGCTTAATCATCAGATTGCCATCAGATGCTACTGCTGATCCTAAGTACTTAAAAACGGAAGTGCATGGGGGCGCGATGCCGTTAACCTTGATGGAGTTGGACTCGTTAATGTCCGTCGTTAAATACTCGGTTTTCTTCACGTTCAATCTGAGTCCAAACCGCTCCAAGCGATCACGCTTGCACATCTCGCTCGAATTGACTTTTATGTTCGCAAGCGAATATTACGTCATCAGCATAAAACAGTGTTCAGGGGAGTGGCTTCTGAAGATTTCGTGTAATGGCGTCCATCAGGACAACGAAAAAGAGTGGGGGAAGCGCAAAACCCTGGTACACCCCGACAGAGAGAGGGGACTCCATCGAGGTCCCAGCTGCAGCTTGAACTCAACTCTTTGGACAAGAGTGGAGAATTCACCCACTCTATAAGCTCTTCAGGAACTTCATGTCGTCGCAGGGCGTACCATATCACTTCCCGCGGTACGCGATCAGAGGCCTTCTCCAAGTCGAGGAAGGCGATATGCACTGGCTTCTGTTTCTCGCGGTGCTTCTCTATGGCCTGGTTATACTTTAGCGACGCTGTTGTCGGTGACGACGGCGACAGTGTTACGCAGGCTGCTACGCAGTGCATAGCAGCCCGCGCAACACAGCGTAGCCGACGCGTCGCCGTAGTATAATATAAGCCTATCAGGAGGCGGGCAGCGTGAATGGCATCAACAGTGCCACAGCCAGCCAAGAAGCCGCACTGATTGCTGGAAAGCTGGACGATGTCCCGAATTCGTCCATCGACAATTCGCTCAAAGATCTTCACGCTATGTGAAAGCAGGCGAATCGGACGGTAATTGGAGCAGTCTGCAGTGCTGCCCTTCTTCTTCCAAATCGGAATCGTCGTACTTTGGTTCCAGTGCTTTCGGGTGCTTTCTTCTCTGCTACAACCTGATTAAAGAACTTCGCCAACCACTCAGCCGAGTACCAAAACTTTGACTTCCACAGGTCAGCCGCCACGTCGTCGGGCCCAGTTGCCTTGCCTGGCCTCATCTTTTTCAGAGCGGCTTCTCCCTCCTCCACGATGATCTTCTGGACGGGGCCGTGGGATGGAGCCGTTGAAGGGATGGCTGGATGAGAAATTTCTGCTGTGGAGATCTCCTCAAAGTAATCGCGCCGTCGCTTCAATGTTTTCCTGCGGCCCTCAGGAAGACGGTCATTCTCATCATTGATGCCGAAAAACTTTTCAATGTCCTCGGTTTTCAATTAATTAATTAATCTACCACTATATAATTGAGTTAGCTTCCCGCCCTGTAGATGATGAGACGTATCTCACTCAGGTTAGAAACCTGGCTGAGATACGCCTCGTGGAACCACGCGTAATCTCATGAAACCCCTTGCGACGCCTCAGCGTACCTCGCGCGGGCAACGTTTGCCGTTCAACATGGGATGTTGTTACAGCAAAGGACGTGTAGCCTCCTCCTGCTTGACACAACGGCGTCTGCGCGCGTTTCTGAGTGCCCGAATCCAGAGTACGGGTCCCCTTCGTCGCACCATAACCGTCTGGAGTCAGAAGAGGAGACACTGTCGTCTAGGACGAGGGATCGCATTCAGAACTGAACATGAGGTGCTGCTGCAGCAGAGGAAGTGCAGCCTCCTTCTGCTTGACACAACGGCGCCTGCGCGCGTTTCTGAGAGCTTGGATCAAGAAGACAGCTTCCCTTCGTTGCACAACAACCGCCTGGAGTCAGAAGAAGCGAAAAGAAAGGAAGCAGAGGTCACATCGTCATCGTACGACGACCGGCCGCACGCAGAACTCAGCATTATCCCATGTTGAACGGAAAACTTTATCCGCGCGAGATACGCCTCTGCGTACCTAGCGCGGGTTACGTTTGCAGTTCAACATGGGATGTTGTTGCAGCAGAGGAAGTGTATCATCCTCCAGCTTGACACAACGGCGTCTGCGCGCGTTTCTGAGTGCCTGAATCCAGAAGACGGGTCCCCTTCGTCGCACTGCAACCGTCTGGAGTCAGAAGAGGAGACACCGTCCACTATATCTACCCCTATATAATTGAGTTAGCGATCGATGACGTCTGAGTGGTTTAACCTAAGTGAGATACGCCGCATCATCTACAGCTGGGGCGGTCGAGTGATCTAACCTGAGTGAGATACGCCTCATCATTTTCAGCGCGGGCAAAATTTGCTATTATACTTGAGACGTTGCTGCAGCAGGGAAAGCACAGCGCTTTACTGCCTAGCCAGCAGCACCTACGCGTCTTTCTGAGCGTCCAGACTCAGAAGTCGACTTGGTGCCATTAGCATTAGAAGACCATTAAAGGGCTAAGAGTAGAAAGGGGGACATCGAGGGTGGAGAACCGTTAGCGACCAGGAGGGAGCGACCTGGAGAAGGTATCGGGATGGTGGGGGTCGATAGCGGGAACAATGAAACAGGCCAGGAGGTGGCACCAAGAAAGGTTGAGGCAATGAGGAGGGACCAGTAGGGAGTTACCAATCGAGGGGGGGGGCAGTAAGGAGGATCAGCAAGGAGATCCACTACCAGTAAGGGAGGCCGGATTTAGAAGATGTGACACCGATGTTGCTCAATGGGCGTTCGCTCGCCGTCGTCGTGTCGTGAGCGTGAGAGGGCTACTTAATTGGGGTAGATTAGTAAGGAGGATTCCGAAGTGGGGGGGGGGGGGATGAAGGAATTCACCTGGGAGAAGGGACCTGTAGGTGGGACCAGGACGGGAAACCAACAAGAAGGGAGCCGTCAGGAAATTCACATGGAGAACAAGGAATCTGCCATATGCGTAGCCATAACCTCTTCATGCTCAACACAGCGGCGACTGCGCGCGCTTCTAAGCTTCTGGATTCGGAAGACGGCTCTTCTGAGCTTCTGGATCCAGAAGACGGGCCCACTACGTCGCGCAACAAGCGCCCTGATTATGAATACGTGTCACCGACGTCTGCCGTGAGCATGGGAGAACCACTAAGGAGGTGGTGGAGAAGGGCAGCAAGGGAATCTCTAATGTGAACCAGGAGAGCGACCAGGAAGGAAAGGAACAACCTGGAGGAGGGGTTAGGACGGAGAAACCAGCAAGAAGAGACCAGTAGGGGTCAATAGTGGAAACAAGGAAGTGGGCCAGGAGCTGGAGCCAGGAAGATGGGGAAGGGAAGACCAGTAAAAGCGGACCAGCAATTAGATCCATTAAGAAGAAACAAGTGAGGGAGAACCTGGCTTTGGAAGACATGTCAACGATATCTGGAAACGCTAGCTGTTGGGCATGAAAACGGTTGCGGAGGAGCAATCTGAGGGATATAAGTACTGCGCAGCACAAACCAATGAGGTTAATGGCCGGTCCGGAGAGAATGTCTGTGGCATCTGGCATATCTCCGAGTCGCTCCAGCAATTGTCCGAATCGCTGCGCATTGCACAGCGATTGCAATCGCTGCAACAGTGTCGGTCCGGGAAAGGCGGGCGTGGCGAGGTCGACGATTGGCTAGATGAGGGATCCCGACGCGATTGTCGCGGGAGCGAATCGGAGGTATGCCAGATGCGTATGTTGGAGGCACCGAAGTAGTGAACGGCTTGATGACGATAAAGTACGCACCAGGTCCTAGATGTTAGCGAATTTTATGATTTACAAAAACTCCTTTCTATTGGTCGGTGGTGCTGTAATGTCGCGCGAAGCGCGCAAGTGCGAGACACGCCGTTAGGCGTGTCGGAGCACTTGTATATTTATGTTTGAACGATTGTTGTAATCATCCTTCAGCACACTATGCGACCTCTTCCCAGAGTTCCTGGAGTTGGAGTTCCCGGTATTAATTGTATAATGCAATGTCTTCTCCGTGCCGAGTCGCCTTGCTAGCTGCCTTCCTCCCAACTACTCTGCCCCTATTCATAGGGAGATCGCCATAGCAGATGCCTTTCGGGACATACTTCAAAATGCTATGTATGGGGATATTGATTGTGCTGATGAGGATGAACCACTCCAGGTAGTTTTTTTTGTCTGACGCTTATTCCATTGACGTTATTTCATTCTTGATGGTGGCGATGTCCGTTCCTCCACGTGGTGCCACTGGAAACTACTTGCTTTTGCGAGCCGAGCCAATCACGGACAGTCGAATGCAGGCGACAGGCCCTAGTGACAGGCCGGCCTACGAACATCCTGTGTCACATCATATGGTCGATGACGTTTCAGATTTCTCGAGATAGTGCTACGGCGTCCGCGGAACCGACGCGCACTCGCAAAGCCCGGTGAGTATGAGAAGTATGCGAGGGTCCCTGATGCGAGGACGGCATCGGGAGGCAATTGAGCTAGTCCGAAAGTCCCGTAACGTAGGCAAGACCCGCGTAGCAACGTTGAATGTGGCTACGTTGACGGGCGGCTATATGTCACGCAACGCCGATGGTGAGCGTATAATTGAGTATGCAGACCCACACGACCTCACCATTCTGAGCACCAAATTTCGAAAGCGTGACTCCCACCTCATCTCGTTTTAAGGCGGGAACGCCAAAACGCAGATTGACTATGTCCTTGTTAGGCGTCGCGACCAAGGTCTTGTCACAGACGCGAAGACCGTGCCGTATGAGACGGTTGCTACGCAACACCGTCCACTGATCTTCTCGCTGAAGTCACACCCCGAGGTGTAAACATGTGGAGCGATGCGGGTCGGCTACAATCAAATGGTGGCGACTGAAACAGAAGGAAGCGTTAGTTATTTCTCGCATTCGGTTGCCGACGGTGACGACTGTCGACGAAACGTGGAAGGATGCTACCGATGCGATAACTCGGGCTGCGCGCCTCGAACTCGGCATAACGAAGCCTGGACGGCGTTGGGTCGACAAGCAGGCTTGGCTGTGCACTGACGATGTCAGAGAGAAGGTCAGGGAAAGCAAACGGCTATATCACGTATTTATCGGTGATAAAACAATCGATAATTGGCGGAATTATCGAGAAGCGAAGAAAGCGGAAAAAAGGCAGTGGCCGGTGCTAAAGCCGCACACTACGCTGATGTGAGTGAAAAACTGGAGACGCGCGATGGCGAGCGTTATCTTTACCGCCTCGCCAAAGCTCGCTGTCGCCAAGCAGAAGACATCGAGAAGTTCTTTGGCATTAACGACGAGAACGGTCATAATCTGATGGATCGTAAGAGGGCTGTGAAGAGATGGCGCGAATACTTCGAGGAAATCTCGAATGTAGAATTTGAACATCCTGTTCCGCTGTTCCTTTTGCATCACCTGTATACGGTCCCGTTCAGAAGATCACAGTGAGCGAAACTGAAGCAGCCCTGAGGAAGATGAAGTCAGGCAAAGCCAATGCTCCCGATGACCTGCCAGCTGACCTGTGGAAGTCGAAGGGCTGGTGCCCTGCTGACTGGCTGACTGAGTTTTTCAATCAGGTTGTTGCTGAGAAGGAAGTGTCCGAGGGTTGGCAGCAAAGCACGACTATACCGATTTGGAAGAAGAAGGGCAGTCCTGCAGACTGCTAGTTACCGTCCAATTCGCCTTCTTTCGCACACCATGAAAACCTTTGAGCGAATTGTCGATGGACGTATTCGGGATGTCGTTCAGCTTTCCAATAATCAGTGTGATTTCGTTACCGGCTGTGGGACGGTTGATGCCCTACACGCCGTTCGTCTTCTGCTTGAGAAGCACCGCGAGAAACAGAAACCGATGCATTTTGCCTTCCTGGACTTGGAGAAGGCCTTCGATCGCGTTCCACGGGAAGTGGTATGGTACGCGTTGCGACGACATGGTATCCCTGAAAAGCTTACTGAGAGGGTACGCATCCTTTACTCGTGCCCAATAAGCCGAGTGCGAGCACCAGCGGGCACCTCGATGGAGTTTCCAATCTCTGTCGGAGTGCATCAGGGATCTGCGCTCTCCCCATTGCTCTTCGTGATCGTCATGGATGCAATTACACGCGATCTCCAAAGGGCAGCTCCTTGGACGCTGCTGTATGCCGACGACATGCTTGCATGCGAAGACAAAGCAGAGCTCGAGCGACAGGCACAGGCGTGGTGCGATCGCTTAGCGTTGTGCGGACTCAAGCTAAACGTCAAAAAGACGGAATACTTGACTTTACTTGTGAATGAGCATGGATCCATTAAGATCAATGGTACTGAGCTCTCACGAGTTACATCTTTCGAGTATCTTGGATCAACAGTCACGTCCGATGGCATCTGAAGTTGGTGGTGAACGCACGTGTGAGTGCAGCCTGGTCCAAATGGCGTTCGTTGACTGGGGTGCTTTGCGACAAGACAATACCTGAGTACCTCAAGTCAAAGGTGTCCGCCCAGTAGCGACGTATGGTGCTGAGTGCTGGCCCGTGACGAAGGAAATTGAAAGCCGCCTTAGTGTAATGGAGACGGAAATGCTAAGGTGGACGGCTGGAGTAACGCGATTGGACCGCGTTCGCAATGAAACCATGCGACAAAGGTTCGGTGTCGCCTCGATAGCTGACAAGTTGAGCGAAGCACGTCTACGATGGTATAGTCACGCCCTTCGCGCTAACGACGACACCGTGTGTAAGATTGGCCTGAATCTTGAAGTCCCTGGAAAACGGCCAAGAGGACGCCCGAAACAACGTTGGCTAGATACGTTGCATATGGACTTGAAGTTAGCTGATGTCCATCCCGACCAAGCGTTTGATCGGGAGAAGTGGCTTCACCAGCCCAGAAGAGCGGACCCTGCCACCAAGCGGGACAAACGCTATTGAAAATGATGACGTTATTTCATTCTTGATAATAGCTTGACTTGGACGATGCGCAAAATGTAGACTGGTCAGCGAACAAGGCCGATGTTGCAGGTAATATTACGTCTCCTTGTCGCAGTGAGAAGGTTGCTATATGTATGCCGTGGGATCAGTATCAAGATGGTTGGTTGAGCATGAAGAAGACATTTCGGTGTCATATCTCCAGAGGTCGAAGAGGAAAATAAAAATAAAAAATATAATGAATAAATAATAAAATTAAAATAATGAGTAAATAGAAATGATTCCTTTTTATCCGATTTTCTTCAATCTCTTCTAGACCTTTGAAGTCGTGAAGCACAGTAGTGCTGACAGACCCACGTCAACGCCTGAATTCTGGCAAGAGATCCAACGAGGAATAATCGACATGAGTGTCCCCAATCACTAGTGACTTATTATCGTTTATTTCGCATTGTAAACCATAGACCGAGCGGTGGCGATATGCATAGTTAAGAATGACACTGGTATACTCACCAGGTAACTATCTCAAGCTATGACTGAACGGCAAAAATGAATACAAAAAGAATGTTTCGACGAATTTTTTTCTACTCCTTCTTGACCTCTACCAATGGCTAGGAGATGCGAAAGCGTAATAGTGCCGTCTCAGATTTACCCTTGAAAATCGCATACTCAGGAGATCAATTGATGAAAAGCTCTTGATGAACACGTTCTTGGCAGCGTACAGTGGAATATAAGCATAGGAAAAGTTGAGAAGGTGATAGATGCCAAACAAGGAATGAATATTAAAACATTCAAAAGTCCGTCGAGGCGCTGAAATCGAACACCTAGCCTTGCACCTAGCGCCACTCCCCCTTGAGCCATCGAGCTGCTTGCACCGGTATCTTTCACCATCTCCTATATCTCCGCGTAGTGCGCGCACAAACGTGTTAGCTGAGCGCTGACAGCGCAACTCAATACTGGGCTTTCAGGAGCCACTAACTCCATGGGTTTAAGGACTCTGCAAAAATAAAACCTATTTTCTTATTAATTCAAGGTTGGAGATTCTTGTGGTAGTATTCATTTTCGCCATTCAGACATACGCCTGAGACAGCTGCCTGGTCAGAACAGCTAGCGCATAATGTCATAGTGTTTCTCAAAAGGGATGTCTGTAAAATGACCCTAACAATTCTTACAAGACCTATGTGGTTTCGAGAGGAATCTAGCAAGGCGCACAGGGGTGGAATTCGATTTTGCTGCGGGCAATGAACAACAATGAAGAGAAACCGTATCACCACAGAGCGGGCTGTAAAAGTAACGCCTAGAGTAGCCTTGTCGTGCTTAGAAATTGACCTAAAAAGGCTTGGAGCTTCAATTATAATTAGATCACTGCAATCTGATAATTTCCTAGGGTTCTTAAAATGAGTTGCTTGGTATATTTAGATGACTCTCTCGCAACTCGCAACGACTCCTGTGGATGGCCAAGTGGATGCCGAACTTGTAGGAGGGAGTAGAGGGTTCTATCCCGGGGTGGGGTTTATGGATTGCCAGTTCTTTTGTTTTTATCAACGTATTTTGGCTTCGGGTCGTATTGCTGGGTAGTTGTGAATACGTATCCTCATAAATTGCGCTTCGCGCGAATTTCACGCACAGATAAATAAATAAATAAGAGTGACAAGGTCATGACCACCAATTTCACACTTACTTCGCCTATGGGAATTATTTAAGCGGCCGAGCACGAATTCGTCACTCTTTTTCTAAATTACCAACTTTCCGTGCATACTTTAGATTTCATACTCGAAGAATAAAAAATACGCGGGCGTGGAGAAAGCGATTCTACTGACATAGACAGCTTAACCCACCCCCTATTTTCCGCAACCTGTCGTAATCGACCGAAATAGTTATCACATCCGTGAGCTACACCCCAAATAACACTTCTCCGGGCGATGTTTGTGCGAAATTTCTTTGACCTCTCCTAGACGTTTGGAGTCGTAAAAGTACAGTCAGGCGATTTTTCTGTCCATACCCCCTCACTTGGGCGACAGGCCAGCAACCCGTCCCCGTAAAAAACCATTATGCTACAGAAACGATGGACTATATGGATACTGCTGAAAAGGGAAAATCGAAGCCGAGCTTTGTGACGGGAGACCTGATATTGGACTCGGTTTTCTCTTCGAAGAACATCACGCGTATTGGTACCTGGAACACACGCATGCTTCACCAGGCTGGGCGTCTCGCCCAACTCCTCCAGGAATTCGATATTTACGGCCTAGACATTCTTGGAATCAGTGAGGTCCGATGGACCGGAAGTGGACGCTTGATTAGTGATGGCAAAACTATCCTGTTCTCTGGTCCAGAAAGGCATGAAAGAGGAGTAGGAATCGTCCTTAGCAAACGAGCTTCAAATTCTCTCGTTAGTTGGGAGCCAGTAAACGACAGAATCATCACTGCGCGCTTTCGAACGAGGCATACCAGAGTCGCAATGATACAGGCGTATGCTCCAACGGAAGACGCAACCGACGACGAGAAGGACGATTTTTATGAACGGCTACAAGATGTCATTGACGAAATGCCACGACGGGACCTCAAGCTTGTTCTAGGGACTTCAACACGCAGGTGGGAAGCGATCGAAAAGGCATGGAAAAATCTGTCGGAGCATTCGCATCGTTGGACCGCCTCAACAACAACGGAGAAAGGCTCGTGTCATTCTGCGATTTCAACGATCTATGCATCGAGAATACATTCTTCTTCCACCGAGGCATCCACAAGAAAACTTGGAGGTCACCAAACGGCACGACGGCAGACGAAAGTGACCACATCTGCATCAGCCGCAAATGGAGGACATCAGTCAACGATGCACGTGTGTACAGAGGTGCGGATGTAGGCACAGACCACTATCTTGTTAGGGCTACGTTGAAGCTGAAGCTGAAGCTGCAAAAAAGGCCGGTTGTCAGACGACCATACGACGTCGAAAAGTTCAAGAACCATACAACCGCGAGGAACTACTGCGTTGAACTACGAAACCGTTTCAGTATGCGAAAGTATTGACGAACACTGGGAAGCCATCAAGACCGCGCTATCTGAAAGTGCTGAAGCGACCATCGGGCGCAAACGAGGCAAGCGAAAGGAGCAATGGATTTGAGAAGAAACCTGGAAGCTGATAGATGAGAGGAAGCGAGTCAAGCAAAGAAAAGAATGCGCCAAGACACCTGACGAATTAAGGGATGTAGGAAACGGAGGCACAAACAGCGGCTAGTCGTGGTGATTCCAGAACACTGTATCGAACTGTATCGGAGCTGACGGGAACAAGGCTCAACACATGCGTCCCTATAAAGGACAAAAGTGGCAGACTACTGGTCAGCGAAGCTGAACAAAACGAAAGATGGGTTGAACACTTCCGTAAAGTGTACAACCAGCCTCAGCCATCCGCATCGCCTACGTTCGATGATGAAAACGCCCTGGGAGAGCTAAACGTCAATACCGGCTACATAACGGTAGAGGAAACAAAGACAGCAATACGAGGTCTCAAAAACGGAAAAGCCCCTGGCCTCGACGAAATTGCAGCGGAGATGTTAAAAGCTGGAGCCGCACCGGTAGCGGAACAATTGACGACACTCTTCAATAGCTGCTGGCATCAACACGAAGTGCTAGAAGATTGGAAAAAAAGGCTTAGTAATCAAACTGCCGAAGAAAGGAAGCTTATCGGATTGCGGAAACTGGAGAGGTATCACCCTGTTGTCAGTGCCAGGCAAAGTATTCTGCACCGTATTGTTAAGAAGGCTTCGAGATGCAATTGATGATCGACTGCGGAAGGAGCAAGCTGGATTCAGAAACGGAAGATCGTGTTGCGACCAGATCTTTACGCTACGCAACACCTTCGAGCAGTGCCTGGAGTATCGCTACCCGCTCTACATAAACTTCGTCAATTTCAAGAAAGCATTTGACAATGTCCACCGAAGGTCACTATGGAAAATACTCAGACTCCATGGAGTTCCTGCGGCCTTCGTCAAGGTGTTTAGAAGTCTATACCACAACTCTTCGTGCTGCGTGAAGACAACTCTTGGAAATACAAGATTCTTCGAAGTCACCACAGGAGTCAGGCAGGGATGTGTTCTCTCAACGTTTCTCTTCAACGTCACACTCGACTACGTACTGAGAAGAACGACAGCCGATGTACAAGGGGGTATCCCTTGGTCTAGCGATCGCCTTATGGACCTGGACTTTGCCGACGACATTGACATATTCGCTGAGGACAACGATGCTCTTCAAAGAAGCACGGAACGCCTTAGCCAGGAAGCAAGCAAAATCGGCCTCCGAATTAGTCCCGAAAAGTCAAAGGTCATGCACGCAGGAAATATGACCTCGGGAGACGGCATCTACGTAGGACCGGATCGCTTGGAAGTAGTGGATAACTTCACCTACTTGGGAAGCATGATCACCAGTAACGGAGATGCTGAAGCTGACGTTCGATGCAGGATTGCGAAGGCAACGGCAGTGTTCCGGAGGCTTAAGCCACTGTGGACGTTGTCTTCCATTTCAAATAGCGTCAAGCTGCGTTTGTATTCTTCGATAGTCGTGCCCACTGCAGTGTACGCTAGCGAAACATGGATGATGTCAGCTAGCATCATCAGACGGATCAACGCGTTCCACTGCAAATGTCTACGACAAATAATGAGGATACGCTATACAGACCGCTTGACGAACGAAGAAGTACTAGAACGCTGCCGCTCGAGCAACCTCTACGAAATCGTGGTGCAACGCCGACTCCGCCTGGCCGGACACATTCTTCGTATGCCGGCGCATCGCCTACCAAGATCAGCCATGCAATGGACACCGCCAGGAAAGCGAACCAGAGGCCGCCCAAAAAACAGGTGGCGTCGCACGTTTTTGAATGACTTGGAAGTTATAAATATTTCTAGGCAGGAGTGTGAAGAAATAGCCCAAGACAGGCAGCAGTGGAAAGAGTTCGTCGCCCTATGCGCTCAACAGCACGGGAGGAACTAAGTACTAGGTAAGTAAGTACCCCCTCACTTACAAATACCTAACGTAACCTGCTGTAATCACCCTTTCACCTAAAGAGATTGCCAGATTAGTGATCAGCATCCCAAGTAACCCTTTCGATAAACGTTGGGCGAAATGTTTTTCGACCTCGAGTCGACAGAGTACGACTGCTCCTATCTCCAATGCTCCTCCCCTACTCCCTTAAGTGTAGGGAAGAGTGGTCAGGAAGAGATACACAGCAAGACGACCAATAACATGCGGTGGATTAAATATTCTGTACTTGGCAACAGTTAGCAGAGTTAGTCAAAGTCGCGAGAAGATTAAATATATGGAAATCCGAAGAATGATGAGCAGGTCTTGATGATGGGTCAAAACAATGCTTGTCGACTGTGTTCGTAATGACGTGACAGTGAGAAACACTTTCAAAACCAATAGAGAAGATTTGAAGAGCTCATATAGTTACAGCACTTAAGGGGAGCTTCTCCAGTGAGACAAGCGTGGTTTAGCAGGCACGCGACGTAACTCCACGCGACGAAGCCAGCTTCGTCCACGACTTGCAACAGGTTGAAAGCCGGGTTAGGAGGCGAATGCTGTACCCTTCCAAAGCCAAACCCAAATCTACGTTGATAAAAACGCGAAAAGCATCCAGCAATGCACCCCACCCCTCTGACGCAGCCGTTGCGAATGATTCACTTGGATGAATTCTGCTACATCTTTCAGCAATCCTAGGAAATTATCAGATGGCAATGATCCAACTATTAGGCTGGCCGGAAAGTTCTGGCGGTTTTGACTGCTCCATTTCAAGCGATCATAACTTTCTCATATTCAGCGGATTCAGTCGAAATAAGCACCAATCGAGTCAGCACACTTTTCCAACGCGTCACTACTTGATTAGTTCCATCACCCAAAAATCTATTAGTCGAGATGCGACAAATTCTGGAGATGCTGTTTACGCTCATTTTTGAATTACAAAGGTTCTACCAGCGCGGAAACTCTGAAAGTGCATAAAAGGGTGGTAGTCGGTTGGCGCCAGGTCTGATGAGTATGGCGAGCGAGACGTATCTTCATCTCCTAGATCGTTTAATTTTCGCATGGTGATTTGCGAAACGTGTGAGTG
Organism: Heligmosomoides polygyrus polygyrus; assembly: GCA_947396885.1. Taxonomy (NCBI): domain Eukaryota; kingdom Metazoa; phylum Nematoda; class Chromadorea; order Rhabditida; family Heligmosomidae; genus Heligmosomoides; species Heligmosomoides polygyrus. The sequence goes on along the minus strand of OX377203.1, from coordinate 51,860,722 downwards.
TGCAGAAGAATGGCCTTTTCTGTTGGCTACTGCCGGTTACAGCCCCAATTTCGGTACCTATCGTCGATCTTATCACATTAGGACTCGCCTGTGCTGGTTCGGCTTGGTTCCAGAAGGTTGTAGTGAATCACGTCAGCCTCGACCACTACACTGTCCCAATCGTCCTTTTCTTGTGCGATTTAGGCTTTGTGAAGTGCCTGTGGGGTTCGTCGAACATACTGTCCTGATCGTCCTTGGTTATCATACCGAACCCACTTTTCATCACTTGTGACAACTCGATGCAAAAACGGATCGCGTTGATTTCGGCGAAGCAAAGAAGAACAGATTTCGAAACGCGACAATTTCTGGCGATCACTCAAATCGTGGGGCACCCACATTGTAAGGTTTTTTTCCCTGCGTTTAAAACGACCTGCAACATCTTTACTGACTCCTAGACCTTCCGCAATGGGGGGGGGGGGGGAGGGGGCGGCAGCGATACTCATTTTGACGCCTGCGGTCGCGCGCGTGTGTGTCGGCCGGCGGAGTCTTCGCTGCTTTCCCTGCTTATAGGATGAGTTTTATGCTGTAACGTTCGGAGGCTGGGCCAGCTGAACCGATAGTACGTGTGCAGACGCATACATGGTCAAAACGTGGGTAGGAAACGGCAGAACGTCTAAATATAGTGGCATAATGTGAGACCATAATAGTGTTCATTGATCGAGTGGCATTAACCCACGTGATATAAGTGGAAGAGGGGAACCTAATGAAAGTTAAACGAAAAAGAAGATCCAAAGGCGAAATCTAGTAATAGGAAAATGATAAGAGGCTCTAGAGAGAGAAGGCTCTGTTTTTAAGTTCAAAGTTGTGCGTTAAGAATTGGAAAATGTTTAAATACATATTAGATTAGATTATTCATTTGAAGAGTAGATACAGTACGTTTTGAGTGTTTCCTGCAGCGGATACACATACACCTTCAGCAGGCATATTGTGTATTCAGATGTCGAGTGCATAGAAAATTAGCGAGCCTCTGAACATTGAACTCGATGTCTTTTCTGTGAAAGGTTCAAAACTTTTGTTAATTCATGACAACTTATTGCCACCTCTATCTTCTTCTCACTGGATCAAAGTTTTAAAGTGCATAACATACACAAATACTATTATTCAATAGCTCTAAGCCTGACAACTGTTTCACGATTTAGCGATTCCTAGTGATAAACTGGCAGGATTAAACTTGCAGGTCTAAATAGCAAACTAAATACAATTTGGTAAGGATTTTGGAATTTTGGAAACACCAAAAGTCCATGAAAGTTCATTCGTATAGTATGCAAATAAAATGAATCTGATGATGGTAAAAGCAATTGAATATTGGTAGACAATGTAGTGGAGTAGGTAGCCTATAAAAGCTTTTCACACAAAAATTGGCCTCTCTATGGACAAACGAGACTCCTCTTTCCCTCTAAAATAATTTTTTACCCATTTGGGTCTTAGATGTATTTTTGGAATCATACCACTCCTGAGCACTCAGGAAGCTCTTATTTCTTAAGCTTAAGAAGGCATACCCCGTTCCAACATAACCGTTGCTGCTTTCTGTTGCTTCTGTTTCGCATTCTGTTGCTTTTCTTGTATTGCATGGCGGAACGGTTCAGCGATAGTTCGGTACGCCTTCGCGCTGTAGCATGCTGGGCAACTCTTACGCATCTCCGTAATAACAAGAGGTACCCCTTGCTGCAGCGCCGCATCGGGACCGCACGCGTGTCTGCAAGTGAGTATCGTTGCTCGCAGCTAATCTCATGGACTATCTGCGATGGACTAGCTCCACCAAAGGCCTTCAAATCGTCGTCCTGGATTGCTATAGGTTTGCCGCTTCGGGGTACATCTGCAGCGTTGAATTCTCCAAAACGAAATTTCTTGAACCACCGCTGCACGGTCCTTTCTCCAACTCTATTCGGCCCCCACACGGCTGATTTTCCAGGCTGTTTTGACTGCAGATTGTCGCAGTTTGAAACTGATCTACAATACCGTTCGGAATTGCTCTTTCGACATCTTCAATAAGTCTTCGATGAAACACGATTATTAAGCGCAAGTGAAACAAAAATTACTCTGTCAGATAGAGCGAAGAAATCCGTATTAGACGTTATAAGAATGCGAAGCAAGTTGAATATTGATTCAGTAATAAACGAACGAAAAGCGGTTGCACAAAAACCACCAGGAGCCGGAATCATCAACGACTTACGTAACTTTAACGGAGAATTGTAAGCTTATCAAACGATATGATGAGCGATAAGCCGCGTTAAAAGCTCGGATAACGCGGCTTATTGCTCACCATATCGCTTGATAAGCTTACAATTCTCCGTTAAACTTACGTAAGTCGTTGATGAATCCGGCCCTTGAACTCTCCGGCCAACCTAATATAATTGAAGCTCCAAACTGTTTGTAGGTTAATTTCTAAGCACGCAATGTCATTCCAGGCAGGACTTTTATCTTATCAGCCCGCACTGTAGTGACATAGTATCTCGCTAATTTTTTTCTGTGAAATTGTCCCAACGATTCTCAACCAGACCGGTATGGTCTTCAGAGCCATCTGATAAGGCGCACATGAATGCCTCTGGAGACCATACAGGTCTGGTTGAGGATCGGTGGAATAATTTCACAGACGTTCCTTGTCAATCACCACTCAGAAGTGACGGCAGCGGTTACGACGTCGCTCCGCTTTAACGGTGGATTAGAGACTCAGCAGGAGACTATTTCAACGGTAGGTCGGAACCGATCAATTGTTGTACATGGGGAAATTGCCTCTTTCTTGGAAACAACAAAATGCATATATCTCGACCCAATACAATTCTGCGCAGAGTTAGCGACGACGGAAGTTGGAGCGTTGGGGTTGTTAGCCCTCTTCCTATGCGCGAAGGGAGGGCTCAAGTGAACGATGACGGGCGAGCAGTGGTTGCGCAGGATTGGCGTGGTGAGACGGAGAGGTTTGTGGTTCGACTCCCTTATGGCGCAACATTTCGCGATGCAGAGGGTTAACGGCGCCAACGGTCCAACTTCCGTCGTCCCTAAACCCGCGCAGAGTTGTATTGGGGTCGAGATGTTTGCATTTTGTTGATTCCCAGAGAGACGCGATTCTGCCCATATACAACACTTTGGTCTTTGGACCTTCCGTTGAAATAATCTCCTTGTCAGTTTATTACTTGGGTCCTTTTGGTTTCACACATAGGATTATGTCCGAAAGGCGTGGTTTGAGGAGGGGTTTGGTTTGAAACTTATCCACCTTACAACCTTTTTCGCACAAAAGCATTGGGGTGATTAAGCCGAGGTTTCATGAAGAGAGAACTTAGAGATCATTTTACAGTAATCTTCCTCTCAAAACGGGTAGCTGCATATCCGAAGCCACAATTCTGTCAGCACTTTTTAAGCTCATCACAAACTCAACCCTTATTTGGTTCCCCATACAGCACTAAACATTTTAACCGTCTGCCTTTACCCAGTATAGCACCTCCTCTTCTAATCCACGCAGTCCTCTTTCTGCTACATTGCACACATTGACTTAACTAACACACAACACCCTGACAGAGCACACAATGCATCGTATTTAGAATACGTCACATCTTTTTCCAGGAACTTTCTGTTTCTCTAACTAATTTACACACTTTGCGTACAATCAGCGACTCGGAACTGAATCATAAGGATAAGGATAAAGGACGGCGTTACTCAATCCCTTCTGGGATGCGCCAGCGCATTCTACTTCTACGGGATGTCGTGGAGGCGACATGAATGCGTATTTGGCCATACAATTACTTGTGGTGCCCAGCCGATGAACAATCAGCGCTTTATCCTTCCCAGACAAGTCTGGTACCAATTCACCGACCCCGGAGGGATGGAAGGCTTGGTTGGCCTGGGCGGGAAATCCGAACCAGGAACCTGGTATCGGGTGCACGCGACAGTCGCGCCTCCTCCGACTGCGCTACACGCGCCCAACTGAATCATACAAAGCTAGAATTCTTACCGTCGATGGTTCTCTTTTTGAAGTTCTTCTGCGGTAGGAGGTTGCGGGAAGCGAGGATGTGGCACAGCGTAATGTACATGCATCTCGAGATGAAGGTGGTTGATTCGCTTCGCGATTCGATCTCTTCGGGAAAGGTTGCGCCCCACTGAAAAAATAGACCGTTGTAGGGTCTGTGAGCGTCGTGCTGATGAAAATATAGCTATGATAAGGTCAGCTAGCACAAAAGTGCGGCGCAATACTACACCGTGAAAGTCACTGAAATTGCAACCAGGGGTGTACTTAATTACGATTTACGGCGATTTTCTTATGATTTACCAACTTTTGGGTCCTAGATCGTAAATTTTCGCGCATGTTATTGATAGACGGGCAACTGACGTCCAAATGGCGTGACGTAGCTCGGGTAGAAGATGTGTCCACTCTCCTTCCCCTAGTAGTGCATTCCAACTTCATTTTAGCGTAGTTTTTTAAATTCTGATGTGGTACAATGACAGTGGTTTCGAGTTCAATTTAACTTTACTGATATTTTTGGCGAGACATCTTTGCAACATGTGGCCCAGCATCATCGTGAAGAAACAACAAATTCTTCCGTCATGATCGATTCCGTTGCCTGGCCTCACTCAAATTTTGCAGTTGGACAGCGCGTTTGTAGTTACTGTGGTGCCGGCTGTAAGGAGCTCGTGGTAAAGCATTTTCTGGAAGTCCCATCAACAGTATAGTAGAACCTTCTTCTGGTGGAGGTCGGACTCTGATTGCTTCGCAGGTGGTTCTCCTTGGGGGAGCAACTGGGCCCTCCAAGCATGGTTGTCGTAGAAGACTCGGACGCATCTCCTGTGACTACATTCTCCCAGAAAGTTCTTAATACGAAAGCGGAGAAGGGGAGACTGAGCGATGCTCAGTCGCGTGGACCGGTCCTAGTCACGGAAATCGTGGGCCACTCAACTCGAGACCACCTTTATTATATTCCAGAATATTCTAGAATCGATGTTCTATTTAGAATGTTCGAGCAATAAGCCTGTGGCACTAACATCTGAGGTCAACGGGTGCGCACGAATGCTCACGATTTTGGGGGCGGGGTCTCCAGCGCTGGGGTCTCGCGCGGGCGAGCTGTCGCGGCAGCGGTTCACGTGATTCCAGCGTGCAGGGTGATAGAGTCGGAGGATCGAGGCCTGTCTCACGCATAAGAGGGTGGTTCGCAAGGTTCCCAAGGTAGAGGTAGGTGCGCTAGGGTTTTCTGGAGCGCTGGTTACGGTTACGGTGTTGTTTTCATTGCTGTTTTCGTAGCTTGATGACTATATGTGAGTTGTGGGATAGGTTTCAAGACAATGATAATAGGTTTACGTTTCTAATATGCTGGTATTTGTAGCGGTACGCATAATATCGTTGTCTACTATTGCCAGCCGTTGTGACTGAAAATGTCTCTGATCGTTACAAGGCGCAATCACTGCCTAATTTTACCCAAAAGCGTTGTGCTGGAATAGAACGTGGAGCTTACTAACACATAAAGGTTTGAATGAAAGTTTTGAAAGGTGTTGATTACTATGATTGTAGGACGCATTGGGTTGAATTTTTGTTTATTTTGCATGTTTTTTGGTGAAATTACTCTTATGTGAACACATTTAGGTTTAGATTACTTTCAATCTGACTCCTTAGCCGAAAAGACCGCTGCGTCTTACTGTCCTCGTCGTTTTGACAAAAGTGCATACATAGGTAATAATAAAGCAAGTCCTAATCCCGGCATATTCGCACACTCACTATGCCTCGTGTGGCACATAACAAAGTAATTAATTATTAGTAAAGGATGGAGTATGTACCACAGAGTGCTTGATCTGATACGCGCATAAGAACGACATTCATTCTTCCTGACCACATTTCATCACGTGCAATTATCTGCCAATGGGGAAATTTTGAAGAAAGCAGAGTGAACACATAGGCTTCCACAATTCTAAGGCGCTGTCGGTTCTATTATGAATAGGTCAGAACTGGGAAACTATATTCTGGCCAGTAGTTACACAGCATTGTAACAGTGTCTGCGTGCCAGAAGTGTTCTCCAGCACTCAAATTCGAAAGAACTGTGCTGAACCAATACACTTGCTAGAATCATTGAAACGATGTGTATCAGATTTAGTTTCCACTGGAAAGCATGTCCAAAGCCGTCAAAGTGCTGGCGCAATCCTTTAAAACAAGGAAAAAACTGAGGTTCAATCTATTTTGTCTACTGTGGGTGAAGTTCAAGGCTCATAATCGAATATGGTATGTTTTAGAAATAGATTTTTCAGGAATCGGCTGAGTTCCTCAGTTTTTCAGTCACTTGTATCATTCATTTGCCGTCTTGGAGAGCACACATCTGAAAGAGGGGCCTGTCGATTAGAGTGGCGTGGTACCGTACGTTGGCGGTGAGTGTGTCAGACAGCGAGCTGCGTGCAGAGAGCCTGGTGGCGCGGAGGGCGCAAAACAACGCGACGAAAAACAGCCTCCCGCGTTCTCCCGCAATGGCTAGCAACTCGCCCGGAACGGCAGCCGCAGCCGTTGTCCCCGCCCCCAAAATCGTGAGCATTTGCATCCACCCGTGGTCAATGAACGTCCCGTGGCAATTTTAAAAGTGACCTATTGGGGGTTGTAGGGGACTGTAAGAGAAGCACCGTAGTGGTTTTCAAATTTCCTGCGGACACCTGGGTAGGTCACAAATTGCAAAAAACCATATCACTTCAGTGCGGGCCAATAGAGCGAAATTGACGCCTGGAACTGCCATGTCGTAGTTAGAAACTATCCTGCAAAAGATTTGGGGCTGGAACAGTGGCGTAATTACAGCGATTTCACAATTTGCTTGTTAGCGGTACAGTGACCGAAGTGGAACATTGAGGTGCGCCGCTCACCACCAACGCAGCAGCGACCGGATGGCCGAGTTGCTATGGGGGGCGGGCTTGCGGGAAAAGTGTCGGGGGTTCGGAGCCGGAACCGCTGCTCCTGCATTGCTGGTCTTGCTCCATCCATTTTTGTCGATATAAAGTGTATTTTAACCTTGGTAGTGTACCATGCTGTCATTATAACTTTATTCTAACCTGAATGATACGATGTAAACGCAAAAATAAACATCCAAAGCAACAGCGTTCATAATACATAATTCGATTGGCGTTTGGGGAGGAGCAGGCGACTTTTCTTTGCCTACAAAAAAGATAACTTCAGGACTCCAAAGATCGAGGAAAGAATTATTATTTTATTTTTATTTATTATTTTTATTATTTATATTTTTATTTTAACTAATTAATTAGGAGAGAAAGTATAACAGTACCAATCTTCCTTCTTCATCCTCAGCCAACCATATTGCAAGTGAAAACACGGCCGTCACATACAGCATCCTCCTCACTGTTACAGGAAGACGTAATACCACCCACATCATCGTCATCGTCCGGCGACCAGGCTACATCCTGCGCTTCGCTCAAGTCAAGCGACCATCACGAAAGAGAGAACGTCAATGCAATAAGCATCAAACAAAAAACAGAGTGTTTCATCCTCATCAGCACAATCAATATCACCCCATACATAGCATGTTGAAGTATGCCAAGAAACGCATCTGCTATGGCGGTGTCCCTACGAATAGGGGCAGAGTAGTCGGGAGGAAGGCAGGCAGCAAGACAACCAATAACTCGGCACGGAGAACACATTGTATTATACAATTGATATCAAGTCGGGGGGGGGGGGGGTGTCGTATAGTGTGTCGAAGGACGATCACAACAATCGATCAAATGTAAATATATACATCAATTAATTAATTGAAAATATAAATATAAGTAAAGATCAATAATACGTAATTAATAAATAATCACCTGCATCACCTGTATCACCTGTCGTCCCGTTGATCATCGAATTGCTCGAGCGGGTGCAAGCAGCGTCTCCATTCGTCCCTGTCGCGTGCCAGAGTGGTCCAATGGATCCTCCTCGCTCGAGGGACACGAAGAGCGTCATATCGGTCGTTCAGGACTTTCACGATGAAGTCTGACCAACGCGTTGGTGGGCGTCCTGGTGTTCTTTTAACATCCCGCGGAATCCAGTCGGTAACGGCTCTCGTGCAGTGGGTGTCTGCGAAGCGCACTACGTGGCCGGCCCACCTAATTTTCGACAACTTGGCCCACTCGACAGCGTCTCTGATCTTCGAACGTCGGCGAAGCTCGGAACTCCGGAGGCCTTCTCTCACTTGCGTGAGTCGTGTCACTCCGAGCATCGTCCTCTCGATTCCACGCTGCGCGACGCTGATCGCGTGCTCACCCTGCTTTCGTATAGCCCAGGTCTCTGAGGCGTATGTTAGGGCAGGAAGAACAGTGGAGTCGAAGTCGTGGGCACGGAGTCGGACGTTCTTCGTCTTCTTCGCGACTTCTTCGACGCTCTTGAAAGCTCCCCAAGCCGCTGTTTCCTCCTGCTCAGCTCCGCCGCTAGGTTATTGGCCATATTGACTTCGCGACCCAGATACACGTAGCTGGAGCATTCGAAGATGTTCGTTCCGTTGAGCGAGAATGGGCATCAAAACTTGTCCGTTCCTCATGAACATCGTCTTCGTAAGATTCAGCTGCAGTCCAACTTACCTGGCTGGGAGAATAAATAATAAGTAAAATAATAAATAAATAATGAAAAATAAAGATAAACCTTTCTTATTCATTTTTTCACTCTCTTCGACTTTTGTAGTCATGAAGTGGTGACCCACCCACTAACAGACCCACTATCAATGCCTAAAGAAGACGGCAAAGATAAAGAATATTATCTATTTTTAGTTGGGACAGGCCCTATAATGCTACCGAGGGACTGCGAGGAAAAGTCGCCTGTTCTCTCGTTTGCGTTGTTAGCTTGACTTGAACGAACCGCAGGATGTAGATTGGTCGTCGGACGATGACGACGATATGAGTGGTATTACTTCTTCTTGTACAATGAGGCGATTGCTGTATGTGACGGCCGTGAGATCACTTGCAATATGGTTAGCTGAGGATGAAGAAGGCAGATTGTTATACTTTCTCTCCAGAGGCCGAAGAGCGGTCGAAAAAAATCAAACATAAATTTAGTTAATTAATCAATTAGGATATAAAAGCACGACGATTTAGGTTTGGAAGAAAAGGGCAGTCCTGCAGACTGCTCCAGCTACCGTCCAATTCGTTTGCTTTCGCACAGCATGAAGACCTTTAAGCGAATTGTCGACGGACGAATTCGTGACATCGTCCAGCTTTCCAGCAATCAGTGCGGCTTCGTAGCTGGCTGTGGCATGCCATACACGCCGCCCGCCTCCTGTTAGAGAAGCATCGCGAGAAACAGAAGCCCGTGCATATCGCCTTCTTCGACTTGGAGAAGGCCTTTGACCGCGTACCGCGTGAAGTGATATGGTACGCCTTGCTACATCATGGAGTTCCCGAAGAGCTCATAGAGTGGGTGCGAATTCTCTACTCTTGTCCAAAGAGTCGAGTTCAAGCTGCAGCTGGAACCTCAATGGAGTTTCCCATCTCTGTCGGGGTACACCAGGGTTCTGCGCTTTCCCCACTCCTCTTTGTTGTCGTCATGGATGCCATCACACGAGATCTTCAGAAGCCCGTTCCTTGGACGTTACTTTATGCTGATGAGGTATTGCTCGCTAGCGAAGATAAAGATGAACTCGAGCGAGAGCTGCAAGCTTGGTGTGATCGCTTGGGGCGGTTTGCACTCAGATTAAACGTGAAGAAGACCGAATATCTAACGACGGACGTTACAGAGTCCACATCCATCAAGGTCAACGGCATCGAGCTCCCACGCACCTCGATCTTTAAGTACCTGGGATCGGCAGTCGCGTCTGATGGCAAACTGATGGTTGAAGTGAACTCACGCGTGAGTGCAGCTTGGTCCAAGTGGCGCTCGTTGACTGGCGTGCTCTGTGATAGGAAGATACCGGAGCGCTTGAAGTCGAAAATATATAGAGCTGTCCTCCGGCCGGTAGCGATGTACGGAGCTGAGTGTTGGCATGCGACCAAGAAAGTTGAAACCCGCCTCAGCGTCATGAAGACGAAGATGCTGGAGATGGACAAGATGCGCGAAGCTCGCTTACGATGGTACGGCCACGTTCTGCGTGGGAAGGAAGAGAGCGTCCGCAAGATAGGCCTTAAGTTCGAGGTAATTGGAAAGCGGGTTAGAGGGCATCCGAAGCAGCGCTGGTTAGGTACGTTACATACGGGCTTGAAGATTACTGGTGTTCACCCTGATCTGGCGCTGGATCGGGAAAGGTGGCGTCATAACACCAGAAACACCAGAATAACGGGCCCCGCTACGATGCGGGATAAATGCATGCTAAGGAAGAAGAAGAAGAAGAAGAAGAAGAAGAAGAAGAAGAAGAAGAAGAAGAAGAAGAAGAAGAAGAAGAAGAAGAAGAAGAAGAAGAAGAAGAAGAAATTAATTAGAATATAAATAATAAATAATAAATAACAAATAATAAAAATAATAAATAAAAATAAAATAATAATTCTTTGCTCGATCTTTGGAGCTCTGAAGTTATCTTTTTTGTAGGCAAAGAAAAGTCGGCTGCTCCTCCCCAAACGCCAATCGAATTATGTATTATGAACGCTGCTGCTTTGGATGTTTATTTTTGCGTTTACATCGTATCATTCAGGTTAGAATAAAGTTATAATGACAGCATGGTACACTACCAAGGTTAAAATACACTTTATATCGACAAAAATGGATGGAGCAAGACCAGCAATGCAGGAGCAGCGGTTCCGGCTCCGAACGCCCGACACTTTTCCCGCAAGCCCGCCCCCCATAGCAACTCGGCCATCCGGTCGCTGCTGCGTTGGTGTTGAGCGGCGCACCTCAATGTTCCACTTCGGTCACTGTACCGCTAACAAGCAAATTGTGAAATCGCTGTAATTACGCCACTGTTCCAGCCCCAAACCTTTTGCAGGATAGTTTCTAACTACGACATGGCAGTTCCAGGCGTCAATTTCGCCCTACTGGCCCGCACTGAAGTGATACGGTCTTTTGAAATTTTCGACCTACCCAGATGTCAAAAGGAAATTTGAAAACCACTACGGTGCTTCTCATACAGTCCTCTACAACCCCCAATAGATCACTTTTAAAATTATCACGGGACGTTTATTGACCTCCCTTGTAAGCCAGACCATAGCACGCTTTGTTAAATCTTCAAGAATAGCTGAAATTTTTGCTGCATGACTTTTCCGACAACCTAATAAAAAAATCTATGATCTTCTGCTGCGCCATAGGATAGAGTTGCGCCACTCATTAGGTCAGTACGCGATGTTTGTTGAACTGCGGCGCATTAGAAGAAGGACCTTTTATCCCATTGGTTGCGAAACTAAAGGAGTGGGCACCAATGACGCCTCTCTTCGCTCTTGTTTTCTTCGAGAGCAATGTTGGAGGAATAATATGACGCTCCTCCTCCCGTTCAAGGAAGACCACTGCGTTGCTCTGGAAGGCGACGTGGGCAAATACAAACGTCATTGGTGGCCACTCCTTCAGTTCCACGACCCTCGGGACAAAGAGTGTGGTGCGTCACAGATAATCTATGGAACAGAATCCCTCTCCAACTCCTCTCTTCGTAAAACTTCGATCAGTAAGTCGATGGGTATCAGTTTCTTGTTAGCCGGACGATGTTTTCGTTGTAGCAATGTCAGTGAAACTGAAGCATTAGAAGCGTATCGGATTTTCGCAAGAAATCCGAGAATGAACGACCGCCAAGAACGATCAATTACAAATGACTTCTTGCCGTTTGAATCAAAATGCGAACTGTAGAAGGGAAGTGTGACGAGTAGAACGTTGTTCCTTTGCAAACGATAAACGTCCGCGGTAAGTTACTATTACTTACAACACTAAAGTGGTGGACTGCGTATCGTGGGTATTTCCCTGTTTGCATGAAGTTTTTATGGGTCTCCCCTACGGTGTCCGAACCCTAGAGCGGTTAAGGCGCTTGGTGGGGTAGTGCATTCCAATATCTTGCACCATCTTCAGGCCTCTGAAGACGACACTCGCTTCGAAACGTCAGCCCGCAGAATTAAAGTTACACCATAGAAACCTCGTTCGGCACACTAGGAACTAATACAAATCAACTTACTGTTCAATCGAGTTCTGTGTGAGCTTTTTTGAATCCAAAACAATTCCTACAGCAATGGGAAAAATCAGAAAAGTCAAACAAGTCGAACCGTAACCCAAGATTCTTTCTTCGAAAAATTTCTTATACAGGGTACCTCTCGTTGCTTGCTTAATCTGCTCTCGTATGAGTTTCTTGAGTGGATGTCTGATGTATCTAGTCAACTCTGTTACATTGTCAGATGGAAAATGGGAACTCGCAGTTAGATATGCTTGTAATTGGTTGAGCGATTTGTTGCGATTCCCGGGTCTCGCCCTTAATCCAAAGTCCACGATCAAAGGCTGGAAGGGCAGGCAAAGTGCGGCAGTGACGTTTCACACGCGAACTTTGCGTCGCTGGTGGAGCATGGGAACATGTGCCGTAGTTTTGAACACATCAACAAATAAGATCGCTTCTTCCAATTTCAATAGTTTTGTTGGCCAAAAAGCAGAAAACTTTTCCAGCTAAAAACGTCTGTGACATTTAAGATCGCCAGCAAAATGCAGTAAAGAACACATTGTTAACCACTTCAACGTTAGACAATGCTGTCCGACTCTTATTTGTTGCACCGGTCAGCCTCTATGGATGTTAGACGAAGACGTAACAATTTTTCCTGGAACAATTCCTAGCCATTTCCAATACGTTGACAAATTGATAGGTGATGTAGTTTCTTGGCCTAGATTACCCAAAGTAAATTTACTAATAACCATTACGAGCGCACGGGCAACAACCTGAAAAACGCACTGTCGCGAACGAATCTGACCGGGAGACTATTCCAACAGTAGGTCGGAACTGCCCAAGAGTTGTATAAGGACAGAATCGCGTCTCTATGAGAAACAACAAAATGCAGGTATCTCGACCCCAATACGACAACGATGACGAGCGAGCTGCGGTGGCGCAGTGGGTAGAGGGGCGGCGTAATCCCCATGATCGCTGTTTCCAGCCAACTTGAGCCGCCCTCAGCGTGCAGGCAAGGGCTAACGCCGCCAACGGCCCGCTTCCATCGTCCCCAACTCTGCGCAGAGTTGTATTGGGGTCGAAGAAGTTGCATTTGGTTATTTCCCAGAGAGAGGCGATTGTGCCCATATACAGCACTTGGGCCGTTGCGACCTACCGTTGAGATAGCCTCCTGGTAAGAGTAGAGGTGTCCTTCATAACAGAGTGAACAACTAACCGAATTTTTATCAACAGCTTTCGTAAATGAACTTGTGTGGTGATTAGCTGTCACCGGGGAAGCCATAACCTGTAAAACTGAAATTCATATGTTTATAATCACCTTGCTATGACGTCGTTTCGGTCAGTTGGCTCGTCGTTTGCTACTTGAAGGAAATTATGCTACCTCAGCTACTCAATGAATATTGTGATTAGGAAGAAGGTTGCCTCACATATTTGCGGCTGCACCCCTCCCATTGGCTGATTGTGTTGTAGCGTGGTGGGAGGGATGGCACTGCAATGTACGTTTCGCAGAGAGGCTACTCCCAGTGAGCGAAAGATGAGTTTTGGACCGTGCTTGATGAGAAGGCAGCAGAGGTAGCGCAGGAAGATGGTGTACCTGACGCGATTAGTGCTTGATCGGGGTGGATGCCATCATACCTTAGGTCCATGCCGAGTATCAATCTAACGACACTTCGGTCGCGTTTTAGACCGTTTTCCGGATACATCTATGTCATGACCAATCTTTCGAAAAGTGGCATCGCTAAAGCGAAGAACACTGCCATACTAAGGCCATTCAAAGGCGAGAAACACGTAACTTGGTAGCAATAGCAATTAGGAACGACACCGGATACTGATGTCTTGCATCGTTGCGAGTACAGTCCAGACGCGTAACACTTGCCATCCAGCGTAGCATTCTTGAGTGCGCTACGTCACGCATTTCCAACTCCAGTAGAAGCGGAGTGACGCGCTCGATCATCCTACAATGATCAGGTGCCGGGCCAGTCTCAGATGAGATTTCACGAGGTGAGGCGAGTAGAGCAGAGCGCGTTCCACCCCTTTTCGCTTTTGCTAAATGTATTCTTTGGCATATTTTGTAGTTTGTTACTGTATATAGCCTTTACTAGCGTGGTTAATTGTGGTTAATCCGATCTTCAATCTTTTCGATAGAGCGCCTTAAAATGCTCCTCCCCCCCACTCCGACAATGGAAGGATTTGAAGCGAATGTCTGAATCGGGAAGGCAAGTCACATAGCGCGTCCCAAATTGGGACGCACTACTTTCAGTCGCATCGGGCCACGCATCTCAATTGGGACGCACTCTATAAATAAAACTATTTCGAAACTACCGATTTGGCTGAAACTTCGCCTAGAGGGGTTTTTTGGTATGCTGAACACGAATCCGACGCCCGTTTCACCGAATGCGGTCGGAGACCTCCCATATCGACAACTAGGCTGGTCGGGTCAGAATCACCGATTTGGCTCAAACATCGCCTAGGGAGGTTTTTTGAAATGCTGAACACGATGTGAGATGTGATGATGTGTGTTCGAAGATGTGTGTTCGAATGTCCGTTCCACCAAATACGGCGCGCACAGGTAAATGAGGGTGATCAGTCGTCTCATTCTCGAAATAACAGGTCATACTTAAAGTATACTCATATCAAATTTCTGATTTTTATAATGGTGTTCAGCATAAATTTTTATGGGTGGCAATACATGCACAACAATACAAGAATAATGCAATCAAAAATTACAAATAAACATGCAAATACATTCAAAACCTTGTGAACAAACAGTTACAACACTTCTTACTTATAGTAAACACCCTAAGCAGCCACACTAGGCGAAGTTTGAGCCAAGTCGTTGATCCGACCGCCTTAGTTGTCGATATGAGTGGTCTTCGGCTGTATTCGGTAAACCGAACATCGGATTCGTGTTCAGCATCTCAAATAACGGATAATTTTGCTCGAAAATGGCCGGATAACGGAAAAAACGGATAACGAACAAACAACAAAAATTAAAACTCGTTTTACGTTGCTCTAGTTTCAACGGCAGATGAGGAGTTGAAGCACTGTTAATTTATAAGCCATTTCTAGACATTTTGATAGTGTTTTTTAAACGCAGTGCAGTGGGCAGATTAACGACACCGTACGGGATTTTCTGCCGACCAGAAGGAAGGCAAACAAAAAGCAACATTCCCGCCTTTCGCAAGTTTCGAGAGGGTTACTTGTATTGTTCTATTTACCAGCTGCCTAGTTTTTTCTTTCAATTGAAGCTGCTGAAAAATAGAATGATCCTCGGAAGAGCAATTCTTCCGATGACTCTTGACTTTTACATGTTATGAAGAAGGCGGGAGCGATTCTTGCAGCACCCGCGATTATCAGTTTATTTAGTACAGTTTGCTGCACCGCTAAAATGTTTAATGGAGAAGTCGCTCCCTCAATGTATCCGAGTTGAACCTATTTCCCTTTCGCTCATATGCACTGCTGTATTACGGTATTTGTTTGGTGGTTCACAGCAGCATATGACTAAAAGCATATCTCTACGGCATGCAAGCAAATCGAACACACTGAAGTCATGGAGCCACATATGACACGACGCAAATGCCGGCTGCAAAAATTCGGTTGAGCCAGGCCCTGCACTTTGCACTTTTAACGTTCGCTAATAGCAGTTTGTATGCTTTCTTGGTCTGCATGACTTGAGATGAATGAACAACGCTATGCTTGGTAGGCCTCATGAATGTACGGCACATGCTTAGGGACTCTAGAAGGATAGAATGGAGGTATCTTGAAAGCTATGTAACCAGTTCTCAAGTGAGGAAATGCCTCAACTAACCTTCCCGAATTTGAACGACTTCCGTTGTTTCTAACGATCACTCTTACGATCGTGAAGGATCCTTTACATAGTCCACCCATCACCACGTTCAAACCTAGGAGTCATGTAATTTGTTGTTCGTTATCCGGCCCAAAATCGCCAGATAACAAACAACACAACGGATAGGCCAAAACCCCCGGAAACCGTATAACGGATAACGGTTAATCCTCTCATCCCTGGACTGGGTCCCATACGAGAGACGCGCGAAAATCGCTCTGCTTGTCAACGTGTTAACAGCGCTGGTTCCACAGCCTGATGAACTTATTGCCAATCTCCCCAAACACTCTTAGCAGCAATGCACCTTCTCCGAAGCAATAGAGCTTTGTTAGATATGGGCAAGAGTTTGCGTCAATTTGATGGAAGAGATTACAAAAAGCGACTCTTTTTACTATAAGGACTGCCCACCCAGCCCCGAAGGATCTATGCTCAGCGACTCCATTGCAGCTGAGAAACATGAATAAAGGAAACAGGACGACGTCAGCCAATTCCTTCGCGGGATGCGCAACGCATTCTTTTTCTACTCGATGTTATGGAGACAATTTTAATGCGCATTTGACCAGGGGTATGCGTAATTACGATTTACGATTTTACGATCTACAGCTATTTTTGCTGAATTTTTTACGATTTACGACATTTTGGGTCGCAAATCGTAAATTTTCGTAGATGTGGTCTTTGATCAACGACCAATTGGCGTCCAAATTTATGTGGACCGGGGTTATAAAGATATGCCCACTCTAGTGGTCTCCTCTTATAGCTCATTGCCAGTTCCCTGCAGAGTTGTTTTTGATGTTCTACATAATACGGTAGTGGGGCAGGAGACACCGTCCTGTGAGCTTCGGCCCTGTGGGTAATCGAGGTCGCCGAACACGAATCTGAAGTCGACCAATCGATATCGATCGATATTATCGATTTTTTGAGGATGACGTTCAAGCGGCACGAAACTTCGGCCCTGGGGGTAATCGAGGTCGCTGAACACGAATCTGAAGTCGACCAATAGATATCGATCGATATTATCGATTTTTTTGAGGATGCCGCTCAAGTGGCTCGAAACTTCGGCCCTGGGGTAATCGAGGTCGCTGAACACGAATCTGATGTCGGATCAATCGATCCATCTCGATTAACATAAAGGTGAGAAGGCCTAGGGAAGAATAGGAAACCCGTAGCGGCCATGGCGTCCTATTCTCGGGGTTTGGGGGCGAAGCCCCCAACCAGTCGTAGGTGGCCGCTAGGCCGACGTACGACTGGTGGAAAGGATAAACCACTGATGTTTCTATCGGTCTGCATTGTAGTTCATAGGGCGGAAGAGCAAATTGATGCCAAAGTGCGGTAAAACCAAGCGCATAGCATCTCAAGAGAAGCTCGAACTGCTTCTGACAGTTTTGATCTCCCTTTTCGGTGGTGTAGTTTTTGAAATCGGACAATCGCAAGCAAACTTGCGTAGAAACCCAGTGCTCTAGGTAGGTTTAGGTTACTCTCTCTCTCTCTCTCTCTCTCTCTCTCTCTCTCTCTCTCTCTCTCTCTCTCTCTCTCTCTCTCTCTCTCGATATTGTCAATCGATGATTCAGAGCTTGTGGGCACTTTTAAAGTTACGATATGCCTTTGCTCCAATCTCTCTACAATTAACAGAGCTTCTGAATTCGAATATTGCGATGAGGTTATTTATTGGTACCCTCTGTGCCACTACCTTCCTACAGCGGTCTATTTCATTTGCTGCGTTTAAAATCACCTTCTGCAAGGTCGAACTGATCCTGCTTTAACTTCTTCCGCGTTCTTCCCAATTCACAGATCAAATAAAGTTGCTTTTAAACCAGACTAGATACTTTTTAAATAAATAACTTTCTTCCTAAAGAAAAATTGTCATGTCTATGGAATCGAACAGAGAATGCCTTAAGGTTACCTTAAGAAATACGTTAACCTTCCCATTTTAAAGCGACTACAAGAATTGTCCAAGAAATATGGTCACATTATCACTGACCAATGGTCATGCTGTTTTGGCGGCCAAAACTCTTTTATCCGTCTACAATGGGAATGCTGATGGACTAATTTCAAAATGTAGAAAAACTGAGAATTTTCAGTGCATCACACGATGGGATTGCTCCATGCATTCACTCTGAATGTTTGCTGGATTACTACATGAAAAGTTGCTGCTTTCTCTGTATTGGTCAGTGGTGAAATAATTTTTTAAATTTTAATTTTGACAGCGACCTCTCGCTGTTACTAGATTAATGCGCAAGCTAAAAAATTGGTTGTTAGTTACAATACCGCTCACGCCGCACGGTCAAAAGTGGGCGAAAAACGCAAAAATAGCGTCGCATGCTCATAACTCCTTCAGTTTTAGGTTTCTTGAATAAAGATTGTCACCATTCAATTCGTCTCTTCGAGGTCTACACAAGCGTGTATACAACTTTACCGGAACACCCATATTTTCGCCGTGGGTGGTCCAAAATTGACTGGAGCGGTCTTTTGCGATTAGAGCAGCTTATTTCCCAGGACATGCGTGTTTTCTGACTATTTCAAGCATGGCGTACGTTGCCAGTGCTCTGTCATGCCAGGAATACCCCGATAGTTCGCCGTGCACAATGCACACGGAATCAAACCTATCAATCGAGTGGGCGAGCGCATGTCCACTGCGCTTCTATCTTCTCTTACTGGGAAATGCGAAATCCTCGTTTGGAGATTGTTATCAGAAATTTTCAGCCACCCCACTCAGGATTAGCTCCAATCTGTCCAGCGAAACTTTGGTGTGCGCCGTGTACAATGCATACAGATTCGAGCCTTTCAATCGAGGGGCGCGACAGTTTGTAGACTGAGCGTTTGGGGTGTTTTATCAGAAATTCGCAGCCGCCCTAGTCAGGAGTTACTCCAAGGCTGTCCAGCTAGCCTTTTGAGTGCGCCGTGAACAATGTATACAGAATCGAACCTTTCAATCGGGGAAGGGTGGGGGAGGGGTGCAGCTTGTAGACTGAGCCATTGGGGAGTTTTGTCAGAAATTCGCAGCCGCCCTAGTCAGGAGTTACTCCAAGGCTGTCCAGCTAGCCTTTGGAGGGCGCCGTACAGAATCGAACCTTTCACTCGAAGGGGGGCGACCGCTCGCAAATGGCAGGGCGTGTTCGGAGCGCGCGGGCGTGTTCGGAGCGCAATTGCTCTGTAAAGTTAGAACTTTCAGGTTGCAGCTTGTAGATTTTGTAGGCAGTCGAGCGGTCTGTTAGTGCGCCAAAGTAGAATGGTTTAGCCTAGGAGAGGCCAATGTTATAGGGGTGCGAAAATACAGGTGAGGCTTTTGTGAAGCATTTTTTTCCGATTTCCGTAAACCACTGCGTGAAGATGCGGCGAGCTAGCGGCCTTAAAATGCGTTCGCGAACAGAGCGCTTAAGGTACTTTACGTGCTCATAGCTCCTCAGCTCCCTAAACTGCCTTATCCTCAGCTGCCGTTTTAGAGCAGCGAAAGCTAGCGGTCAGAGTTTCTTGCGCTCCTACTCGTCCAGATTGAAGTCTTTGACACTCGCAATGGCAACGTTCCGTTCAGCACGAAAAGCGCTATCGAACGGTATCAATTTCGGCCGATTTTGGAAACATCAATTTTTTGACTGTTTCGCATCGAGGACGACGCCGCGGCGGAAGGAACGATGAGGTAATCGAGAAATCGATGTCTTCGAGTTGGGCCATGCTTGGTACCATTCGATAGAGCTTTTCATGATGAATTGAATGGTGTTATTTAGACTTGGAAAACTGTAATCTTGGCGAGCAACAGCGCGGAGAGCGTCTGCCGTTGCACGCGCGGGAGTGTTTGGAGCACAATAACTCTGTCATGTTTGAATCGTTTCGGCTGCCGTTGTGGGTCTTGTAGGCAGTAGAACGGTCTATAAGTACACTGAAGTAGAAAGGCTTAGCTTAGGACAGGGCAATGTTACAGCGGTGCGAAAATGCAGGTGAGGCTTGCGAAACGCATTGTTTTTTCCGATTTCGGTGGAACACTGCGAGAAGACGCGGCGAGCTAACGGCCTCAAAATGCATACTCGAACAGAGCGCTTAAGGTACTTTTCGATGACGTGCTCATAGCTCCTCAGCTGCCTAAACTGCCTTAGCTGGCGTTCTAGAGCGGCGAAAGCTAGCGGTTAGAGGTTCTTGCGCTCCTACTCGCCCAGATTTGAGTCTTCGACATTCGCGGTGGCACCGTGCCGTTTAGCATGAAAAGCGCTATCGAACTGTATCAATTACGAAAACATCGTTAGGCAACATCGTTTTTTTTTGACAATATCCCACCGAGGACACGGGCGCCCTAGGTCGAGCTGCGCTGATGATGACGTCATCGAAAACCGATATTTTCAAAATCGGTCAAATTTCCTCGTGCAAACTTTGTGCAAAATCGTCTAGGGGTTACTTGGGGCGCTGATTACGAATCCGTCGTTCGCTTTGAAAATTCCACCGACTTCGGAAGGTTTTGGATTTTCTTCTGGATAATTGAGGGTCGGCTCAGGATCATTGATTTTGCTCAAAATTCGTATAGGGCCGGGGACTTATTCGGGGTGCCGAATACGATGTCGAAGTACATTTGGACGATTACGGCAGGAGACCGCTCATACCGATAACTGAGGGTGATCGGTGATCCTGACCCGACCACCCTCAAACGGGAAGTAACCTGTTGCAGTCAACGGAATTTTCGAAAACGGACGTCGTATTCGCAATCAGCGCCCCAAATAACACCTAGACGATTTTGGACGAAGTTTGCACGAGGAAGTTTGGTCAATTTTGAAAATACCGGTTTTCGATAAGGTCATCGTACGCGCAGCTCGGCCTAGAGAGCCCACGCCCTATTGTCAAAAATCGATTTTTTTTGAAATTGATCGAAAATGACACCATACGAAAGAGCCTTTCGTTATGAACAAAACGGTGTTACCGGGAGAGTCGGAAACCCAAATAAGGGCGAGTAAGAGGGCAGGAAACTTCAACCGCTAAGTCCGCCGTCCTAAGACGGCAGATGGGGCTAAGGCAGTTTAGGCAGCTGAGAAGTTCTGAGCACGTCACCGTAAAGCATCTTAAGTGCTCTGTTCGCATACGCATTTTGAGGCCGTTAGCTCGCCGTGCCTTCTCGCAGTGGAATACCGAATTCGGAAAAAAATGCGTCACGCTAGCCTCACCTGCATACACTGCGGCCGGAAAGTATAGGGACACCAGCAAATTGCGTAATTCTGCTAGCTACCCGCAGGAATTGATCTGAAAATTATACTATGGAATTCCTCACGGCAAAAAACATATATACGAAAGAAATGGGCAAAATCCCCGAGGTGGCAAGGAACGGGAAAGGATCACGTGATGGGACCCTGTTTTTGAGTGACCAGAAAGTATAGGGACACCACCAAATAAGGTGCGCGGAGAAAGGTACGTTGTTGAAAACTATTTGGCTATGCAATATACTGCCTCATGATTTGCTCATTGTAAGGATGGGTCGCGGATCGATGCTATCAATAGAGGAACAAGCTCAAATCAAGGCCCTCAGAGATGCAGGACTCAGCATACGCCAAATTTCGACTCACCTGGGACGATCAAAGAACGTTATTAGCAAATTTCTACGCAGTCCTGGTCTATATCACTCGAGGAAGTCTTCAGGACGTCCCAGGCTTCTTTCGACTCGAGACGAGAGGCAAATCGTGCGAATGGTTTCCAATAAATCAATCAGTTTGGAGGAAGTGCGCAAGAGTTTGAGTAAGAAAGTCTCGAAAGAAACGATTCGGTGCTGCTTAAAACGCAATGGGAATGTTGTATATACCCAGCTCCGTTTTGCTCCACGTTTGACAGAAACGCACAAAAGAAACAGGCTCGAGTTCGTCTCTAGGAACAAACGACGTCTTTGAACTAAGGCTGATTTTTTGCGTTGTCAGTTCTGACGCTAGGTATTTTAACATTTCATAGTTCAGGTGACCTTCTCAGACGAAAAGCGCTTTGACCTCGATGGTCTAGATGGGAACCGATTCTACTGGCATGACTTACGCAAGGAGAAGGAGTATTTCCCAAGAAGGAATTTTGGAGGCGGCACAGTTATGGTGTGGGCGGCATTCCACGCAGAAGGAAAGCTCCATCTTGCCTTCACGTCAGCAAGGATGGACGCAGATGAATACCAGCAACTGTTGGAAACCCACCTGCTCCCATTCCTTCAACAGAATACTGGTCAGGATGGGTTTTTGAACAGGACAATGCACCGCTGCATGCCAGCAGATCTACAAAAGGCTTCATCAGAAGAAATTCTATTGAAGTTCTCGACTGGCCTGCATATTCTCCCGATATGAACCCAATGGAAAATATCTGGGGACACCTTGTAAGGAAGATTTACGAGCATAACCAGACATATTCTTCTCTGCAATGACTTCGATCAGCAATTCTACGCGCTTGGGATGAACTTCCTCTACAAACACTTCGAAATCATGCTGCTTCGATGCCAGCCCGACTTGTAGATGTTGTAATGAACCGCGGAGGACCAATTGAGTACTAGTTATCAACGACTGTTTTTTATCTTGGCAATGAAGTTGTTTTTTACTAGTGTCCCTATACTTTCTGGTCAATTGAAAATGGTGTGTCTCCATATTTTATTTTCTTATTTAACTCACATCAAACCGATTTCGCTAAAATCTTTTGCTTCGAACTTCTTTGCCGTAACGAATTTTACAGTAAAAAATTCAGGTCGATTGATATCGATTAGCGTACGAAAAGTACAATTTTTAAGTGTCCCTATACTTTCTGGTCGCAGTGTATTCGCGCCGCTGTTATTTCGTCTATTCACAAGCTATATCGCAAATCTTCAGCACACTACTAGAACGTTTCACTGGCTACTAAATCGACAAGTTGCAGCCAGATCTATTCGATCTCGACAGAGTTACTGCTCTCCGAACACGCCCTTGCGTCCTATTTGGCACGGCAACGGTCGATTTTCTCTGCGCTCTTATTCGCCCAGATCACAGTTCGCGATACTCGTGTTAACACCATTGGAATCAGCAGGAAAAGTTCTATCGAATGGTATCAAGCTTGGTCAATTTCGAAAACATCGATATTCGATGACGTCATCGTCCGACGACGCGACGGCCAGGAGCGGTCTCGTCCTCGACGCGAAATTGTCAAAAAATTGATGTTTCCAAAATCGGCTGAAATTGACACCATTCGATAGCGCTTTTCGATATGACCAAACGTTGCCATTGCGAGTGTCCAAGACTCCAATCTGGGCGAGTAGGAGTGCAAGAAGCTCTAACCGCTAGCTTTCGCTGCTCCGAAACGGCAGCTAAGGCTAAGCCAGTTTAGGCATCCGACAGCAATAAGCACGTCATCGTAAAGTATCTTAAGCGCTCTGTTCGCGAACGCATTTTAAGGCCGTTAGCTCGCCGCATCTTCACGCAGTGGTTTACGGAAATCGGAAAAAATGCTTCACAAAAGCCTCACCTGTATTTTCGCACCCCTATAACATTGGCCTCTCCTAAGCTAAACCATTCTACTTTGGCGCACTAACAGACCGCTCGACTGCCTACAAAATCTACAAGCTGCAACTTGAAAGTTCTAACTTTACAGAGCAATTGCGCTCCGAACACGTCCGCGCGTGCCATTTGCGAGCGGTCGCCCCCCTTCGAGTGAAAGGTTCGATTCTGTACGGCGCACTCCAAAGGCTAGCTGGACAGCCTTGGAGTAACTCCTGACTAGGGCGGCTGCGAATTTCTGACAAAACTCCCCAATGGCTCAGTCTACAAGCTGCACCCCTCCCCCACCCCTCCCCGATTGAAAGGTTCGATTCTGTATACATTGTTCACGGCGCACTCAAAAGGCTAGCTGGACAGCCTTGGAGTAACTCCTGACTAGGGCGGCTGCGAATTTCTGATAAAACACCCCAAACGCTCAGTCTACAAACTGTCGCGCCCCTCGATTGAAAGGCTCGAATCTGTATGTATTGTACACGGCGCACACCAAAGTTTCGCTGGACAGATTGGAGCTAATCCTGAGTGGGGTGGCTGAAAATTTCTGATAACAATCTCCAAACGAGGATTTCGCATTTCCCAGTAAGAGAAGATAGAAGCGCAGTGGACATGCGCTCGCCCACTCGATTGATAGGTTCGATTCCGTGTGCATTGTGCACGGCGCACTCTCGGGGCATACCTGGCGTCACAGAGCACTGGAAACGTACGCCATACTTGAGATAGTCAGAAAGTACGCATGTCCTGGGAAATAAGCTGCTCTAATAGCAAAAGACCGCTCCAGTCAATTTTGGACCACCCACGGCGAAAATATGGGTGTTCCGGTAAAGTTGTATAAACGCTTGTGGAGATCTCGAAGAGACGAATCGAATGGTGCCAATCTTTTTTCAAATAACCTAAAACTGAAGGAGTTATGAGCATGCGACGGGTGGCGATGTCCGTTCCTCCACGTGGTGCCACTGGAAACTGCCCGCTCCGCGATCTAAGCCAAACACGGACATTCGATTGCAGGCGACAGGCCCTAGTGACAGGCCAGCCTACGAAGACCCATGTCACATCGCATGGTGTATGACAGTTCAAGTTTTTCGAGATAGTGCTACGACGTCCGCGGGGGCCGACGACCACTCGCAAAGCCGGCGAGGGTGGAAAGTATGCGAGGGTCCCTGATGCGAGGACGGCATCGGGGGCAACTGAGCTAGTCCGAAAGTCCCGTAACGTAAGCAGGACCCGCGTGAATGTGGGTACGTTGACGGGCCGCTCGTGCGAGTTGGTTGAAGCACTGGAGCGTAGAAGAGTTGATTTCTGTGCGGTGCAGGAGACGAGGTGGTCCTGCCGCAAGTCAAGGGACATTGGACGTGGCTTCAAGGCCGTTCTATGTGGAAGTCCCAGGACCACCAGTGGAGTTGGAGTGATCGTCTCCGAACGATTTCGCGACTCGATTGTAAGCGTCGAACGGTTTGACGATCAATTGATTAAGGTCGTTGTTGCCGCTAAGGAGCGACTCTATCACTTCTTCTCTGCGTATGCTCCACAGACTGGCTGCTCCGATTAAGCCGAGGATGAGTTTTGGAACCTGCTTAATGAGAAAACAGCAGAGGTACCGTCGAAAGATGTCATCATAGTCGCTGGTGACCTTAACGGGCACGTCGGCGCGACGAAAGACGGGTACAGCTGTCATGGTGGGTTCGGTTACGGGTCGCGCAACGCAGATGGTGAGCGTATGCGGAATCGCATAACCTCATCATAGTGAACACCGTCTTCCGAAAACGCGACTCGCCCTTATCTCATACAACAGTGGGAGTACCAAGACTCAAATAGACTTTGTCCTTATGAGAAATCGCGACCGGAGTCTTGTCACAGACGCGAAGACCGTACCGTATGAGACGGTCGCCCCACAGCACTGACCGCTGATCTGCACTTTGAAGATCGCCCCTCCGAGGCTGAAGCAGGTCGAGGGGTGCGGTGGAGCAAGAATCAAGTGGTGGCGAATGAGAGAGAAGGAAGCAGCTGTGATTTCTCGAGTGCGGTTACCGACAGTCACGACTGTCGACGAAACTTGGAAGAAGGCGACCGACGCGATTCGTCAAGCTGCACAGTCGGAACTCGGCATTACGAAGCCTGGGCGACGGAAGGTCGACAAGCAGGCCTGGCTGTGGACAGATGCCGTGAAAGCAAAAGTGCTAGAGAAGAAGTCGCTTTATCACGTGTTTCTCGGCGAAAAGATAGCCGATAACTGGCGAAAGTACCAAGAAGAGAAGAAAGCTGCAAAGAAGGCCGTGGCTGTTGCAAAAGCCACTCATTATGGAGATGTCAACGAGAACCTCGAGTCACGCGATGGTGAGCGGTATCTGTACCGACTTGCAAAGTTTCGCCAACGGCAGACCGAGGGTATAGAGAAGTTCTTTGGCATCAATGATGAGAACGGCCATCTTCTTACGGACCACAAGAAGGCATTGAAGCGATGGCGCGACTACTTTGAGGAAATCTCTACGGTGGAATTTCCTCATCCAGCCATCCCTTCAACGGCTCCAACCCACGGCCCCGTTCACAAGATCACCGTGGATTGAAGCGGCTTTGAAGAAGATGAGGCCAGGCAAGGCCACTTGGCCCGACGACGTGGCGGCTGATTTATGGAAATCCAAGTACTGGTACCCTGCTGAGTGGTTGGCGAAGTTCTTTAATCAGGTTGTGGCGGAGAAGAAAGTGTCTGAGTGTTGGCGTCAAAGTTCGACGATTCCGATTTGAGAGAAAAAGGGCAGTCCTGCTGACTGCTCCAACTACCGTCCGATTCGCTTGCTTTCGCGCAGCATGAAGATCTTTGAGCGAATTGTCGATGGACGAATTCGGGACATCGTCCAGCTTTCCAGCAATCAGTGCGGCTTCGTGGCTGGCTTGGCACCGTTGATGCCATTCACACCGCCGGCCTCCTGTTAGGCGCCTTTTATACTCCCGCCGCGGCGCGGCCAGTCTCGCCGCGTCCCGATGTTGACGCGCAGCTGCGCGATTGCAGTTAGAAAGAGGAGCGTCAGCGACGCGCGGCCACGAGCATCTGCGCACTACGGCCCGTGCTCCGGAAACGGTCCACGAGTCATTGAGAGACCAAAACAGAAAGGATTTTTTGGCTGATCAGCGCAATGCATCTTGTCAATGTTTGTCGTGGGATTCCTGTGGGGAGCGACTTATCCTCTCTTAAGCCTGGAGTCGAAGTCGTTCGCTCAACCTACGGTTGAAACTGGTGAGTGTGGTATTGAGTCGAATCCCCTGCAATGCAAACGGCACTAAACCACTCCTTATTTTGCGACATGTGCGGATCCAAAAGTAAAACTGCTGGAACGCACCCATCATCAAGAATCACTCAAAATTCTTTCTCATATAGCCATTCTAGGGTCACTGTGCACTAAGCATATCTTTAGCGTGATATATGAAGCTTCGTGATTGTCTACAGATCTCCATTCTGTTCCTAGGTTACAGAAGGTACGGGCTAAGGTCATGGTCACCGATTTCGCCCAAACTCCCTAATCAACCGAACCTACCGTAATCGCCCGTAACTTCAAGAAACGATGTCAGATTCGTGACCTGCACCCTGACCCCCCCCCCTCCTTCCCAATAGGAGATTTTGGTCGAAGAGGTGAAATCTCCCACCCCACGTTGAGTCTGCCGCGGCTGATCGCGCCGCGCCGCGCCCTTCCTCTCAGCGGCGCGATTCGCAGAATACCGTAACCCAAAACTCCGTCAAGTGTGTTGTTTTGCGGCGGCGGAGTATAAAAGCGATGCGGCGCCGCCTCGCGGCGCGAAAAATCGATAGCCATGCCGACCATCACGCCGCGCCGCGCTGCAGTGCAAGTATAAAAGGCGCCTTAGGGAAGCACCGCGAGAAACAGAAGCCCGTGCATATCGCCTTCCTCGACTTGAAGGCCTTCGACCGCGTACCGCGTGAGGTTATATGGTACGCCTTGCGACAACACAACGTACCTGAGGAACTTATAGAGTGGGTGCGGATGCTCTACTCTTGCCCAAAGAGTCGAGTTCAAGCTGCAGCTGGAACCTCGATGGAGTTTCCCATCTCTGTCGGGATACACCAGGGTCTGCGCTTTCCCCACTCCTCTTTGTTGTCGTCATGGATGCCATCACACGAGATCTTCAGAAGCTCGTCCCCTGGACGTTGCTTTATGCCGATGACGTGATGCTCGCTAGCGAAGATAAAGGTGAACTCGAGCGAGGGGTGGAAGCTTGGTGTGATCGCTTGGAGCGGTTTGGACTCAAGCTGAACGTGAAGAAGACCGAATATCTAACGGCAGACGTTACTGAGTCCAGCTCCATCAAGGTTAGCGGCATCGAGCTTCCACGCACTGCGGTCTTTAAGTATCTGGGATCAGCAGTCGCGTGTGACGGCAGACTGATGGTCGAAGTGAATTCACGCGCTAGTGCAGCTTGGTCCAAGAGGGGCTTGTTGACTGGCGTGCTCTGCGACAAGAAGATACCAGAGCGCTTTAAGTCGAAGATCTACAGAGCAGTCATCCGGCCAGTAGCGATGCACGGCGCTGAGTGTTGGTCTACCGCTAAGGAAGTTGTGACGCGTCTCAGCGTCATGGAGACAAAGATGCTGGACGGCCGGAGTCACGCGCCTGGACCGCATCCGAAACGATGTCATTCGGCAGAAGTTCGGTGTCGCGCCGATAGCTGACAAGATGCGCGAAGCTCGCTTGCGATGGTACGGCCACGTTCTCCGTGGAAAGGAAGTCAGCGTCCGCAAGATAGGCCTTAAGTTCGAGGTAAATGGAAAGCGGCCTAGAGGGCGCCCGAAGCAGCGCTGGGCTGATACGTTACATATGGACATGAAAGTAGCTGGTGTCCACCCTGATCTAGCGCTGGATCGTTAGAGGTGGCGTCATGACTCCAGAATAGCGGACCCCACTACGGAGCGGGACAAACGCTGAAGAAGAAGAATACTGCTCGTGTCGCACGGTCAAAAGTGGGCGAAAAACGCAAAAATAGCGTCGCAAAGCTATTTTTTATTTTTTCTAATATTCATTAAATTCCTACAATACGCGAGTGGTATTGTAGGAATTTAATGAATATTCAAAGGATGCAGGGTTTTGTTGGAATATCATGCATAGGCTGAAGTAAAATTTTTGAATCTACAGTTTTGTCGGCTGGTTTGGAACGTGTAAAGTTTAATTTGAAAATATCTTACTAGTAAGAAGACATGAAAAGGGAAAGTAGTCTGGCAAGAGAACTGTCCAGCTTGAGCTGAAAATAACGCGACAAATAAATACTGAATCACATTTGGTTAAGACTAGCAGAAAAATCCCTTTGGAAATTTCGTTGTACTACAGTACAGGTAAGGTGATTTTTACGATTTACGAAACTTCAAATTTCAATTACGCACACCCTGCATTTGACCTATAGAATGACTTGCGGTGCCGATGGGCAAGTCGATGCCGATGGCATTATCCTCCTGGGCAATCCTAGTACCAACTCACCGAGCCCGAAAGGATGGAAAGCCTGATTGACCAGGACGGGAAATCCGGACCAAGAACATTGCGTCGGAATGCACGCGACAGTCAGCTCCTCCTCTGTGCTACCATGCAGCTTGAAGAAAAAGCCCAATAAAAAGGTTAAAAGTGGTTTAATTGACGTGGACAGTGTTATAACTCCCGATCTATCATTGGAGAAAGAGTGGTTTAAAATTAGTTTGGATTTGTTGTTTGTTCGTTAACCGCTTTCAAAATTTTCATCCCTGGTTCGGATCTCCTGCGTTCCGGTATTTTTGAATTGCTCTTGTGGCTGGTTTATAACTGACCCGCTTTTAACCACGAGGCAATGAGAAAGATATTCAACATGATGTGTGAACGTTCAACACCAGTGATACTATACAGACACAAAGCAGAAGAGCCGGTCACAATACGGAAGCAATTTAACAACTTTATATACAAAATGTCAACAACGATCTAGCGAAAAGAATAGCGTCATTTGTATTTTATATGGGCTTCTTTACCGCGAATGCAGGGGCGAAGACGCCGAGGAAAGGCATCCACGCCGGGCCGCAGGTAGTCCACGTCGATCTCGTTCCATGCTTTAACCAGATCATCCTTCACTGACTTCATACTTTTGTGGAAAGTACCGCAAGCCTTGTTCTCCAAAACTTCTCATGTAGAGTAATTCAGCGGATTCAAATCCGGTCTATACCGAGGTCATTCCTCTGCCGAAATGAAGTCCTTCAAGTTGGCGCGGCACCAGTCCTGAACATCCTCGACTCTTTGCAGGAGTCTAGTCCTGCTGGAAGCTATACGGCTCACTCTCGAGGAGGGATTTGAGCCAAGGGACCAGTTGCTTCTTTAGGACGTCAATACAGATAGTTCTACTGATTTATCTTTACTTCAGTATCCACAAAAACGAGACACTTGTGATGAATGCACAAACACGAAATTCCTTATGAACTGGATGTGCCGCGGTCTGCAACGCACTCACAGGATTTGAAGGCTCCCACTAAGGGCCTGGCAGCGGGGACCCACGCTGCCACTGTGGCCGCGCCGCGGACGAGTCGTAGCGGAGCCGCTAGTCGCAAAAGTCCCTGAGGGGGGGATTTGTTGCAGCATTTATGGGCCACCCGGAATTACTAAGCGATTTATTAGTAGTATAGTTGCTCCTGAAAGAAGGTAGATAGTCACAAAGTTTATGGGAAATGCTCCATCTTCTCTCCAATAGCCTGCAATGCTACGGGTCCGTAGCTGCCCAAAGGCCTAATTTCACCAGAGAAACCAGGGAAGGCTTCACCTTCCCATATTACCAGAAGTGTGTTTAATTTTTCTGTTAAATTTTAGCGACTATTTTTTAACGGAAATTTTTTTGCGTTAAATTCGGTCAATTTGTTATATAGAATTTCCCTCAGCTGCAGTCACTTCAGCTATGTTTTAGAAAAATCCAGATCCTTTTTTTTTTGATTTTTTCAACTCCATCTACATGGCAGCTATGCGGCTACTTCTTCATCTTCACAACGATTGACGACTGTTCTTCTATCATCAACAAAATCGCCAACCGAGAAAAATCATTGATTCCAATACCAAACAGTAACAACAAAGCTTCTATAATATCAAACTTTTTATTTGAGAAGCTGAACAGCCAGTTTTTGAGCAGCTGGACAACTTCCCAGAAAGCTAGAACTGTAATTTCTCACTGTTCTGGCTTTAGGCTTCTGGAAAGATTCAAAAAATGGCGCACCGCAGCACGGCTGAACGTTGTGGAGCGTCTTCACTTGTTCGAACAAGACTGCGCAGAACTTGTGCTCGCTAAGAAGACTTTTACAGACCACCATAATTTATACTGCCATAAGTGTTTTGAACAATAACAAAATCTTTTAATGAAGATTTCAGGTTGGAAAGTGACCACAGTGAATTTTTTGCTACAGTTCATCTTTGGAAGATATTTACGAAGTCAATAGATCTGCCTGTTTCACAGAATTATTTCTTTCGCCACACAAGTTTCCGTTCTCACTATAGTCGACAACAGAGGATCAAATAAACAACCAAGGACGGTTAACCAAGTCTAATTTGACACTACCGCACTGAGTGCTTTTTCTTCGCCACGTAAGCGACGTAGATTTCAATTGTTGGTTTTTTTTCAGAAATGGGAGAAATCCATCTGCACTGACATCTACGAACTCTCAACAAGTGGATAACGAAGTGAGAGGAATTCTGCGGGAAAACGGATATAGCTCAAGGGTGTGTCGTTGTTGGAAACCTCAACGATCACCTGGCGGCTTTCCTTTAGTCATACCTTTCATCACGGATTCCTTTGCTATGAACGTCAACCGCGTCGTCCAACGATCAGGGCTTCCTATAAGCCTCGTATTCCGACCACCTCCATCTTACGACTCCTGCTTACATCATCGCGTCCATATGAGAATCAGTGTGAAAGACCAGATTGTTAGATCTGCGAAGGAGATGTCAAAATCTGCCATCTGAAAGGTGTGGTCTACAAAGTGGTCTGCTTTGCACGTAACCTGGTTATTGCCAGAATATTGTCGCCATTACCGAGTACTGGTGCGGTTAAAGTAAGATTTCTTCATCATCGAAGTGAAAACTCGCAGTTCATCCAATGCTAGGATGACTCGCCGAGCAACCGAGCAACCGAGAGTCCAACGCACAGTTGTACAGCACCTTTATTCGACCCAATTTTTTGTCCGCAACGAAGTGCAGAAAACATTGGCTGCATGGCAGACAGATCACTAAAAGTGTCCTCTAAGCTATGCCTTATTTTTATGCTTCTAGTTTCGATTTAAAAGTGTGTGACAACTTCTCATCAACACTCGATCTTTTAGTGTTTTGGCACACTTCTTGATCTTGTGTCTTAGCATTTCTCATTCAGCATTCTTCATGCCTTGGAAAATTCAGAACAATTTCCCTGCCAGCCTAACGTTAATCCCAACCCAATAACAGTGACGTTTCTCGTAATTCGGCTTGCGTTCACACTTTTATGGAATCGTCCGTACGACTCACACTTTTCAACTATCTTTATAGCAAGGTGTCCTCGCATCGTAAAGGTGCTCGAAGGGCTCTCTTTATGTACGAATGGTCGCCGCGCCCGCGACGACGACTGCCGCGTGCGCGATGAGCTCCGTTGCGGTCGTATGCGCTGTGCCTCATGACCTGCTGCAGACGCTAGGTTTGAGTTGTTGATATCCCTTTCTGCTGTTGCAGGAGCTGGGGGAAACATGCTCTGGTTCAGAAATTGAGTCCGAGTTATAAAACTAAGCAACGTTCTAATGCTCAATTTTATATGCTGCTTCTTAGGAAAAGCTGAAAATATAACACACTGTCGCAGTGAAACTGAGCTTGTATACACTTTCTAACACTTGATGTACAAGTTTTGATGCAGGTTTAGATACCACTGGCTGCTGAGGTCACCCAATTGCGACGTTTTCTGCCGCGCTCGCCGCGCGAGTCGCCGCATCCGCGGCGACCATTCGTACATAATGTCCCGCAGCCAAAGTGCTCTGGCCATGAACGAACCCAAATAACTTCAGTGATAGCAAGAATGAGAAGATGAATCACTTCCGCACGGCTGGAAGTAAGGGTGCGTTTAACGGTAAACGATTTACCGATTTGCCGGCACTTTCCGTTAAAATTTTAAAGGAAATTTAACAACGACAATCTCCGGTAAATTGCATTAACGACACTTTACACAACATTTCTAGGATTTCAATCCTTTGTGTAGAGGCGTTTCGGACAAATTTTGTTTTGTATGAGCTTTCACAGTATCGTTGCGATTCCTCTACGCATTCATCTACTTACTTGAATCAGTGGAAATAGGTAGTCGATATAATCCTCATATTTCGAGAATTGTTAGTATTGGTTTTGCTCATCGACCAAATTACTTGGGTGCGCCCTCACTTTCTATCCAGTCTTTTCAAATTTTTGGAGTTCCTAGACACTTTCTCGCGTTCAATAGCTACATATCTGTAAGAGAAAACTGTAAGAAATGCAAATGATGCGAAAAGTAAGGATAAGGATAAAGGACGGCGTTACTCAATCCCTTCTGGGATGCGCCAGCGCATTCTACTTCTACGGGATGTCGTGGAGGCGACATGAATGCGATTTGACCATACAATGACTTGCGGTGGCCAGCCGATGAACAAGTCAGCGCTCTATCCTTCCCAGACAAGTCTGGTACCAATTCACCGACCCCGGAGGGATGGAAGGCTTGGTTGGCCTGGGCGGGAAATCCGAACCAGGAACCTGGTATCGGGTGCACGCGACAGTCGCACCTCTTCCGACTGCGCTACACGCGCCCGATGCGAAAAGTAGGTGTAAGAAACGGAACAAGAGAAGACAAACGCTCTTTGCCTCTTCTCCGCAAGTTTTCCGGAAAGCTAGACGGGTTCTTCGTGCCGCATTAGGTGATGATTGTAGAACTATGTTATGGCAATATTGAGACCTCCTAACTGAAAGAGCGTGGCTGCTGGTACTGTCATTGCATCGATTTTATTGAATTTCCTGCCCTTTCTACGGGTCTCTGAGGGCTCTAAGCATTTTTGTTTATAAGAAGCACAGTAAGTACACAAGTGAAATAGTGAGCGTATGTAATCCATGAAAAAAATAAATAAATGGAAATAAACCAAAAAGAGAAGCTGGTGATCACTCCTTGCCAGTTATTATATATGAGATTAGTCCAAAAACTAGTGCTTTACACGAAGTCTATTGCATGGAGATTTTTTTAAAAAGTTCTAGGCACACCTTTGGAAATGCATGTCTAGTGCTAGCAATAAATTTCCCCTGTGTCTATGGAATTTTTCGTCCAATTTGCGAATGTACTATAATGCACTTCATCAATTCAGGATGTTCTCTACATGAATGATAAAGAAATTTATTGCTATTGCTAAGAAATTGAGAACACCAAAACACATTGGAACCTCAAGCAAATGTGCTGTACATTATGCAGCAAGCGGCTTCGGGTACAGAATCAGAGTGATTAAATGATGAAAAGTCCTAAAAGAGCGACAGACAGTGGTGCTGTCGCTCTTTTAGGACAGTCGGTGCTGTGGGGCGACCGCCTCATACGTCACAATCTTCGCGTCTATGACAATGCTTCGGTCGCGATCCATCCGATCCAATAAGGTGCGAGTCGCGTTTTCGGAAGACGGTGTTCACTATGGTGAGGTTATGCGATTCCGCGTAATGCGCTCACCATCTGCGTTACGTGATGCGTATCCGAAACCACCATGACAGCTGTACTCGCCTTTCGTAGCACCAACGAGCCACTAAGGTCACTCGCGACTGTGATGACATCTTTCGACGGTACCTCTGCTGTCTTCTCATCAAGCAGGCTCCAAAACTTATCCTCGGCTTGATCGGAGCAGCCAGTCTGCGGAAGAAGTGGTAGAGTCGGTCGCTCCTTAGCGGCGACAATGATCTTCATGAATCGATCGTCAAAGCGTTCGACGCTTACAATCGAGTCACGAAATCGTTCGGAGACGATTATTCCAACACCACTGGTGGTCCTGGGTCTTCCACATAGAATGGCCTTAAAGCCACGTCCTATGTCCCTTTACTTGCGGCAGGACCACCTCGTCTCCTGCACCGCACAGAGATCAACTCTTCTACGCTCCAGTGCTTCAACCAACTCGCACGAGCGGCCCGTCAACGTATGCACGCGGGTCCTGCTTACGTTACGGGACTTTCGGACTAGCTCAGCTGCCCCCGATGCTGTACTCGCATCATGGATCCTCGCATACCTCTCACACTCGCCGGGCTCTGCGAGTGCGCTCCCGCGGACGCCGTAGCACTATCTCGAAATACTTGAACTGTCATACACCATGCGATG
Organism: Heligmosomoides polygyrus polygyrus; assembly: GCA_947396885.1. NCBI lineage: Eukaryota > Metazoa > Nematoda > Chromadorea > Rhabditida > Heligmosomidae > Heligmosomoides > Heligmosomoides polygyrus. The sequence continues at coordinate 51,826,076 of OX377203.1, read as the reverse complement.
TGACATGGGTGTTCGTAGGCCGGCCTGTCACAGGAGCGTGTCGCCTGCAATTGAATGTCCGTGTTCGGCTTAGCTCGCAAAGCGGGAAGTTTCCAGTGGCACCACGTGGAGAAGCGGAATCGCCACCTTATTCCACACTCTACTATAGGTGTGAAATATGTCTTATAGACCAGCAGTAGAATCTCTGCTCTTCAGTGCTTTAAAAAGGTTGTGGATGCGGTAGTTAGCTTTCTTGACCAATGCCTTACAATGCAACTCAACTCAACAACAACTCAGGCCCTTGGATATTATAAAGCCAAGGTCACAAACGTCAGCAGTTGTTTCCAATGTGATAACTCTTAGCTTGTAGGATAGGGTTTCGATAGTGCGACTGGTTCCAACGACAAAAACATTTAAATTTTTTCTGCTGCTAGAGGCAGTTCCTATTTATCCGCCCAAGAATCAATGTGGTTCACTGCTTCTTTAATTGAAGGTAAATCATCTGCACATTCAATGGTTTTTACAGTACCGTCGGTAAAGATCCGCCAAAACGCGGCCGGCGGCGGATTAATCCGCCGTTTCCGCCGTTTTACCATAACTCACTTCAAAGTCGACTATATCCAATGAAATGCACATTGCTGGAATCAGGACAACTTGGTCTACCCAATCGCGTAGATCTTGGCAAGATTTTGAAATTTTTGAGTCCGAGATTACCTCAACTAAGCGAGACCGCAATTACTTTGACCTAACCAACATTCGCTCCTGAGTCTCGACTAACTATGCCCCCTGGTAGGAATTTTTGAAATTTTAAGTGGTGTCGGAAATGTATTTTACGCCAATCTTGGGTTTTGCCTGATCATTGCGATCTATTTGATATCAAATTTGCGTAGTTTGGCTCCAGGCACGTCATTCCATGCATTCTCAACTGTCGATTTTTTCCATGTTCGTTAATTAATTACGACTGCATCACTTTTGCTCTAGAGCTGATTTTTGCTGAAGTTCTCGGTTGTGAGGTGCGGATTACAAATATGGGTTTAAGGCTTACTTTGACCAAAAGTAAGACTGTAATCAGCCACCAAATTGGCAGTGCAGGGTTCCAGGGAGACATATCCTGCAAAGGCTACTTTACGTGTGTAGATATGTGTCTCCACGCGGCGGATCAGCATGAAAACTGGATTTGTGGTCATACAACGCGTGAAGATGCTGCGCCATAAAAATGATGAAGCTGGCAGCTCACCTCTGGCAGCTTCGCTGCTTCAAAAAGGCTATTTTCTTCTACTTCGACCGCGAGGCTCAACATCGACGCCTGTCCAGACCCCGCAGAATAGTTTCTATCATTAAGCAAAGCTCATATTTGCAATATTTTTCGAAATTTTTTTTCTCGACTTCAATCGAATTTATTGCTTAAGACAAGTCCTATACTGGAGCCCAGACTGTTGCCGTAATTGCAGTGACCTGACCTGCCCCAGCATGCGTATGTCCTTTGAACATAAAGTCGCTGCTTTTTCTCCTTTCACTACTCACATTAAGCATCAGTACTCCGTAAAATATCGATTAATGATGACCTAAGTGTTTCGCTTACAAAAAATTTTCAGAACCGCAATTCGAATCTATGACCGAGTCGAAACCGGGGGGCAAAATTTCAGTTATACATGCTGTCTGCTTTAGGTAGAAAATATTTTTATTTTCATGATCAAAGACATTTGTAGACAGCCCCCAAATTATATCGAAGCTTGAACTTTGTTTTTTACTGTGTGAAGAGAAAAACAAAAAAATCAAATAACATTTATAAGGAAAGCTCTTGAGTGATTAGTAGTAATTAACACTCAATGTTTTATAGAGTGCAATTTTGCGTGCAAATATCGCTCCTTCAGCTAGAAAAATGTGTCGTGTCCACAACGCCCTGGTGGAATCTGCGAAAATTGAAGCGGACCACACTGATTTGAAGACTGCCGAAATTAAAAGAATTGGATTCTTTGATGAAAAAATACGATAAAGTCCTCTATCAAAAAGTGGAGGAGGAGTACGACGCCCCTGCCCCCCCCCCCCCCACCCAGAAAAAGACGACGTCACAGTGCGACCCCCATTGACACGCTTTTTGGGGCTGGTCAGGCCACTGCAATTAAACCAACAGTCTGTACCCCAGTATCGGACATGCCTCAAGTAATAAATTAGCTTGATGTCGAGAGAAAATGTCTTCGACAGATATTGTAAGGGCTTTGCAAAATGGTAGGAACTCTTCTGCGAGGTGTGGACAGACGTCAGTGTCAAAGCTCAATGTTGGATTTGAAGGAAACTGCCTTTTCAAGGAGGTGAAACTCCGAGACGCGAGTTGCCAGCTCCATAATTTTTTCGGCGCAGCATCTCCACGTGCTGGGTGACCACATATCCAGCTTTCATGCTGATCCACCACATGGAGACAGATCTACACAGGTGAATAGCCTTTGCAGGACGTGTCTCCCTGGAACCCTGATGCACTACCATTTTGGCGGCTGATTACTGTCTTACTTTTGATCATAATCAGCCTGAAAACTCATGTTTGCAATTCACACCTCATAGTCAAGAACTTCAGCAAAAATCAGCCCTAGGGCAAAAGTTATGCATTCATAACTAATTAGCGGAAATCGAAAAAATCGGCAGTTGAGAATGCATGGAGTGATGTACATGGAGCCAGACTAGGCAAATTTGATATCAAATAGACCGTCATGATTAGGCAAATCCAAAGATTGGCATGAAATACATTTTCGACACCGGTTGAAATTTTAGAAATTCTACTGGGCAGATCCATTCGTGCCATCCCGGGGCATAATTAGGCTAGACTCAGCAGCGAATGTGAATCAGGTCAAGATAAATACGGTCTCACTAAATTGAGGTCATCTTGGACTCAAAAATTTTCAAAATCTTGTCAAGATCTTTCCACCATTGGGTAGATCATGTTGTTCTCATTCCAATAATGTGCACTTCATTGGATATAATCGACTTTGAAGGAGTTATGACAAAGCGGCGGCAACGGCGGATTAATCCGCCGCCGGCCGCGTTTTGGCGGATGTTTATCGACGGTACTGTAGATCTTGATATCGTCAGCGTTCATTTTACAAATAACTCCAAATCGTGAAAGAGACTCTGGTAGTTCGTAGTACAGAGCAGAAAGAGCAGAGGGGAGAGAACTCTCCCTGCGGTACTCCGCTGAAAGCTTTAAAAGTCTCGGAAAGCTGCCCATCTACCTTAACCTGGTAAGCCCTTTCTGAGAGGAACTCACGTATCCCGTTCACTATCATATGATGGGCCCCGACAACCTTAATTTAATCAGTAGCTTTGTTAATACAACTCCATGGAAACATTTTAAGGAGTCGAAATAGATCACATCTATACGCTTCTTTTCCTCAATAGCTTTCGTCCAATCATTTAACCCTGTAAGTGTGCCAGTCTCAATCGATCTTTCGTTTTCTTCATTTTTCGTTTTTTTCCTCAGGAAGAACGTCTTAACGACATCGATTGGGACAAGTTAGAAAAAAATCGAAAAAATGAACGACATCCACAAAAAACGATTATTTGATCAATACCAATTGATAGCAATTGATATTTTAATAACAAACATCAGATTCGTGTTCAGCAACCTCGGTTACCCCAAGGCTAAAGTTTCGGACCATTTGAACGTCATCCACAAAAAACGATAATTTGATCAATATCGATTGATGGCGATACTTTAAAAACGAATTTCAGATTCATGTTCAGCGACCTCGATTACCCCAGGACTAATGTTTCGGGTCGCCATCAACCGTTGGGTATCGGCAAGACGCAGTGCCCCCTCTCCAGTTGTGACGGACGGACGGAAGGATGGAAACACACATACACGCTTACTTTTTTATATTAGGTTGTCCCATAAGTCCTTGACGTTTTTTTTCAACGATTCACTGCAGATCTCGCCGGCGGTCTTTTGCATAGCGCTGCATAGCTTTCGAAAGAATGATTTGCTCTATCAGAACGTGCATTGCATTTCTTTTTTCATCATGAATTTTGCCAATTTTTAGGTCGTTGAAGTGAAAAGTGAAAGAGTAGACATTTGTGCACTTGTTCTCTTCGCTTAGGTTTGCAATTTTTTGTGCAGTTTTTTATAGCATTTGGAAGACAATGTTCTGTTCTACAAGAACATGTGTTGGTCCAATTTTCTCACTTGTCCTTTATTGATTTGTAGGCCATCAAATTGGGACGTTCGAAGGAGGGTTATTTTTGCCGACAGCTCCTGCTCTTTGGTTGAACTTTTTTGGTTGGTGTTATATGCTATTCGAAGGAGAATGTCTTGCTCTATAAAAATATAGGAATATGTGTCGCGTTTATTGGTTTCTATTGAATATCAACAAAACGCCAAAAAGAGAAAAATCGTCTTCACCAACAACTCCTCCTTATTCGGTCTGTCTTGCTCAGTTTTATATGACACTTGAAAGTGGGTGTATTGCTCTACCACAGCATATGATTTTTTCTTCGGTCATTTAAATTTTTGCATTTTCAGGTCATCAAAATTGAGTGCCAGGTCGACAAGGATGAGCACTTCCGGCACCTTCTCCTTGCTTTCAAACAGGGCTCTAGTGCAGCTAAGGCACTAAAACCCTGGTTGACCGTATAAACACAATTTTTCATCGCCAGTTACAATTCTGTGCAAAAATCGTTGAATATGTCCGTGTGATGAATAACATCGGGAACCAGCGAATGACGATTGCTGCCGGCCTGCTTGTCCGTCATCATTCATCACACGGACATATTCAACGATTTTCGCACAGAATTGTAACTGTCGATGAAAAATTGTGTTTATACGGTCAACCAGGGTTCTATTGCCTTAGCCGCACTAGAGCCCTGTTTGAAAGCAAGGAGAAGGTGCCGGAAGTGTTCATCCTTGTCGACCTGGCACAATTTTGATGACCTGAATATTAGCAAAAATTTAAATGACCGAAGAGCAAATCATATTCTGTGGTAGAGCAAGACACCCACTTTCAAGTGTCATATAAAACTGAACAACACAGACTGAATAAGGAAAAGAAGTTGTTGGTGAAGACGATTTTTCTCTTTTTGGCATTTTGTTGATATTCAACAGAAACCAATAAACGCGACATATATTCTTATATTCTTATAGAGCAAGACATTTTCTTGCGAATGACGTATAACACCAACCTAAAAAGTCCAACCACAGAGCAGGAGCTGTCGGCAAAAACAACCATCCTCCTTCGGACGTCCCAATTTGATGACCTAAAAATCAATAAAGAGGAAGTGAGAAAATAGGACCAACACACATTCTTGTAGTACAGAACATTGCCTCCCAAATGCTCAAAAAACTGCGCAAAAATTACAAACCTAAGCGGAAAGAGCAAGTGCACAAATGGCTACTTTTTCACCTTTTCACTTTTCACTTCAACGACCTAAAAATTGACAAAACTCATGATGAAAGAAGAAATTCAATACATGTTCTGATACTGCGAATCATTCTCTTTCGAAAGCTATACAGCCCTATGCAAGAGACCGCAGTGAATCGTTAAAAAAGTGGCAAGGACTTATGGGACAACCTAATATATAGTACTAGCGATCTCCCGCTGTTACTTAAAACTTCGCTTCTTGTCAGAGTTGAAGCCTATGGCCTACCTCGAGTAATTATGCTGAATCCTATTCAAGTAATTATGCTGAAGTGGGGCAGGCATTAAAAAATGCTACTGAAAAATTGGTTGCATGGGCATCTGAGTGGGAAATTCTTCCCCTCAATTTAAATAAACACCAGGTGATGCATGTTGGGACCTTAGAGGAAGTGGAATATGAGGTTGGTTGTCTGCTTTTTTCAGCTATCGTACTGTTAAGGACCTGGGAGCTTTCCTTGAACCCACGCTCGAATTCAGAGCTCACATAGTTTCATTGTACAGAAATCGTACTGAGCGCTTTTCATGATTTTTCGGAATGTTAAATGTTAAGTTTAGACAATATTGAATCGCCCATAGAAGTCGTACACGTATTGCCTCAGTTGGAATATTGCTCGCCGTTATGAAGCCCCAGAACAAAAAAATATGTGCTGAAAATCGAGAAAGTACAGAAGCTTTTTTCAAGGCTTTTATGGCACCATTGTTTGAGTACCACGGATCGCCTTCTACTCCCTATATACGAAAATCGCCTTAACCTTTTTAAGCTTCTTTCACTTCAAGTGAGAAGGATAGTATCTGACTTGGTCTTTTGCTTTCGCATTATCAGGAATGAGGTGAATCTCTCAGCGAGCAAGCACTGGGTTTTTCGGTCAGTCAGTTCCAGGCAAAATAGATTCAGCGTCTTTTGTCGTAGAATTCAGCCCGGTAGTAGAGATAAGTTGTTCAATATTGTGTTTTACCGGTGCTCTAGGTGGTTTCGTCTCTTACCCATCGATGTCTTCCAAGCCCAGTCGGGATCAGGTTCAGACACAGGTTGGTTGACTCTTGCCCTCCGGGATGATTTCAATTTCAATGAGAATTGCTTTTAACATACTACTTTCTAGTGAATCGGTGGATCTTCCTCTCAATTGGTTGAATGCTGCCATTCTTCGGCCCGCTTAATAGTAATAGTGTCACAATGGTTGCTCACCACCGTTGCATTAAGCCTTCCTTGGTTCATCATTATTCTTCTGCTTCTTTTAGATTGCATTCACTTTTCTCCTCTACCTCCCGCTAGCCTGCCTATTTCGATTTTTGTTCATTTTTCTCTTTGTTCGCCAGCTTTAAAGGGGTTTGGAGTAGCATCCTTTTCGTACCAAGAAAAGAAGGAAGAGCAATATATGGATGAGATATTTTTCCTTGTTGCTATTCTTCGAAAAATTTCTTTTTTATGTTAATTGGTTTCACTTTTTCTCTATAGTTAATATGTCACCTTCCTGAATCAGTTTTCCATTCGCCACTTCGTTCCTCGTCATAAAAAGCTTTTGTTTCAATCCATATCTCACTACACACGGAGAGAAAAGACTTCATCAGCCTTTCCCGTGGTGCGTACCAGTATAATGTGGCTCCTGAAACACGGATCCCGCCCGGGGGATGCGTGTTTAGGACGTTCTGAGTTTATTTTATCCATGGATTGAAATGTATGATTTTAGCATTCCGGTGGCTGGTAACTCCAGAAGGTTCCTCGTTTAGAGAATATATCCCCGGTGACCTTCCTAATGGTCACCAACTAGCAGTTTTTTAGCGAACAAATATGTTATTAGTCTTGGAATTTATTTTTATTTTATGAGGCGACAAGTACTACGTTGGGCAATTCAAAGAAAGGGCTGGAATAAAGTGAATATTCTATTGTTTGTGTTTCATTTGGTCTGATTGGATTCTGGAGTATGTATGGTTACTCATAGTATCCTAGTATTTTACCCAATTCCAGTGCTTTTTTCTCTTTATTTTTCCTTCACTGATGCGATTTTCTGTTCTAATTGTTTGCTTTTCCGTGTTAGTACGTTCTCGGGACGTAATAAATAAATAAATAAATAAATAAATAAATAAATAAATAAATAAATAAATAAATATAATTGCCACGTAGATGGGATCGAAAAAATTAATCAAGAAAATACTCGGCCTTTTAAAACCTAAAAATTTAGCTGAAGTCAATTTTATTTAACGAATTTACCGATTTTAATACAAAAATTTTTCGTTAAAAAATAGTCCTTAAAAATTTTCCCGAAAAAATTCAGCGCAGACCCTGGTTGGAAGCAGCAGGTCGTCGCTTTCAGAGGAAGAACTGGAATGCTCTTAAATTAAGAAAAAATAAGGTCTTGCAGTAAAAGCATCGAAAGTCGTTGTGCACAACAGTTCTTGCTCTGCCAATTGAAGCGCTTCAATCAGAGCCTGAGCAGTTGCGCGGTCAACAGATGGGTGAGCGGAAAACTTTCGCGAACTGCCTTTAGCGACTATCTACAAAAAGATGTCCAAACAGCAAGACAATCAGAAGAGAAACAGAAATTCAGTCCAACTCCGATCGTGACGACTCGTGCAGAAAACAGCGATGTCGTCGATGTACGCGCATCGCTTCTCCCTGGGCTCCGCAGAGACCAAGCCGCGGAGTCTTCACACTTACTCAGTCGTCAGGAACGGTACAGTTGTTAGGCCTACGTTATACTTCGGCGACGCGTCGGCGGCGCCGTGTTGCGCAGGCTGCTACGCACTGCGTGGCAGCCCGCGTAACACTGTCGCCCACGTCGCCGAAAACAGCGTCGCCAAATATAACATAAGCCTTAGCGAACAGCTGGCAGTTGGCGAGAGCACCTGACAGCACCAGGCTTGATTGTAGGACCATGTGATGGCAACATTGATCTCCGCCTAACTGATGGAGCGTGACTGCTGGTAGTGTCATTGCTTCGCTTCTAGTGAATTTCATGCCGTGCATGTCAACAGTCTTACTTAACCATTTCGTCTTCTTCTAGGGCTTTCTTAGCGGTTGTCTTTCGGAGGAGCACAGTCAATATACTCATGAAGCAGTGATGAAATTAGACCAAAACTGATTCATTCCAATCTGGCTCCAATCTTGCATAAGATCTTTTCAAGTTCTACTAAAAAGGTACATCTTTGTTCAGGTCTGGTTCTATAATAGCAAGGCGTTTCCCTTATGTCTATCTATTTTTTGTTTAATTTGCGAATTTTCTATAATATTGTTCATCGATCTCAAATGTGCTCTACAAAAATAGGAAGGAATTGAAACCCAAAACACATTTGGTCATCGAGCTAATGTGCTGTACAGCTTTCTAGTGCTGGCTTCAAGAAGAAAATCGAAGTGGTTAATTACAGAGGTGTCGTAAAAGTGTTACGGAAAGCGATGAGTTCTATTTGGAAGAATTAGGGAACAGAAAGACAAGATGGACCACTGTTAATAAAGGACGAGAAATGCACTTATAAACACACGTATTCCTTATGCGTTTCCTTTAAGTACAGAGTAGAAAGACTTGACAATAGAAATCTTCTTACACGGATGGCAAAGACAATTGTTCAATGCAGAAAAATTAGCTTCCATTAGAATTTGGTCGACAGAGCATTACTGTTTATTCAATTCTCAGCTGTTATCTGCAGGAAGAATAGGGCCTTTCGAGACAGAAAGAACCGCTCTGTGAAACAGGCAGATCTATGGACTTCGCAAAGGCGAACTGTACTAAAGGATTCGCATAGCTATTGCCTGATCTAAATTCTTTGTTAAAACATTCTGTAGTTTTTGGAAACTATTGTGGAAGTACAGGACAATCTTAGGCTGTAAAAGTCTATTTAGCAGACGCAAATTCTGTAAAAAGTATTGTCAGGACAAATGAACACGCTTGGCTCTCTGCTGATTTGATCGCTTTCTCGCCTGTTTGAAGATGGATGACTGCTGATATTTGTTGTGAAGATGAAGACATCGCCCCATATAATGATATAATGGCCACGTAGATGGAATCGAAAAAAATCAATAAAAGATCTGGCCTTTTTTCTTCTAAAATACTGCCAAACTGACTGCACCAAGGAAATTTTATTTAACAAATTTACCGCTTTTAACGCAAGCATTTCTCGTTAAAAAATGGTCGTTAAAAAAATTACCGAAAAAGCCGCTCTCCATACTGAAGACAAATGTGTTTAACATTCCTTTGAGCAATCTGAGTTTGAGGTGACATCTATTGTTTCTGAGAGAGATCTCCGAACGTAAGGCAGCTTCTATCGAATACCGAATGTCCTACAGTGTGATCAACATTGTTGACTGTGAACACTTTCGTGGGCGGCGCACGCGCGAAAAACGTTGACAGGTTTCCAATACAATGTCGCTCGGTGTTGGTCTTGACTGCCAACGAACCAATAGAAGGATAGGTCCGGTTCCCAAAAAAATCTGCGTTATATCGGCAGCCGCGTCTTACTGTATTTGAAAACATGCTCGTAACTCCACAAGTTTAAACTCTGTGCACTCCGCCATATTTTATTTATTTTTTTATTTATTTTAGTGATTTTTTCTCTCTCATTACTGATTTTGTTGTATGTTCTACGAGTTTATTTTTTTATACACATAGCCAAGTTGAGTTTTTTTACTTGTCGCATGTTCTCATGTACTCTTCCTCGTCATGTACTGCATAGCCTACTCTCTAGTCCACATGGGTTGTGAGAACCAGCATATTTTTAACCAAATCTGGGCTCTTGTGCTTTGATAGTTGTCCATTTTCACAATTTTTGTGAGTTTGATGCTGCGGGGTTCTTGTCCTAGTTGCCGGTTCCATGGGGCGGCCAGCGTACCCATGTGCCGAAGCTCCGGTACCTACCCAAGGGCGTCATAGCTGGCTGACGCGGACAAGCAAGCTTCGCTGCCTCAATAATATTCTCATGCTCATTTGATCTTAAGGAGTTTTGCCTAAGAGGTGGATATGGTGGTTAAGTTTAGACTACCGGCAAGAATGTATGTGGTGTAGCCTCCTCCAGCCCTGCTTACGTTTGGTTGTCTAATTACACTTGTCCTCTCAACCCGTGTGGATTGGTCCTCGTATTTCTGATTTGATTTCCGTTTTGTTTCTAAGCGTCGCCGTAACTACCTGTCTGTTGGAAATTTGTTAAATTTTTTCTCACTTTTTTTTTCTTTCTAGACTCGTAATTTGGTCACCCGGCATATTTCTGTTACATTCTTCGTCTTGCATTTCTGGCACGTCCCTGAGACGTATTTAAATAAATAAATAAATAAATATTTGGCAGAAAAAGGGATACTAAGCGGGCTCGTGCCTGCTGCACCGACAAGGTATCCTAAAACGGGTAAGTTGGATCAGCTAGATCACAGAGTTCCTTCCTTGCCTAGTTCTGTGCGGAGGAGAGCACAGAAACCGTGTTTATGTGAGTGCTTCACGACGATGTCGTGCTACTGGCGTTGCTACTGACGATGTGCAATCTTGGAGCGGGCATGAGCCCACTAAGAGCCGAAAATAGTCTTGATCGCCACAACACAAGTTACCATAGCATGCCGTGACGCGCAGGCGTAGCGACTAGATAGACACAGCGAATGTAAATGCTGTGTTATCCGCTCGTTTCGATTAAGGATATGGGTCTTATTTGCCTTCGTACTGGCCAAAGGAGGGAACTCCAGAATGAAAGCAATTTTAACACGGGTGTGCCAGTGAGCCCTCACCCCGGAGTCCCTTCCCCTGCCCGATTCGGTGCTCTCCTCCGCGGCATCGGAGGAGAGCACAGAACAGAGCTTTCAAGGCGTATGCCCTGGCTAGCCTCTGTTGCAGGATAGAGACGGCGAAATAGTGGGCATCGGTAGGAGACACACTCTGCGTGTCTTTCCTACCAGCGCGCACTATTTCGCAAGGCTTTGGGCTATTCGATCTCAATATAGCGGGCTTATAAAGCATTTCCGCAAAAAACTACTATGATATTCGTTCTTCCCGTGGCAGATTACCCCTAGTAGACCTACTTTGAACAAGATTTAGTGCGGTACAAAAAGTACACTAGTACCAGAAAATTTAACGATAAGATCAAAGCCGCAGACCTTTTCCTCTCTAGAATCTGCCCTTCCTCGATGATTCGAGCTGCCCGGAATCACTCGTGCGCATCCATCAATTCTTCTTGGAAGCCTCTACTAGTGAAGTGACTAGCAACAGTCAATAGCAATAGCATAATAGACACAGTATAGATGGACACTGATCTAGCTAGGTACTGGTGACGGCTCAATGTATAATTTGTACCACAGACTCACCGGCTCTAGCGGGACGAAAGGCGACCTGAGGGAAAGGTCCAACTTAAATGCACCCGAGCTGTCACGCGAAACTGACCACACCTGGACGTGTCGTGGTAAAGATGCCATTTGGCAAGGGAAGGAGCTCCATGATGTAGCTCACCCTTTTTTAAGTGGCTAACCGGTGTGATGCAGGCAGGCAAGTACCCACCAAGTGCCAGAGATTCACGGACCATTCTCCTCGCCAAAGCTGGAATTGCCTCAGCGAAACCGAACCAAAAGTTAAAGGGCGATGCCCACCTCCGAAAGGAAGGAAGGGCAATGGGTCAGCTGCGCTTAGTGGGACATTTATTTTCCGTCTGGACAGAGGTACATATCCTTTAAACCCAATCCGACCCACTACCCTCTTCCTCCGCTGACTCAGTGACGGCTCGAGTCGCACAATCCCTCCGTAACAGAACTTTCGGCGCAGATAGCCGCCGGGGGAGGTCACCATGTACTAAGTGGCTATCCGCCTTGGTAAGAAAGCACATGTATGTGCAATTAACATCAGAAATGGCCTACCTCAGTTCACCGTAGGGTGGAACACACGGGCGCTTCTAAAAATTCGTTTCGTAGAGCGCGAGGCGGTGTGGGGCTGTCCCGATGGCTGCACCCACTACCGCGAGCCTATTTGCGCCGCGCTTTCTTCGAAGCCGCGCACGTGAGGGCATGCTGTGGCCGCACGCGGAGTCGGAAGTCGACACGGAGGAAGGGAAGCGAGCACCGGACGGAAGCCGACGGCAGGACGCCCGCCTGGGCAGCGCCGGCGGCGGCGTCGCACGCGCCGGCGTCGGCGCGAATTTCGAATCGCTCGCGCCCGTGCACGAGTTTGAACACGCCGGGACGTGGCAGGGCGGGGTGTGGGAGTGGGGGGGGGGAGGGAGGGCTCCCGCGAGTGCGAGACGATCGGCAGCTCGGCGGAGCAGTGCGGGCAGATGAGCCCCGGGGTCGTTCTCGACGACAAGCAGCGGGCAGGAGGGGCTGGCAGTGGACGGGAGCCACCGTCTCGGGTGCTCGCACAGACGGGCTTTCTCGCTACTGATCGTCGAATGCCTCTTGCGAGTGCAAGGGACGCAAGAAGTGGAACCCATTCGGCATCGTCTAGAGCAAGGGAAGGAGATCCAAGCTCCATAGACGCTAAGGTTGGGCCATTACAGAGAAGAATACGGTACCTTCCTACGCAAAGACTGACAGACAATTCCATGAAGCGTTCCACTGTTTTTGGATTTTGGAGCACCGCTTCTCGCCACACAAGTATATTCCACGCGGTCTCACTTGAAAGGTCCAGAACAATTTCCATAAGATGTGCTGCAGACGTCGTCCAACATACATCGGGATCCAGAAGGCGTAAAGGGAGGCCACTAACAAGGGAAGAGTATGAAGCGTATGCCTGATCGGGGGAGCGAGTCATATAGGGAGAATCCTCACCCCTCAATTGGTTTGAAAATGTGATTATTCTTTGCCAAGTCGCTAAACTCAAGGAGTAGGGGTCACAATGGGACACGGCGCAGCACGCGTTTGGGGGTGTTGTAAGCCCGCGATACGTATGCAGCCAGTGGCCTAGAGCGCAGGTGGGTAGACTCGTGCGAGGGAGGTCAGGGGTTTGGTTCCTCTGCGGTGCTGCGTTTTCGCATTTCAACTGATTGGTTGAGATTTGGGGGATTCTGACGTCTGTACTGTTTTCAGACGTTTTCTGCGCATTTTTCCAGCTGTACGCTGTGGTATTCAACATGGTGATAAATGTTCAGCACCAGTGATACACAGGTACAAAGTGCCTGTGTAGTGAATCGCGGTGTCTTCCTCTAGTTATGAGCACGCAACCGAAATCCAATTGAAGACGTACCCTTTCCTCCGAAACAAGAGTTCCACCCGAAAACGTTATCATATGCCCACTGCTTGCTTGCCTCTCCACGTCCATCAGTTCATCTTGCGGATCCCAATCTTCTTCTTCTTCTTCCACCACTTCCAGCTGTTCGTCTTTGTCACTTCAAGTTGACGTGCTTCGAAGTCCTTCGAGTATGCTGGCCATCCGTTCGACCAGCTTGATTTCTCCCCTCGAAGACTCCTTGTCTAAAGGTGGGCCATACTCCAGCGTGAGCAGGTGGATCACCACTCGACCGTCGGCGGATATTGTTGGTGTTAGGTTCTAGAAAACCTTCAGTAGACCTCTGATTTCCAGGTGACAGGCAGACATGAGGGAAAGAGGGTATCGATGCCGTGTAGCTTAATTTGCGGGATCCTCACACCTCGTTTCTCATTTGAACCACCTCCGACGTCACAACGTGGTCTCCTTTAAAAATCCGAGGAGGATGGTTCTTCCCGAGGCCTTTGGTCCATGTATGGAAACAGACTATGAGGAGCCTGTAGCCTTTATACGCTACCCGTAAGGTGCCCGGCGGTGCTTCGTGCACTTTGTACCTGTGTATCACTGGTGTTGAATACCACAAGTACCGTTGGAAAAATGCGCAGAAAACGTCTGAAAATAGTATAGACATCAGAATCCCCCGAATCTCTACCAATCAGTTGAAATGTAAAAGTGCAGCAACGCAGAGGAGCCAAACTCCTGACCCCTCTCGCATGAGTCAACCCTCTACCCACTTGCTCTCCGAGCCAGTGGCTACAGAAGCATCGCGGGCGTACAAGACCCCCAAATCCGTGCTGTACCGTATCCCATTGTGACCCCCTACTCCTTGGGTTTAACGACTTGGTAAAAAATAAACAAATTTTCAAACCAATTTAGGGATGAGGATTCTCCCTATATGACTCGCGTTCAGACATGCGCTTCAGACCCTTCCCTTGTAAGGGGGATGGGGCGGAAAATCTGGGACCTGTAAAATAGGTGCAGTAAGGAGGGAACCCAATAAAGGGAAACGTCGGAATTCAGAAGACGTAGAGTGAAGCGGACCACTAGAGGGGTGGGACTGCAAGAAAGGAACGAGCGGCCTGGCAAGCTGTTCTGTTCTTTTCTGTTCTAATGAGCGTCGAAGAAGTCGCGAAGAAGACGAAGAACATCCGACTCCGTACCCACCTATTCGACTCCACTGTTCTTCCTACCGTGACATGCGCCTCAGAGACCTGGGCTATACGAAAGCAGGAAAAAACACGCGATCAGCGTTGCGCAGGGTGGAATAAGAAGACGGTGCTCGGATTGAGACGTCTCACGCAAGTGAGAAAACGCTTCTGGAGTTCCGAGCTTCGTCAACGTTCGAGGATTAGGGATGCTGTTGCATGGGCCATGTCGTCGAAAATTAGGTGGGACGGCCACGATTCGCAGACACCCGCTGGACGAGAGCCGTCTTCATATTCTTGTTTTTCTTCTTCTTCAGCGTTTGTCCCGCTTTGTCGCAGGGTCCGCTCTTCTGATGTCGTGATGCCATGCTTCTCGGTCCTGCGCTTGGTCAGGGTGGACACCAGTTATCTTCATGCCCATGTGTAACGTATCGGATCAACGCTACTTGGAGCGTCCTCTAGGTCGCTTTCCTGACACTTCCAGCTCAAGGTATTGCGGGCGCTGTCTTTTTTCCCGCAGAACTGGCCGTACCATCGTAAGCGAGCTTCGCGCATCGTGCCGGCTATCGGCGCGACAACGAACTTCTGCCGAATAGCATCATTTCGGATGCGGTCCATGCGGGTCACTCCAGCCCTCTAGCGCAGCATCTTCGTTTCCAAGACGCTGAGGCGCGTTTCAACTTCCTTGGTCGCAGGCCAACACTCAGCGCCGTACATCGCTACTGGCCGGACGACTGCTCTGTAGATCTTCGATTTCAGGTGCTCTGGTATCTTCTTGTCGCAGAGCACGCCAGTCAACGAGCGGCACTTGGACAAAGCTGCACTCACGCGTGAATTCACATCGACCATCACAACGCCGTCAGTCGCTACTGGTGGTCCCAAGTATTTAAGCACCGAAGTGCGTGCAAGCTCAGTGCCGTTAACCTTAACGGAGCCGGACTCGTTCACGTCAGTGGTTAGATACGCTGTCTTCTTGACGTTCAACTTGAGTCCGAACATCGCCAGGCGGTCGCACCAAGCTTGCACCTGCCGCTCGAAATCACCTTTATTATCGCGAGTATCACGTCATCAGCATAGAGCAGCGTCCGTGCAACAGGCTGCTGAAGATCTCGCGTAATGGCATCCATAACGACAACTAGAAGGAGTGGAGATAGCGCAAAACCCTGGTGCACCCCAACAGAGATGGGAAACTCCATAGAGGTTAAAGTTGCAGCTTGCACTCTACTCTTTGGGCAATATTAGAGCATACGTACTCACTCTATGAGTTCCTCAGGTATGTTGTGTTGTCGCAAGGCGTACCATACATATAACCTCACCCGATACGCGGTGGATGGCCAGGTCGAGAAAGGCTATATGCACCGCCTCTCTTTCTCGCAATGCTTCTCCACCAGAAGGCGGGCGGCGTGTATAGCATCAATGGTCCCACAACCAAACACAAAGTCGCACTGGTTGTCGGAGAGCTTGACGACATCACGAATTCATCTATCGAGGATTGATTCGAAGATCTTAATGCTGTGCGAAAACAAGCGAATCGGACGGTAATTGGAGCAGTCGGCAGGTCTGCCGTTCTTCTTCCAAATCGGAATCGTCATACAACACTCCGGTACTTTCTTCTCCTTTACTGCCTGGTTGAAGAACTCAGCCAACCACTCAGCAGGGTACCAGTACTTGTACTTCCATAAATCAGCTGCCACGTCATCGGGCCCAGTCGCTTTGCCTGGCCTCATCTTCTTCAAAGCCGCTTCTATTTCCTCCACGGTGATCGTGTGAACGGGACCGTGGACAGAAGCCACAAAAGGGATGGCCGTATGAGGAAATTCCATAGTGTAAATTTCCTTAAAGCAATCACGCCATCGCTTCCGCGCTTTTTTGCGATTTCTCAGAAGATTGCCGCTCTCATCACTGATGTCAAAAAACTTTTCAATATCTTCGGTTTGGCGATGGCGGGTCCTAGCAAGTCGGTACAAATACCGCTCACCATCGCGCGACTCGAGCTTTCGGTAGACATTACCAGAGTGAATGACCATAAAAACTTTGCTCATTGAAATTGCTGGCTTGAGGAAACAATTAGCGCTTAATGTTAATAAAAGCAAGGTTTTTAGCTCTTTATTTTTTCGAGATTTTGTATTGTATTTCACAAAAACTTCTCATTCTACTATAACTTCATAACATTTTGATCGAAATCGCTATGAAGACTGCACTACTTCAATTAATCCTACATGGTTTCCTCTTGTAAACAAGTACGGTCTTTATTATCTACCCTGTAGTGGATTTTCGAGGAAGTTCCTTTTTAAAGGAGTGAATCTAGCGATCGTCATTAGCTAGCCTATTTTTCATTGCTGGACAGTTTCTTTGCATCATGTCTGGCCACACATCTACGTTGAATGCTGATATGCCTTATCAAAGATAAGGTCTCTACGTGCAAAATAGCCTTAGCAGAGTGCTTTTATTTAAATCGTGATGCGGTCTTTAAAAAACGGTTATTCTAGTTCTTTTGCCTCAGATTGACTTAGAAATGTAAGTACCTCACATGAGTTAACCTTTATGTTGAATACCTGCTTAATAATAGCTTTTGCAAAGTAGGAGATATGTTGTTCAAACAAAAACTTGGGGTACATCAAGGTAGCAACTTCAGTCCACTATTGGCTGATCTTACTATGTCTTATTTCGAGTATAATTTTTCTATTGGTAACGTTCATAACTCCTTTGTATTTAAACCATATAGGTATATGGATGATATTTTAATTATACATAACAGCAATAAGGATCACATTTTTAAATTACCTTGAGGTACCCCAAGTTTTTGTTTGAACAAAGCCTACCCTCTTTATGTGCTTTAGTAGACACACTTACAGCAGCTTTTACAAACAAAGAGGTTTTATGTAGCGAAAAGGGAGAGTGCGCCGTGCACAATGCATACGCCACGCTTGAGATACTTCGAAAACACTGCACGTCACATGCACGTCCTGGAAAATAAGGTGCTCTAATAGAAAAAGCGTGCTGTGGTAATTTTTTAGGCCATCCATGGCGAAAGCGGCGAACGGCATAACGTTTTATATATGTTTGTGTAGATCTCGAAGAGACAAATCGAACAGTACCAACAGTTTTTCAAACTCAAAATTAAAGAAGTTATGAGCATGCGACGGTTTGCGACGGATTTTTCCGTCGCAAACCGTCGCATGCTGCAGAACGCGCCTTATTACTGCAGAACGCGCGTAGTACTAGTCCGCAGGGAGATGAGGCTAGTCAAATTGAGCCTGTGGACAGCAATATCTCTCAATACCGTTGATTCAGCTTCTGATAATGTAATGGGAAGTGAGGCACGACGATGTCGTACAGTAGATCCTTTCCAAGCGATGTTACCGAAATTTTAGGCAATGTTGAAGATTTCTCGGAATTCTGGGCAATTCTCGGGATCCTTGTTTACAAGAATAGAGGGCTTGACGTTATGGACAAATACCTCTTGCTCAAGGAAAGTCTGAGAGGGAAGGCACGAGACTCAGTAAAGGGATAAAACTTGTGCCTCAAAACCATAAATGGATTATTCAAGCTCTGCAGGATAAGTACTGTAATCACCTTGTAAATCGGTTACATCTAGTGCCCAAACTGATCAGCTTAAAGCCAGCTAACAGTTCTGCGGAAAGCTGCTTGTCTGTTTTCGATCAGATCCAAATACTGATTAATCAGATTGTGTCCACAGGCTATGATGCCCGTAGAACTTGTGACCCGATGATGATGAAATCATCCTAGCAAAATTTGCTCACGACGTGGTCAGACCAGTCCTACTATCAACCCATTCGCAAGATGGCCAAATAATCGGTGACCTCATAGCTCATTAAAAAAAAAGAGATTGCCGCTAAAGCTACGTGGAGAACAGGCTGGATCACAGAGAGAGCAGCGCGCTCAGCCCATCGAGAGATAAGTGCACCATGGGGCGACGGCACTCTGCCACTCGTCAGTGTCTGTTCTGCCATAGGGGTAATGATAACTCAATGACTTGCAGAACAGTCACTGCCTCAAGATACCAGCAGATGGAAGAAGGTGCTGGAAATGTTGTTCAACCAACAATTCCAGAGATGAGTGTCAAATTCCTGACTGTGGTCAGTGGGGTAAACAGCACAATAGCAGTCTGTTCACGAAAGGCAGCAGAAATTTCCGAAGTTCCCTTCCACGTTCATGGAGTACCACTCAAAGATCGGGGAAAAATAGTCCAGAAAACTCGCAAAGTGGAGGAAATGGCAGTGTTAGCTACGCGATGATATCAGTCTTAGGAAGCAATGGGATAAATAATAATTCCCGTAAGCTATCGAAAATGGTTACCAAAACATTGGCAATAGTTCGGAATCAAAAATCCGGAGTCAAACCATTAACTTGTCGTTGTAGTCCTTTAGTCTATATCAACTTCTACCTTCTCGCTATCTTTAACCTTCAACAAGCCGTTTTTCGCAACTACTCCCGCTGTCTTCAACCCTCCTCAAGCCGTACTTCGCCACCACTCCCACTTCCTTCAACGAACAACAAGCTGTTACCCACTGTCAACTTTCGAGCCGACTCCAATCGCCTTCAAGCTGTCACTTTCATTACCAAAATCGTTCGACTGTTACTAAATGATCCGTCATTGGCACATTCTTGTAATATATAAACAGTATAATATGATAACATATATGTAATATATCTGTGCCGGCGCCGGCGGCAGTATCGTCGGCGACGACAAGGCCAGAAGATAGCGGCGTACGGCAGACTTCTCCTATGCGGTTATGACAAATAGTCCTATCTCTCTTTTCTGCTCATCCTACTATGTATATGTATAAAAGAGTAATCGGTTGTGTCTGTCCTTCCGTACGCCTTCCCTCTGTCCTTCCGTCTGTCCATCCGTCTGTCTGTCCGTCTGTCCATTTGACCTTTCTTAAACGTCGAGTAGTAGCTATCCGGGTTCAGGCGAGGTTCATCTACGTCGTTTTGAGAGGGGTCAGAAGACGTGTCACCGATATCACGCGAAGGGCGTCCGAGTTCCAGACTTGTGTCATCGACGTCGTGAAAGCGAACGTCCGAGCTCAGAAAGGGTGTCACCGACGTCGTTCAACAGGCGTCTGGGTTCAGAACATATGTCACCAACGTCGCGCCAGGGGTTCCGGATTTACACGACGTGTCAACGATGTCGCGCAAAGCACGTCCGACTTGAGAAGATATATCACCGACGTCATTCATCAGGTTCAGAAGAGGTGGCATCGATGCCGCACCAGGAGTTCCGGATTTGCACGACGTGTTACCAGTGAAGGTGGGACCTATGATGGAGGGCCGCTTAAGAATGGGGTTCAATACGGACCGGTAAAGAGTTGACCAATAAAAGAGGCACCAGTGAAAGTAGGACCAGCAATGGGGGACCGGTGAAGGAGGGAGGGAGGGGTCCAGTGAAGGGGGATCGGTGAGGAAGGGACCAGTAATGGGGACCGGTGAAGGGTTTGGGGAGGGATCCCGTAAAGGGGGGACCGGTAGATGGTTAACCAGTGAAAAGAAGACCAGGTGAAGGAGGGATCGGTAAGGAAGGGATCAGTAATGGGGAACAGTGAAGGGAGACTAGGTGAAGGGACCGGTGAGGCAGGGACCAGTAATGGGGCTGAAGTGAGTGGAGGGGTCCAGTGAAGGGAGACCGGGAAAAGGTTGATGAATGAAAAGGAAACCAGTGAGGGTGGGACCAGTGAAGGGAGGTCCAGTGAAGGTGGGAGCAGTAGTGGGGAACGACGAAGGGAGGACCAATAAAGGGTGAACCGGAAAAGGGCAGACAATAAAGGAGAACCAGTGAAGAGGAACCAGTAATGGGGAACCAGTGAGGGTGAGACCGGTGAAGAAGGAGGGAGGGGGTCCTGTGAAGGGGGACCTGTGAAGGGTTGACCAATAAAGGGGAGAGCAGTGAAGGTGGGACCAGTAATGAAGAGCGGTGAAGGTGGGAGGTCCAGTGAAGGAGGACCAATAAATGGGGTGGCAGTGAATTACCATTAAAGAGAGGACCAGTAAGGGAGCCAATAAAGGGAAGACCATTTAAGGGAGTTCAGTAAAGTGTCCAGTTATAGAACCATTAAAGGGGGAGCAGTAAAGGAAAATAGTGAACGGGATCAGTGAAAGGGATCAATAAGGAGACCAGTATTTTCTCTGTGTCGTCCAACGTGGCGTCAGAAGACGTGCTACAGACGACGTGCCACGTGTGACGGGGTGCAAAAGACGTGTCGTAGACGTCGAAACATATGCGTCCGGACTCAGCAAATGTGTCACAGACTTTATCCAATGTGTATACGGGTCCAGAAGACGTGCCAAGACTTTGCACAGCATCCGTAAGAATTTCAGATGGCTTTTTAAAGCGTGCAACAACGAGTGTTTGCGTACTTGATTCCCACTTCCGTCTTCTGCCGGTACATGGGTAAGTTGGTATAGGTGGAGTGGGTGGGGAGGGGGTAGAGGGAGAATAAGTAATGGAATCGGAGTAATGTTATTCCCGTCGGTCTGTGAACTGCATCGGTCTACCAATACCGATTGATTTCATTTGTGTTTCCGCAGAATAAGTAAGCACTTCGGATTAAGGCTCTCTATGTGTTCCTCGCCATGTACGCCACGAGTACTTCAGAGAATGAATCGCGGGCGTGCGATAGAGGGTGTGTAGGCCCCATAGGAGCAGTTTTGAAGATTCTGTCCTACCGTATCCCGCTATACTATTCTATATTGCAAAGCCGGTTTTTTACTCTAATGGATGAGGAAAGGCCTAAAAAGGACAAGAAGACGGTCGGAGTGTTCTATTCTCCGGGTTTGGGGGCGAAGCCCTCAACCAGACGTCTGGCTACCAGTAGGCCGCTAAACGTCTGGTTATATATATATGATTAACCAGTGAACCATCCTGAATTATGTACAGAGCTACAATCGCGTTACTCCTCTAAAATTCGATGTCTCTATGCTACCTCCCACTTTCCGTACAACGGGTACACCTCCTTTTGACTGATAGTCAAAGGAGGGAAGAGGTATAAGCTACTACTGTTACGCAAGATGGGTCTAAAGCTGGATTGCTACGCGGTGGCGTACCTAACATCCGAAAATCCAAATTTATGATTCTGTATGCAAGCCGTAGTTGCTCATTGAAAGCAACGCATCCATCTCTTATTTTCATCGTACTCAACCCCTAGACTTTAGAAGCGAAAACTTTAATATAAGCTTTAGAGTACTTTCTTCGAGAAGTCTGCTTCTTTCGCTATGCTTTGGCCCTGTCTGCTCTGGATTCGTTGTGGTCAGTGACTTCCTCCCTTCTTTTTTCACATGGGAGCATTTCAGTTTTTGAAGTCAGTTTTTTTAAGCCACAAGTCGCTGGTATTGAGGATGTAAGCTGTTACAACGATATTTTGTTGTGATCAAAACTGTAGCGCCAGGCAGGACTCGAATCCGCACTTCTTGCTAACCGGGCGGGAATGCTGTACGCCATTACACCACCGGCGTTGTTTGATCGAACCCAACATCCACATATCGTGGGACCGACATCCTCGATACCAGTCACTTGAAGTTTAAAGAAACTGACTTGAATCATTTCTATCGAGACCTTCAGCTTTACCGGTTCCATGCCGATACACGGGTGAGGGTGCTGTGTTCGATCAGACAGCGCCGGTAATCTGTAATCTCGTACAGCATTCCCGCCCAGTCAGCAGAAGGTGCGGGTTCGAATCAGGGTGTGCGTTTAACGACTAACGATTTACCGATTTACCGGATTTACCGGCATTTTTCGTTGAAACTTTCTAACGAACTTTAAAGACGAAAATTTCCGAAGACAAAGACAGTAGGCGAGCCTTGGAAAAATCAACAAAGAAAGATGCGACTTACCGATATCTCTCGGTGACTGACTGCAACGGAATTAACGGAATTTTCTAGCGTTGGACACTTGGACTTGTCTCTTCCCTTACAAAACCCACACTGATGAGATAAGTACCAAAAACAGTAAAAAAAAGGGACACTTCGGGAAGCACATATATTTTTTTGGGTAGAAACCAAGTGAGAAAATCAGTCCAGGGAGTCCAAAAGATACGAACAACTGCAGGGAACAGTGAAGGCTCATACGAATAAATTGGTTAAGGAGCAAGAAAAATGCCAGCAATTCTCAAAATATAAACTCGAAATCGACTGCCTATTTACACTATTTACACTGATTCAAATAAGTATCTCCTCTATCATCTGAGTGCCATCATCTGCGTGATATCAAACGAACATCCGCTGGATATCCCATGCCGCGCCAATTGCACCACCGACCCACCTCTGACCCATTGATAAGAAAACGCTGATCCCATCCCCGTTAATCACTCATTTCGTCGATTCCACCGACGTAGCCTAGTCCGCTGTTATCTATTTCTCTGCTTCGATTAGCAGGGCTTATCCTTGCTTCAATAATTTACGTGCATACACTAGTTATCTCAGTCTAGAATCTCCTTATGTATACGGTAGTAACTACCTCGTGCGCATTCAAATCTGTTGACATTCGCTACAGGTTGGGTTGTCATTTCTCGCGCGCCAATCTACCATATAGTGCATGTTGCGACGCTTTCCCAGCGATATCTGATGGAGGCGTCGCATAGCAAAAGGTCTGCTAACATTCACTGACCAAGAAAATATTAGATTGCTCATAAGGTAAACCGCGCCTGCACATTCCACATAAGCACGTCCCAAAGCTTGCAGCAGCATATTCCAGACGTACAGCGTCTTCCACATCGCTACAATTGGTTGTGTTACGCGCTCAAAAGCAGCCTTAGATTCCCAGCACCTACCAAGGCAAGTCCCCTCACCGCCAGTTACCACTCCAGAGGTAGGTTAGCCTGCTCATTTTGAAGAACAAGTTTGCGAGACGGAAGCCTCGGCAAACAGAAACAAGCCTAGGATGCCGCCTATGGAAGGCGACACCCCGACAACTCCTAATAGCGACCTGACCTTCGGGCAGTTCGGCCAAAACTTTGAAGTCATTCTTCGGAGCTGACGGTCGCGATTTCGCGACGTGGTTCCAAAGTTTTGAGGATATGGTACGAATGGTTAACGCACCGCTTCCGGATCAGATGAAGACTAACACTTTTGTGGGACATCTTGAAGGGGAGGCACGCGCCCTAGTAGATGAAATGTCGGAAGAAAATAAAAATGACTACGCTAAAATCGTAGAACTGCTGCATAATCATTTCGAATCGCCTCACTTTTGCAGTATTGCTCGCCAACAACTTTGCGATTGTAAGCAGAATCCAGCTGAGTCCGCACGGGATTTCGCTGAAGGTTAAGCAAATCGTCAAAAAGGTGACAGGGGACAGCCGAGGAATACACAAGGTGAAAGACTTTTCGATGAATATGTCGATCGGCTGAAAACGAGACTGCGCTTATCTTTATCGCAGGAGAGGAAGTTTTGATAACAGACCTCCCCGGGTAACAAATGCCCTAACGTGTACTCCCGCTTCAACCGTTGGGTGAATGAGAGAGCACCTAATTCCAATGTAACATGTTTCCGCTGTGGCAGGGTAGGCCATATTCAGACGTTCTGCCGTTATAGCCTCCCTCCTTCGAACCTAACTCCCCCAAAACCGTTCTACCGTAACAACAGCTGGCGTCCTAAAGGCTCTTCAGCAGATCAGCTTAGAGATCAGCCATTACGCAATAATCAGTATAGTGGCCCTAGTAACGTGATATGGCCTCGAGGACGCAGGGTTCAATTCCATCCGGCAACGGGTACTAGTGACACGCCGTCGAGTGTCTTGGCCTTGGAATCAGCCGATTCCTCTGAGGCTAACCGATACTCGTCAACTGAGGAACAAAAGGATGCACACATAGCTACTGGAAAAAAATAACGCGTTAGCGGACCTAGCGTTCGCAACCCGTTCCCTAAACATCACCACTGACGAAGAGGAACGATCGGCACATAGCCGGTCACTTCCCTCGTCATCTTCTAATTGGACATACTCTTGTATGATTGCGAGCAGTTATTTTTCAGGTTTGCACCGCACAGATTGCACCACCACTTCTCTGCTCTAATATGGCGCCTGTATGTTATTGGAAAGTCCCTTCAGAAATTATTTGCACGAAAATACTTCCATCATAGACTACAACCGCAAGTCCTCTTAAAATAAAAGTTTCCGTCCAAATACCACACGCTATAAGAGTACTGCTCATGAATGCCGTATAAATACGCAAACTGCTTCTTTTTCGATCAATTTCTTTGGCTCGCTCAAAGGTAGTTACAGCTCAAAAACAAACTGCTTCAGCCGATGAGAGCAAGCCCATGTCAGTTCATAAAAGTTGCGCACATGGTGATCTCTTTGCATTAGGAACGGTAACGAAAACCCTAAACGAACTGCAGATTGAATGGCCATCAGCGCCGTTCCATTGCTGTTGCTGACTACACTACGTCGATCACTAACTGCATTGTCTTTCAGGCAACGGTATACGCATACCACAGCTCCGCTACGCTGGGAAGCTCAATTGGCCCATTAAACGGATGTGTCTACAGCGAGGGCCAATGACGACATCGGAAGTCGCAGTCGTCTGGAAGCCCGATGACCAGGAAAGCTGTCAGTACGTTTATGTTTCATCAATGAAGGGTACGCTCGCCGGCACAGTTTGGCTGAGCGATTCCAAAGAAGTTGCTTTATCATTCTCGTTTTGTTTTCCCCAAGTTTCAGACTGTGGCCATTTTCTGATTCCAACCGACCAAGGATATGCTATTGAGACAGTATCCCTTCCGCGCCATAAACGGCAAATTGGTGCCTCGATGAGATCGAGAGTAGGGGTTGCAACCACTAACCAATTGGCAGCACATCTTTTAGCCGTCGAAGATAGCATGCAGCTTTCACTATGCGCTTCATTTCACCATGCTATTCTAGCGTTGTGTAAGTCAGTTAATTCTTGGAGTGCCTCGTTCATAGCGTCCATTTCAGCAAACCCGACTTGGCCATGAGGAACATTTTGCAGCGTTCGAACATAGAAGCGAAATACCTTGAAGATAACATCGTACGCGCAAAAGCCTGCGCAAGCCTTACCCATCCATGTACACAGTAGTTACGTTTAATTCTTCTTGCTTCTCTCTTCCTTCCATTTCAATCTTCCTTCCGAATAAATCTCACTGAAAAACTTTCATCGATCTCGATTCTAACCTCTTTTTCGCATTCCCGTTCAACACATCTATAACAAAATTCTTTACGTTGACTGGGAGCTTGAAACTGTTCCGCAGACTAGCATAACCAGAGTTCAGAACTCCTTTAACCGCCCACAAAGTGAAATGCGCCCAGCCCTCACCCTTTTCCACGACTTAGTAATAACCAACATCAGTGATTTCGTTCCGGAGCAGCAGTTTCCAGAGCTTTGGTCAGCGATCGAAGGCAATCAGCTGGCTCTTACTGCCCATATATCCCGCAACGCGTAGACAAGCACTCATTCCACGTCTACCAGTGTTTCCTCACCGCTTACCCCACTTTACTCGCTTTCGTCTATCATCTCGCTTCTATACAAGCCCTGGGGTATTTTCGTGCTGTTTTTGGTCATTATTAATGTTCTGCTGCGCCTTTTCATCCTGTACGCCTCTTGTAGAATCCCTAGTACGCTTCTCGAGCACGTCTCCAATTTCGGTAGACATCGTGGGCGTGGCCTGATCCGCTCCGACCAATCACAGGGTGACCACAGTAACCCAGCTCAGGAGCCTGTAGCGCTCCACCCTCTTTCTTCATTACCGCGAGTCTACATACTCTCTCTCTCGTCGTCCATTCTCCGTCTGCTCACATCCGCATGACCGTAAATGGAGTTAACGTGTCTGCATTAGTTGACACCGGCTCCAGCATCACCCTGACAGCTCAAGATTTGTGTGCGGCTCTTGGCGTTTTCCAATGAGATCCTCCTTCTTCTCTAAAAGCGGTTGGCATGGTTGGTTGGAAACTCCAGTCCAATTGGACAGGCACTAACGTAGTAAAAATGAAGATAGCAAATATCAAGTTATTTCCAATCGTTCATACCACAAAAGGCTCTTGCGTTCTTAATATTGATTTCGCATATGAGGTCATCATCGGCAATGACGTGCTTGCTTCTCTGCCGACAATTACTTAGGACTTCAAGGCAAAAACTGTTTCCTTCGGTTCTGTCTCTCTTCCTCTTGGCCAACATTGCCAGCTCCTGCATTCGGCGAAGGACACCACCTTCCCAGAACGCGTTAGTGACACCATGCAAATCCCCCAAATTCAGAGCAAATCGTTTCATGCGTCGTTCAAAATCTTAGCTCTAATAAAGACTTGCTCCTGATTCCGCAAACTTTTCAATTATCTAGGAGGGACCTCAAAATAAAACTAGCAATACATTCGCTGATGCTCTGTCTCGGGCCCAGGAAGGTCAAAATAATGTGTAGCCCCCAGAATTGGAACTAAAAGGCATTATCGACTTTCCTGTTAGCCTACCCGTGTCTTTCGACACCATCCCGACCCCTACGGTGTATTCGCTTAGGACTTACGTGCGTGGCAGTGAGCTCATTAACTTTCCTAATGAACAGGAAAAGGATGATCTCCTCCGTTGCCTCCGGCTCATCAAAGCCAATTCTGCAATCTCCACCGATGTTCCGGATTTGGTCCACCCCGAGGCTTAAAAACTAGCACCAAGATGCATAATCAAAGGCGATAGTTGTCTGTATAATACTATTCCCTTAACGCCTATAGAGGCGCTTCTACTTTGTAATTAGCGCCTCAACACTTACACAACCTAATTTTTGATGCTCACCATAACAGCACACTTTCTAGCGGTCACACGGGTTGGAAAAAGACACTCGCCAGGACACTACGGAATTCTACTGGCCGTCGGTTCACAGCGATATCCGAAAGTGATGCGAAGCCTGTTTAACATGCCAAATATGACGTAACAAAAAACCGAATTTTCGAGAGCTCCTCATCCTCGTACATAGTGAAGCTGTTTTGGCTAAGGTCAGACTAGGCTTATGCGGCCCCTCAAGACCACCGGGCGCGGGAACAAATACATCCTCAACATTGTTTGCTGGTTCACTCGGTATGTCATCTTCACCCCGCTGCCTGACGCAAGGGCTAACACCATCACCCACGCACTGCTTACCGAATGTATACTGAAATATGGCACGATGACCGAATTAGTCCCCGATCAAGCCTCCAGTTTCACATCACACTTTACCAGTTCTGTAATCTGCTGCACATCAGGCACTGCCTCGTCACTCCGTACCGCTCCACAGGAAACGGTGCTGCAGAGCGAGCTTTTAGCACCTTTCAAGCGATGCTCTCTAAGTTTATTAACTTAAAACAAGAGGACTGGGACCTACTCGTTCCCTGTGTAACATTTTGCTATAATAATTCAATAAATGAAGCTACAGGCGAATCTCCGTATTTTCTAATGTTCGGAAGAGACCCCGTTTTTACCATTGATCGCATACTGCAGGCCATTCTCGTCCTCAGATACCTGGTCCATCAGAAGCAGACGAATATAAAGCGCAGTTGGTTTCCGCATTACACTTAGCATGGCAACAAGCTGCAGACCATGCTCAATCGTATAAAACAACTATGAAACTTCAGTATGATCAAAAAGCACGGCCCTCTCCAGTTCGTGAGGAGGACCGGGTATTTTTTCGTAACTATACCAGCAAGCTGGGTCTGGCACGAAAACTTTGTTTTCCTTGGATCGGGCAATTCCGAGTCCTCAAAGTAGATTATCCCCATGCTATCATAATAAGCATTACATTACCACAGTCTAAACCACATCGTGTCTACCTTAATCAGTTAAGAAAGTAGTTCATGTTTCCGGGCCAAGTGTTGGAAGAACAGGACTATATGGAAGATTTGCCCGTGTAGGAACTCCGTGGACATAACCACCCAACCGAACCGATTACCGATATTACAGACGTTCAAACCACACATCAGGACATCCCTATAAGCTCCGTCCTAGGAAACTTCAAGGAACAGCGTAACGCAACAAAATACCATCTTCAACCCGCTCTCCGTGCCCTGATCTGCAACGATTCATCGAATTTCTTCATTTTTTTCTCCTCCCTTTTTCGTGGACACCACTTCATTTCCGTTCTGTCAGTAGCCCTCTTTCTTATTGTGTTTTTGCAATATTTCGTTCCTACCTTTCTTAATTATTATCCTTATTCGTTAACAACGCTGGTGGCGATGTCCGTTCCTCCACGTGGTGCCACTGGAAACTGCCCGCTCTGCGAGCTAAGCCGAACACGGACATTCGATTGCAGGCGACAGGCCCTTGTGACAGGCCGACCTACGAACACCCATGTCACATCACATGGTTCACGACAAGTTTTTCGTGATAGTGCTACGGCGTCCGCGGGAGCCGACGCGCACTCGCAGAGCCCAGCGATTGTGAAAAGTATGCGAGGGTCCCTGATGCGAGGACGGCATCGGGGGGCAACCGAGCTAGTCCGAAAGTCCCGTAACGTAAGCAGGACCCGCGTGGCAACGCTGAATATGGGTACGTTGACGGGCCGCTCGTGCAAGTTGGTTGAAGCACTGGAGCGTAGAAGAGTTGATCTCTGTGCGGTGCAGGAGACGAGGTGGTCCTGCCGCAAGTCAAGGGACATAGGACGTGGCTTCTAGGCCGTTCTATGTGGAAGTCCCAGGAGCACCAGTGGTGTAGGAATAATCGTCTCCGAACGATTTCGTGACTCGATTGTAAGCGTTGAGCGCTTTGACGATCGATCGATGAAGATCGTTGTCGCCGCTAAGGAGCGACTCTACCACTTCTTCTCCGCGTATGCTCCGCAGACTGGCTGCTCCCATCAAGCCAAGGATGAGTTTTGGAATCTGCTGGATGAGAAGACAGCAGAGGAAACGTCGAAAGATGTCATCATAGTCGCTGGTGACCTTAATGGGCACGTAGGTGCTACGAAAGACGGGTACAGCTGTCATGGTGGTTTCGGATACGGATCATGTAACCCCGATGGTGAGCGCACTCTTGAGTATGCAGAATCGCATAGCCTAACCGTTGTGAACACCGTCTTCCGAAAACGCGACTCGCACCTTATCTCATACTACAGTGGGAGCTCCAAGACTCAGATAGACTTTCTCCTTGTGAGAGAATCGACCGGAGTCTTGTCACAGACGCGAAGATCGTGCCGTATGAGACGGTCGCCCCACAGCACCGACCGCTGATCTGCACTCTGAAGATTGTCCCTCCAAGGCTGAAGCAGGTTGAGGGAAGCGGTGCTGCAAGAATCATGTGTTGGCTAATGAGAGAGAAGGAAACAGCTGTGATTTCTCGCGTGCGGCTACCGACAGTCACGACTGTCGTCGAAACTTGGAAGAAAACGACCGACGCGATTCGTCAAGCTGCAGAGTCGGAACTCGGTGTTACGAAGTCTGTGCGGCGGAAAGTCTACAAGCAGGCATGGCTGTGGACAGATGAAGTGAAAGCAAAAGTGCGAGAGAAGAAGTCGCTTTATCACGTGTTTCCCGAAGAAAAGACGGCCGATAATTGGCGAAAGTACCAAGAAGCAAGGAAAGCTGCAAAGAAGGCCGTGGCTGTTGCAAAAGCCACTCATTATGGAGATGTCAACGAGAAGCTCGAGTCACGCGAAGGCGAGCGGTATCTGTACCGGCTTGCTGAGAATCGCCATCGGCAGACCGAGGATATTGAGAAGTTTTTCGGCATCAATGATGAGAACGGCCATCTTCTCACGGACCGCAAGAAGGCATTGAAGCGATAGCGCGACTACTTTGAGGAAATCTTCACAGCAGAATTTCCTCATCCAGCCATCCCTTCAACCGCTCCAACCCACGGCCCCGTTCTGAAGATCACCGTGGAGGAGATTGAAGCGGCTTTGAAGAAGACGAGGCCAGGCAAAGCGACTGGGCCCGATGACGTGGCAGCTGATTTATGGAAGTCCAAGTACTGGCACCCTGCTGAGTGGTTGGCGAAGTTCTTTAATCAGGTTGTGGCGGAAAAGAAAGTCTTTGAGTGTTGGCGCCAAAGTACGACGATTCCGATTTGGAAGAAGAAGGGCAGTCCTGCAGACTGCTCCAATTACCATCCGATTCGCTTGCTGTCGCACAGCATGAAGATGAGCGATGATTTGAGCAAGTTGTCGATGGACGAATTCGGGACATCGTCCAGCTTTCCAGCAATCAGTGCGACTTCATGGCTGGCTGTGGCACCGTTGATGCCATACATGCCGCCCGCCTCCTGATAGAGAAGCATCGCGAGAAACAGAAGCCAGTGCATATCGACTTCCTCGACTTGGAGAAGGCCTTTGACCGCTTACCGCGTGAAGTCATATGGTACGCCCTGCGACGACATGGAATTCCTGAAGAGTTCGTACCCCCTCATAGAGTCGGTACGAATTCTCTACTCTTGTCCAAAGAGTCGAGTTCAAGCTGCAGCTGGGACCTCGATGGAGTTTCCCATCTCTGTCGGAGGACACCAGGGTTCTGCGCTTTCCCCACTCCTCTTTGTTGTCGTCATGGATGCCATCACACGAGATCTTCAAAAGCCCGTCCCCTGGACGTTGCTTTATGCCGATGACGTGAGCGAAGATAAAGGTGAACTAGAGCGAGAGCTGCAAGCTTGGTGTGATCGCTTGGAGCGATTTGGACTCAAACTGAACATGAAGAAGACCGAATACCTAACGACGGACTTTACTGAGTCCAGCTACATCAAGGTTAACGGCATCGAGCTCCCACACTGCAGTCTTTAAGTACCTGAGATCAGCAGTCGCGTCTGACGGAAAACTGGTGGTCGAAGTGAATTCACGCGTAAGTGCAGCTTTGGTTCAAGTGGCGCTCGTTGACTGGCGTGCTCTGCGACAAGAAGATACCAGAGCGCTTTAAGTCGAAGATCTACAGAGCAGTCATCCGGCCAGTAGCGATGCACGGCGCTGAGTGTTGGTCTACCACTAAGGAAGCTGAGATGCGTCTCAGCGTCATAGAGACGAAGATGCTGCGCTGGACGGCTGGAGTCACATGCACGGGCCATCCGAAGTGATGGCATTCGGCAGAAGTTCGGTATCGCGCGATAGCTGACAAGATGCGCGAAGCTCGCTTGCGATGGTACGGCCACGTTCTACGTGGAAAGGAAGACAGCATCCGAAAGATAGGCGTTAACTTCGAAGTAATAGGAAAGCGGGCTAGAGGGCGACCGAAGCAGCGCTGGTCCGATGCGTTACATATGGACTTGAAAGCAGCTGGCGTCCACCCTGATGAAGCGCAGGATCGAGAAAGGTGACACCAGAATAGCGGACCCCGCCACGAAGCGGGACAAACGCTGAAGAAGAAGAAGAAGAAGAAGAAGAAGAAGAAGAAGAAGAAGAAGAAGAATTCGTTAACACCGCTCATACGTCGTCCTCATTCAGCTAATCTATTGACTTATCTCAGTCGATTTCAGACAGTCATCTCTGACGCTAGCGCTGATCAGAGCGTCACCTCTCGAGGGACTCTCGCCTCAGGCCATGGAACACGACTTTCAGTCGGCAGTAGCCGGCGGTGATGACGCTCACGATGAAGCAATGGACGCGACATCGTCCCATTCTGACAACCAGACCGACGCACCTCCGTCGCCTGATCAAACATAGGTACTTGACGAAGTTGGGGGTGAGTCACATCAAACAGACCCATCTATCACATATCCTCAGGAGGAAGAGAACATTGGACACGAAACTGATGAGCGACCCAGGTTCATTACCTCTACTGAGGAATCAACCGCCACAAACATTGACACTGCTCGGCAGAACACCTGCGGAGATTTTCCCTCCTCTATGATGGAGGAAACTCCAGAGCCTAGCGTGGACACTTTCGTAGGCACCGTCCCTCAGCTCATTACCTCTAATGAGGCAACGCCCCAGACAATTCACCACTCTACCGCGGATGCCGCTCACACGGACATCTTACCACAGGCAGAGAAAAGATATAAAAGCGACGAAGTTTTAGCCGACACCTTATCTTCACTGGTTGAGAGAACCCTGTATGAGGACATTCTCCAAGAAGAAACCCCACCAGTTACTAAAATCGTAATAGCTCCATCTAGAGACACCTCGATTAAGATACCCGACTACGGTCCTTCACCAAAACTCGAGCGTTTTACGTCTCACCCATGGACATTTTTCTCTTCCTCAAAGTTCAGGCCAAGGAGTGTCAGCATTACGACTCCGATTTAGACGTACGCAATTACGAAAAGGTCATATCCGCGGGGTATAGTGCCATGGATTTACTTCCAACGGAAAGCGGAAAACCTAAAAAGCGACATGAGGTACCAATTCTTGAGGCGGTCGGTCCGGTTGCCATCGAAAGCTTTTCTCAAAACAACAGCTACAGTCACATTATACTGGGCAGAGCTGAAGGAGGCGCACTTCCCCAAATGTCCTTGGTGGCTCTGGCCGCATCTCCTGACCAGCGTGCTTATGCTTATCTTTTTTTTCTTCAGCGTGATAAGGAATTTTGCCGGTTCTTTATCGAGTCAAAAGACTCTTTGGCACAGGCGCACAACTTGAAGCTGCCCATCTAGAGTTACCATTTCCCGATCGTCTAGACCTCCATACGATCCAATTTGACCAATATGGGATCAATATCCGCACAGGCAAACGAGGTATTGACATTCACAACACCAAAATCGGCGATTTAGTCTGGGCCTACTCGTTAGCGGTTACAGTCAGATTTCAAAATTCCAATATCGTGGCCCCAGTAAGTGTCGAGGAAGCATCACTATCTCGCAGACCCTCCGTATGGCGCGTCGCTAGGTTCGCCATAGTCTATCGCGAACTTAAAGACACACTATGTTTTGTGACTCAGTTACCTCCAGGCAATACGGTACTTTCAAACTCTACATGCAGGGCCACCGAGCGCTGGTAACCTCTAATAAGAGCCGTTTCCGCGATCGCAATGACTTCGAAGAAGTCACGGACAATTCGTTCATCGTCGCCTCTTTTCGCGCACGACAGATCGATATAACATGCGATTCGCGTGCGCTCCGAAGAATGATGCGAGAGAACGTTATGCGTTCATGGCCGATATCCAGTACTTTCCCAGCGCACTCCGATCCCTGGGAACATCCGTCTCATTACAACATATATCGGGACATGATCGAAAGTAAGCTCACCAATTTCAAGTTGTTCGAATCCCGCCCTCTAGAGGTCATGTGGTTCCTCGAATCTATCTACAGCACGACGTGCGGGACTATTGCAGCGTCTGCCACGGAAGCTTCCGATCATCGAGTGTATAACGTTATTTGGACAACTCCCGACATCAACGCTTTTCCGGCTCGAATCAACAAATCGGGATGGGCGGTCGGTCGTTTTGTTGAAGGTGCCTATCAAGCGGACACGCTACGGGCGCGAATCGTCCACCTCGCCGTGAATGACTCCTACATTCGTGTCACGACCGAACTCCTTTTAAAAGACACCACACCGTTCCGTCCTACATGCTAAGTACTATAGTACTAGTTATGCTCTCGCAAAATTTCCGAATATTCGAATGGTTTCGAATACCCGCAATTTTCGTGCATTCGAATTTCGAATATATTCGAAAAACGCGATTATCTGAACATTCGAATTCGAATACATTCGAAAAACGCGTTTTTTGAACATTCGAATTCGAATATTGATTCGAATATTCCATTCGAATATTTGAATATTTTCGAATGGAACATTGGGTTACAGAAAGGAAAAAACATGGCTGGTGCATTGGTGGCAATGACCAATAGACGGTTTACCCTGACGTAGAAGGAGATTTACATTCGTTTGCAAAGCGTTTAACGAAGTTTTAATGGAGTGGTCTTTCCATCGAATTCTTCTATGCATGCAAGGATGAAATATGTTACGGGTCATCAAACCAAACAACACGTCTTTAAAAAGTTTAGTTCTGTTTCCTGGTCGACTGATAAATAGATTCCAAAGGCCATTCCTTACCTTAGCTCAATAAAATGCCAAGTGAAATCGCACGGAATATAGCAGGTGCATGGTGAAGCGCTTACCTTTGGTTAGAATTACTGGGGGTTACATACGGGCATCCACCTTTTCGGCTTACCATGGGACCCCTTACCATGGAACCCCTGGAAACTCTCAATGAAACTATTTGCTTCATCGGAGACCAAGGTCATCATGATGAGGATCTTCGAAACCGGAAGGTGCCATCTGCTTCACCTTTTTATTTACATTATCTAAGAAACATGAAGTGTACATAAGAAGGAGCTTAGAGTTATGCGTATCCCTGAGAAGTTCTTGAGTGTTGTTTGCGCATTTTTTTGGCATCGGAGAGTGCGAAACTTTATAAGTCTAAATGATCTCCGTAATTGAGAAAAGCGGTCGTCGAATAGATGTATATAATATAATAGCTGCCTTCTCTACAGTGCTTACCTAACGATTGTTCAAGCCGAAAACATGGTCGCAGTTGACCTCACTCCCAACAAAGTCAGACCCATAGCTCGGGCGTACGTTCCGACGAATAAAATGGCATGGCCTGTTTCTTCTAAGCTTCCTCAATGAGCGCCTCCGAACAAAATATTTCAGCACCACCCTTTTCATGGAACCGCCTACTTTAGTGCTCTTTGCGCCGCGTTTCAAAGTTTCAATACTTTACAATAGGAGCCATTTTCTTGCTCTACAGTCTGCACCATGCAACAGATTGGGCTTTGTACAGGTGATAGATCCCAGGAGTACATATGCTGCGCAAAAAGGGAAAGTTTCTTACAATTTACATACTATGCAATAAATCGCTAAGAGATATTGATCGGCGCCATGCAGAAAGTAGTCATAGAAAAGGTGAAAAATCGGAAAAAGTTAGTCACAAAATAGCGAAAAATACTCAAAGGTCTTCTACGTGCTTGATGATTTAGAAGACGTGCCGAAGACGTCGTCCAACGTGCCTGAAGATCCAGAAAACGTGCCGTACTCGTCATCCAACGTGCATGTGGATTCAGAAGACGTACCGAAATCGTCGCTCAACGTGAGTGGAGGCTCAGATATCGTTTACCGTCACTTGACCGTCCGAAGATGATGTCGATGTTGTAAGAAGAGTAGTGGCGGTGGCGGGGGGGGGGGGGAGGTCGTGGACGGCTTCATACCGCAAAACTACTCACGTGATCTTAAGGAAGGTAGAGCAAGGCTGGAACATAACAAAGTTCTTGAATATTGCCTATTGTACTGCTAGGAAGGGAAGAAAGCAGAATGAGCAGAGCAACTGGCTTGATGTGATTGTCCTAACCATTACATTAGTGATACTGCAACATCGCGCGAAGTGCGCAAGTACGAGACACACCGATAGGCGTGAAGGATATATATTATAGACACCAATATTTTTGCCATTACTTTACATCAAGGACTGAAGAACAGTGGTGTCGCTTTTTTGCTGTCCTGCCGATATTTGAACAACAACATATCCTATGTGCGACATAAGGTGGAATGGACAAGTACTTTCGGGTTATAGACAGCCAATCCAGGACCAAGAAGAGCATAACCGAGAAACATTGAGTGATCTGACTTCTTGTCGATGCCTAAGACCACCTGAACGAAGCAAGTGTGTTACTAAATGATAATCAAAACCCAACAAACAGAAACAGCGTTTCTTAAGGAAAACTTCGCGATTAGATGTTTTCATGCTTCTGCGCCTTATAGGTTTGCAAGGAAGATCAATCTTGAGCAGCCTAGCCTCTCCCCTGTTTGTATTGGTAGTCCTAATAAGTCCCCCACATGTGCAGATCAGCGATTGAACTACTTGTTAGTAGATTCAGGTTTCTAGTTACGCGTCTGAACAATAGCAGAAAAGCTCCAACCTATTAGGTGCTTGATGGATTCGATGGCAATGTCCGAATCGTTGAGTAATTTTGGCATGCAAAAACGATGACGGTCGGAATGTTAGGAAACTCAGTAAAGACTGATCAACGTTACGACCTCGTTCGGCACAGAAGCACATAAAAGAAACTACATCCTTTCCATAAACATTCGCTCTATCCAAATTGGCAGAAAGGCAGAACTATGAAACATTTTGCATGGGCGTGTACAAGGAAGGAAAAGGCAATGCCTCAGGGAAATGGTCCCGAGGTAGTTGCTCTTGATGATCGCATTGTCTATAATTGTTCACCTGGATGCATAGGAGAGCGGTTCAAAAAGAAAGGCCCACCCTTGTTTCGGAAAACCCCTTCATAGCGTCCTTTGTCTCCCTATGAAGTTGACACCTCTGATCGGACGTGTCTGAGCAGTTGTAACATCCGGTTGCTGTAATTGATCTATCACCTAGAAATCTTATACCCTGTAGCCCGCCTATATTATCGTCCCTACTGCACCCCAACTGTATGGTTTACTGCTCAGTGAATGCAACTGCATCGCGTAGTGATCCTGATCTGCCAACCCTCGGGCGGCGAACATACCATGGAAACAAGGAGGTCTCTGCACTTTAGGATTAAAAAGCAACTTGATGTGAAAAGAAAGCTTAGAAAGGCTACGATAGGTTCACAGGACCTCGCAGTGAAGGTGGGAAATTTGGAGCGCGAAGGTCAATACCGGGTGCACAAAACCCTTAGGCCTATATTATACTTCGGCGACGCTGTTGTGGGCAGCAGTGTTGAGCGCACTGCGTAGCGACAGCAGCGTTGTCGAAGAATAACATAGCCCTTAATGTTTTCGGATCTATACTAGAGGTCCCCTATAGAGAACAGGAGATCAAGCAAAGTTCAATGGTGCAAAGATGAGGACGAAAAACAGGATTAGTCATAGGCAGTGTCAAACAGAAAACTGATTCCTGAGGTCCAATACGAAAAAAAAAATACGAAAAACGAAAACTGGTTCCTGAGGTCCAATAGGAAAAGCTCGAATACGAATGAAAATGTAAGCCCTTCTGTGAACAAAGCTGGAGGTTCAGGTTCTGATTCAGCTGTGCTTCTTGTTTCCTGCGCGGTGTTGTAGAAGAGGGATTAGGAGACTCATTATATATGGAGTGAAAGGGAGGCGACGTGCTTACAATTTCTGGACTTTCAATGCAATATATCCATGCATCGGCTTCGCAAAACAATGCAGATCCTAACTTGCCTATTCGAATGGCATCATTGAACATTTGAATAATTGTGTGTTTTTGGCAATTTTCGAATATTCGAATGGTTTCGAATACCCGCAATTTCCCAGCATTCGAATTTCGAATATATTCAAAAAACGCGATTTTTTGAACATTCGAATTCGAACACATTCGAAAAACCCGATTATTTGAACATTCGAATTCGAATGCATTCGAAAAACGCGATTTTTTTAAACATTCGAATTCGAATACATTTGAAAATCGCGATTTTTTTGAATAATTGAATTCAAATATTCAAATTCGAATGAAAATCATTCGAATACCTATTCGAATAGGTCATTCGAGAACAACTATACTAAGTACCACTTACGAAAGAATGGCAGTGGATACCGCGCTAGACACTGTAGATGATCGCTCGAACTCGGTTTTGACAATGCTCGAAAATAGTAGAATGGCGAGTGTTTTCGAACCAAATACGACGTCATGGAGGGCTGCGCGGGCTATTCTAGCTAGATATGCCGATACCTTGGCAAAGAAATCCGTCGACCGCGCCGCTATTACGGTAAACGTGTCAGGGACCGCAGTCGAGCTAAATGGGCACTGGTCAATGCCATCATTTCCTTCTCAATGGCAAAGGCATCCCCGCAGAAGACATCTTGATAATATGTCTATACCGCGGTCAGAAATACCTGTGCGATAAAATATTACAGGACACTCAAGTGTCGGTAGCTACCGTCGATAGCGCGCAGGGGTGCAAAAGATCCATCGTGATCGTATGTACGACACGAACGCACATCGGCCGGAATTCTAATCACACCTTCTTTGAGGACCCAGAGCGCCTTAACGGCGCCCTGTCCAGGTCACGCGATGGTCTGCTCCTCCTCGGATGCATTCCCGGTCTGTTCATGCTCATAATCTCCTCAACCCTTTTTAAAGCCTAAGTCCGGGGACGGGCTTTTCGGAAAGGGGGAGATATAAGGGAAGGGACGAGTCCAAGAGTCCAACGCTAGAAAATTCCGTCAATTCCGTTGCAGTCAGTCATCGCGCAGATATCGGTAAATCGCATCTTTCTCTGTTGATTTTAGCAAGGCTCGCCTGCTGTCTTTGTTTTCAGATGGCGACGCGACGACGATCGGCAGCTCATATAAGCAACGGCAGGGAACTCTCGAGGACAGACACCCAGAGGGTCCACCGACGCACGGCGGAACTCGGAGCGAGCTGGCCACTCGCCTCCCGTCATCCAACTCCGTCCAGCCAGCTCTTCTGGGGAGCGACTCCGCTCCAGTGGTCCCGCTGATCTCTTATCCTCCATGCTGCCTTGTTCGACTGTCGTTGTTGTAATGTCGTGTCGATTGTTGCGTTCCGATTGCTGTTGAAGATGTGGATAAATGTGGCGGCCCAGAGGCTGTGGTGACAGTTCTTAAGTAGTTGAAAAAGCATAGAAGACGCAAAGAAAACGCTACTGCGAAAAAATAAGTGCAAGAAACGAAACCAAAGAAGGCAAAGGCTCGTTCCCTTTTCTCCCAGAGTTTTCCAGAAAGTTGGATGGGTTCTTCGTACAGGCAATGATTGTAGGACTACATTGGGGCAACGTTAAGCCCCGCCTGCCTGGTAACGCGTGGCTGATGGAATTGTCACTTCTTCGCTTTTATTGAATTTCATGCCGTGCATGTGACGAATTTGCTTTTTGCCTTCTACGAGGGCTCTTCTGAACAGTTTTCTTTGGTAGAACTACTCTGAGAGCTGGGGGAGACAACCGCTGGACGATCCGCCCCCTTTTTCTGCGAAAAATCGCGGGGGTCGAACCGAAGGACGACTTCAGATTGTCGGCAGGAGTCTAAACTCTTGCGCAAGAGCTGCAGTCGTGCCTCACGTGTCCGGACGATATATCGGAGGCGTTTCGCGACTACCGCTGGACAATCCGTTCACTGTGACGTCATCAATGCTTGGGAGGACTACCGCTGAACACATGGCGCCAAAATGTATCCTACGAGAAACCAAAGTACGGATGCGACACCCTGCGCATAACGACTGATGTCAGGTGGGAGCGTCAAGTTCTTAGGCTCCAACTTCTCCTTCTCCTGAACGTTTAGTCCCGCGCAGTCGCACGGTCCGATGTTCTTGATCCTGATCCATCGCCATCTCCTCTTATCAAGGGCGTCGTCTCGCATTGCGCTGGCTTCGGCACATTTATTATGATGGCGTCCTTCCACCTTTTCCATTTGCGACTAAGTAGCCAAAGGTTGGGACGATTTGTCCGCCAAGGACTGGACGAGTTTTCTCACAGTAATCCGGCGGTAGGCGGGCCACATGAGCTCTTCTTCTCTGTCACCCATCTCAGCTGGTGAACGAGGTTGCCATAAGAATATTTCTTGCATTGCATTCGTAGTGTAAATGTCATTTTAACGTTGGAGAACAAGAATGATATAGTAATAACCTTTCAAAGAGGCGCGCACTGAGCAATAATTCTATCAACAGCGAAAGGATGAGCGACCACAGCAACAACTGTGGGGAAATCAAGGAACAATAGTTGATGCTGATTGTATAGGCACCTTATTAACGCTACATATTTAATCGCTCAAGTGCCTGTCTCATTCATATGCTGAGTTTCCAGCATCACTGAGAAATGGTCCAGGTTTTAGAACGCAGACACCACTTCAAACGTCGTACTGAACAGTGTAAGCAGTACTTCACCAAAGTATGGGCAGCCCGAATGCAAAGGACATGAGTTAAATTCCTAGTAGAAATCAAGATGGAAAGTCAGATCAAGATGGAAATCAAGATGGTGATGGAAAGTTTACTTCTCGGTGCTTTCAGCACCTAGACACCTTAAGTGCCAGGAAGGGAATGCCTTTAGCAGATAGTGATTTCATCGGGTTGAAAGAAAACAGTGGACATTCTCTCGCGATTGCTAGCAATGATAATTACATCGTGATCATTCCGAACGCCGAAGTAGGATGCTGACCAACTAATGCACTGTCATGAATAAGTTGTAGATGCTCGAAACCGCGTATTGATTTGGACGAGGTAGGCTATAGTGTGGTCCCGTAACGATCGCATGAATACTACGGGTAAACTCGTCCAATTCCAGGCGAACAATTTCTCGCTACCTTTGGCAATGTAGTCGCGAGCACCTTTTCCTTGAGGCTCCTTTCGGACGGACTCAAACTGAACGTGAACAAGACCGAATATCTAACGCTCAACGTTACCTACTCTGGCTCCATCAATGTCAAGAGCATCGAGCTTCCACGCACTGCGGTCTTTAAGTACCTAGGATCAGCAGTCGCGTCTGACGGCAAACTGATGGTCGAAGTGAATCCACGCGTGAGTGCAGCTTGGTCCAAGTGGCGCTCGTTGACTGGCGTGCTCTGCGACAAGATACCAGAGCGCTTTAAGTCCAAGATCTACAGAGCAGTCGTCCGGCCAATAGCAATGTACGGCGCGGAGTGTTGGCCTGTGACCAAGGAATTTGAAACAAGCCTCAGCGTCATGGAGACGAAGATGCTGCGCTGGACGGCTGCAGTCATGCGCACGACATCTGAAACGATGTCATTCGGCAGAAGTTCAGTGTCGCGCATATAGCTGAAAGATGAGCAAAGCTCGCTTACGTAATATAATAGTACGGCGAAGTTTTGGAAAAGAAGACAGCGGCCACAGGATAGGCCTTAACTATGAAGCAATAGGAAAGCGGCTAGAGGGCGCCCGGAGTAGCGCTGGTCTGATATGTTACATATGGACCCGAAGGTTACTAGTCAGGGATGAGCGGATTAACCGCTATCTGTTATACGTTATGTGGTTTCCGGTGGGTTTTGGTCTATCCGTTTTGTTGTTCGTTATCCGGAGCTTTTTCGCCGGATAACGAACAACAAAATGTGGTAAGCTTGTGATTACTTAGTTGAATATAAGGACAACTTTTTAAAAAAATCGTCTTTTGTTTTTGCCACTGTCAGTCGCGATACGCTTGCAATGCCAAGTCGGTGCCTTGTTAGAGTTCTCGATGCTATAATTAGACTAAACTGTCTAATTGCTCATGGCGCGTTTTAAAATCCTGAACACTGCCTTGCTCATTTCTACACATTTTTGGGGTTTTCATCAAAATTCCTTCTAGTACAATTTACGATCTAGAAAAAAACCAATCGATCAGTGGAGAAAAGGACAAACGTCTCTAGGAATCACTTCGTTTTAAGGATGTGCCAGTACTCCACATCTACACCACCTTTTAGCACTCTTTGAAACTATCTTAGGCACCAGCAGCAACTTAGTTTGCCCTTTCTAAACCATTAGAGAGTTTTATTCGATCTGGGCAAGAATTAGTGTTAAATTTAATTGGAGAGTAAACAAAGAGCGATTCTTTTTAACGAAGTGATTCGTATGGAGGTTTGTGCGGCCTCTGCCCACCCTAGCCCAGAAATTCCCATAGTAACTTCACTGCAGCTGACAAACATGAATAGGAAGTCGTTTACTGTGCGCGCGACGCGCGACGCGATGCCATGTTTAGTGGCCAAATTGATCGAGCGACGCGATTGATCAATTCGGCCACTAGACATGGCATCGCGTCGAGCGTCGCGTGCACACTAAACGACACCTAAGGGATATAAGACGACGGTAGTGCCAGATGCGACACGCACTCTACTCTTACGTGATGTGCTGGAGGCACTTTGAATGCGTATTTGGCCAAAACAATGACTTGCGGTGGACAGCCGATGGACAATTCAGTGCATTATCCTGCCCGAACAAGCTTGGTACCAATACACCGAGCTTGAAGGGATGGAAGGCTTGGTTGACCTGGAGGGGAAATCCGAACCAAGAACGAAGTTTGAGTCGGAGAGCATGCGATAGGCGGCACTTCCGACTGCACTACCACGTGCCTTGAAAAAAAAACACCAATATATAATAACAAACAGTTGGGAGTATCAACGAATAGTAATAACAGGCGGTAATGAACGATTACTTCATATAAATAATAGTTGACAATTGTTCGTTATTGTCTTTTATTACTATTTGTTGCTACTCATTCCTTGTCATATATTATACAGTAGAATTATCCATCGCTACCATTCATTATTAACTGAAGCTGAACCGCAGGAGGTGCGGTGATCCTGGTCAGAACGTCGGCTCTCTTTTATCTTCGAGCTGACGCTGTCCTGGAGGGACAAGCGCAGAAGGTGTG
>OX377203.1:51534309-51783030 GCA_947396885.1 Heligmosomoides polygyrus polygyrus | reverse complement strand
CTGTGTGAGAGTGAGTGTGTGTGTGTTTGTTTGCACAGAAGTGCTGAAGGAGTGTGTTGGGAGGAAGTATGGGAAAGGGGGGGGGGGCGGGGGTTGTAGATGTCACCAGTTGTCAACTATTGAAGCTGTCGACAGGCGTCCATGTTCAGACGACATGTCACCGATGTCGCGAAAAGGAGGTGCGGGTTGGGAATAGATGTCCCCCACCTCCTTCAGCATGCGTCCGGGTTTAGAAGAGGTGTCAGCGAGGTGGATCAACAGGTGTCTGGACTCAGAATACGTGTCACCGATGTCCCGCCAAGGGCGTTAGGGTTGAGGAGATGTGTCACCGATGTCGCGCGAGGGTTTCGGATTCAGACGGCGTGTTACC
The DNA here is from genome assembly GCA_947396885.1 of Heligmosomoides polygyrus polygyrus. Lineage (NCBI taxonomy): Eukaryota > Metazoa > Nematoda > Chromadorea > Rhabditida > Heligmosomidae > Heligmosomoides > Heligmosomoides polygyrus. The sequence goes on along the minus strand of OX377203.1, from coordinate 51,782,660 downwards.
AGTGAAGGTGGGACCAGTAATGGGGGACTGGTGAAGGATGGGGTTCCAGTAAGGGAGACCTTTAAAGTGTTGACCAATAACAGCAATGGGGACCGGAGAAGGGGGGGGGGGAGTGGTTCAGTGAAGGGTGGACCGGTGAAAGAGGGGAGGGCTCCAGTGAAGGGGTACTTGTAGAAGGTTGATCAGTGAAGAGGAGACCAGGTGAACGCGGGAAGGGGTCCAATGAAGGGGAACCGGTAAAGGAGGGGAGGGGTCCAGTGAAGGGGGGACCGAAACCGATAGAAGGTTGACCAGTGAAAGAGGGAACCAGGTGAAGGGGAACCGTTGAGGAGGTACCAGTAATGGGGAATGGTGAATGGTGGAGGGGTCCAGTGAAGGGGGTACCGGAGAAGGGTTGATGAATAAAAGGGGGACCAGTGAGGGTGGGACCAGTAATGGGAGGTCCAGTGAAGGTGGGAGCAGTAGTAGATATAGACGAAGGGGAGGGTGGACCAGGGAAGGGAGAACCGGAAAAGGGCTGACAATAAGGGGGAATTAGTTAAGGGGGGGGGGTCCAGTGAAGGTAATGGACCTGTTTTGCCCTATTCCGCTATACCATTCTATATAGCAAAACCAGTTTTTTACTGTAATGAATGAGAGAGGGTCTAAAGAGGAGAAGAAGATGTTCGGGGTGTTCTATTCTCCGGGTTTAGGGCGAAGCCCCAACCAGACGTTTGGCGGGCGGCAGGCCGTTGAAAGTCTGGTGTTTTCATAAGAGGAGAAACGGCCTTTCAAATACGTGTGTCCCTTATGCAGTCTCTTCGGAGGAGAGAGGAGGAAAAACTAACAATTGAAATTTACCTCTGTTTAGTGAGAAAGACAAGAATACTCAATGCAGTAGAATTTCACTCCGTTAAATTTCTGCCAACGGTGTCAGTGATTGTTTATTTTATTTTCTGTTGTCGTCTGCATTGAGAGCGGGACCTTGTGTGACGGAAGGAACCATTCTGTGAAACAGACATATCTGGACTTCGTAAATATTTTCCGAAAACCAAGTGCACCAAGGAATTCGCTGTCGTAACTGCTTGACCTGAATTCTTCGTTAAAACAGTTGTAGTTCTGTAGTCTTCCGAAACAAATATGAAAGGTATAGAAGAAATGTTGAACCGTAAGAGTCTACTTTGCGAGCGCAAAACCTTCAAAAGATATTGTCAGGACAAGTGAGAATGTTAAAATCGTTGAACCATGCTATAGTTCATAGCACTTCGATTATTTCCACAAGCTTGACCGAATGCTAAAGGAACTATGCATAGTGAGAAATTTGCTATTTTAGAAGTATTGCTGTTACTGTTTGTTTTTGAAATCTTGTGATTTTGATGAGACTGCTGTTACTTTTCTGAAGATTTACCAAATTTACCGACATACTCATACATACATATAATGATCATGTAGAAGACCGGAAAAATCAATGAAGAAAAATCTGGCTTTTTACCTACTAAAATACAGTCAAACTGACTGCAGCCAAGGGATATATTATTTAACGATTTTACCAAATATACCGATTTCAACGCAAAAATTTTTCGTTAAAAAATTGTCGTTAACAATTTACCGAAAAATTTTAACGCACAAATAAAGAATAAAGAACCTCATTTATTGTACATTGAGATCATCAGCCATGCGCCGTGAGGGATCTGGCGTCTATAGGCGCCTTCCTGCGTTTCTTCGTATGATCGACCTTGCCAAGCTCTCTCGATCCTGCTCGGAAGGAACGACCACGACTTGCGCCCTACTGGGGCACGGACAGTAGAGGGCGTCCGGTCCGACTGGTCCCGGAGGCCCAAAAACACCTTCTGGCCCATCCTCACCCGACTCGCCATTATTGCCTGCAGGACCAGGTGGTCCACGAGGGCCGGGCATACCGAAAGCTCCTAGAAATGCGGGATTTAGAGGGAATGGGCTCTTTCACAAGTGAAACACTTCCCACGTCAATATTTCGTCAACTCACCGTTTATTCCTGAAATACCTTGCACTCCGTAATCGCCTCGAATTCCAGGAATCCCTTTAGGGCCAGGTTTGCCTTGTCCACGGTATCCGGTATTTCCAGGTGTCCCAGGTACCCCGTCTGCACCTGGTATGCCCGGAGCTCCTTTCTCTCCACGAGGGCCCGCATTGCCCGGTGCTCCATTTCTTCCTGAAGCAGTATTGTTGGATTTGACAAGAAAATAATGGCCACGGGCGCCAACTCTAACCATTGTTGCCTTTGTAGCCGTTAACGCCGTCACGACCTGGGTGTCCCGGTGGACCATCAGGCCCAGGTGGTCCTCTCGGTCCTTGCGGACATGCAAAACATTCTCTCGGATTGTTTCTGCGAACGCCAACTCGAATACCATCAGCTCCGCTCTCGCCAGGCTTTCCTGGTGGTGCGTGCTCTAAATAGAATCTATTCAAATTTACTTAGCTGTAAACTTCTAGCGTTTTCATTTTGAAAAGAAGGAAAACGCGAGAGCTTTTTGCGTTCCGTAAAGTACACTGCGAACATCTTCCTGTAGAGTTAAGGGTACCGCCAAGAGGCTATTGTAACACAATGCTGAAGAGCTGAGATGAGACGCATACCTCCTGCCAAGCCAGGAACTCCTGGAGGACCGTACGGGCCTGGCGGACACTTGAAGTCTGTAAGGGGCATTTGATATCCGAGTCCATTGCTGTCTGAAAGAACTAGGAGCACATCCTCCAACTAATGGTGAATAAGGTACAATGTTGTAATAAGTGGTGGACGTCTAGCCAACGAATTGGGAAACAACAAGGAAGAGGGTCGACAATATGAAAGAACTTAAGAAGAAAGCTTTGGGTAAGACTATATGGCTTTCATTACACCACCATCCCTTCACCATCCACTAGAAATCAAATCCTTAGTCCGCCCGCATACGTTTAGAAAAAATAAAGGACTTTGTCATGATTTCCAAAATGATAAATGGTGATAAATCTTTCCCCCTGGAATTTGAAGCTGTCCCTCCAACACAAGGGTTGGACAGTAGAAGATACTTGTTTTATTTATATATTTAATTTCATTTCATTTATTGCACAAGTTGTGCCCCACAAACAAACAACAGTAGGCAGAAACAAAAACGTATGCTGCATTCTGAGTGTTTTTCAATCCTTTGATCGTAAATGTTTAGGAATCTTTTATAAGATTTGTGATCGTAGCAAACTCATAGACAGTAATTGGAGGGATGCGAAATGAATATAGCGGCAGCAGTAGAAAAGAAAAGCAGACAGAAAAGAGCTTTGTGTCTTAATGCTTCTGTGCCGTTGCCATCACCATTACACCATCAATAAGCTGAAACGATGGGATAGAGCAAGGATAATGTATGAAATGTTAAGAATGTGAAGACAAGATAATGAGTAATGCTACGATCTCAAATGCTACAAAAGGTTCCTAAACATTTAGGAATCTTTTATAAGATTTGAGATCGTAACAATTATTACAACAAAACAAGTGTCTTCTACTCTCCAACCCTTGTGTTAGAGGGAGAGACAGCTTCAAATTCCAGGGAAAGATTTATCACCATTTATCATTTTGGAAATCATGACAAAGTCCTTTATATATTATATCCATTTTATCGCAACGGCACAAACAAGTGCCTACATGCTTCTTTGGCAAGGAGTTCAGCGTTCATCGGAGCGGTAAGTCTTCTCACGAATACAATACCGGCCTTACCTTCTGGCCATTGGGCGGAAAAAGGGAAAAAACCGCCTTTTCCGCCGCTTTTCCGTAGCGCTCTTCAAATAGTTACACTCACAGCTCCTAGGTAGCTAAAGAAGAAGGAGATTGGCCTAATTTAAAGCCTATTGTCTTCTTTATAGGAAATATCACATAGTTGTCCAGATTCCCTAGTTCCTCGCGGTCACAGTGATATTATTTTTTAAGGAATCCGATTCTTTTATTCCAGTCAACTTGGAGAAAATTAACGAATTTGGAGGTCAATAACTTTGAAACAGCAAGCTTGCATTGGCTTACACTTACTGACTCGTTGAAGCACATTGTAGAGAACTGCGATGCGGCCAGAAAGTGTTTTGCGTGAAAATCTTCAAGATCTACGTGATGCCAAAGGGGTCCATGTGACACCTTTTAGCAGCAACAGTCGAATTTTGCTTGCAGTTCAAGTGGCTCTAAACTGCTTCACTTGGGGCAAGAATCTTACAAGTTAAGAACACAAGAAAAACTCCATGAAAGCTTCCAAGCTTGAAATTGGACAAAGTCTCAAAACAATTACGGATCGTAAATTGGCGTCAAACTCGGGCTCAAGCACAATAAGCGCGATTTTTAAAAATTTCTTCAATTTGCTAAACTAATGTTCATCCATATGCTCTCAGTGATTCTGAATCGAGTGGCGGTTCGATTTTGATTTTATATTCATCTAAACCGTTTTTTGAGGGGTGAAATGCCCAAACTTCGGTTCGGGCCTCGTATTGGTTCCGGAGCCTTGGTCCACTCGCCTGCCGTCATGACCCCTCGCGCTATCTGAGCACGCGGTACATCGCCTAAGTAGGGTCTTCGCACTTTGGATGCGGCGGACTGTTATTGAACTCCCCGAATACCGTAGGAAAGGAGTGCATGGCGTATTCCTATTTTTTATATTCTCCTCGCGTCACAATCAAGTAGTAGACCTATTTCTATATTTTCATCAGAGAAAACCTTCCTTTCTGGCAGCACAGGAATACATTTTGGTTAAAATTATGAATTATTAATTTTATTGTTTTTATTTTAATTATTTCGTTCGGGACTACTCAGTCACGCTGCCGGTCGGCGAAGTCGTTGGGATTTAAGACATCATTCAATAAACAGGTCAAGATTCAAACCTCAAACCCATACTTCAATATATTGAATTAGGTTAGATCTTGCTAGATTGTTTGTAGTTGTATGTAGGTCAGGTTAATGGTTGTAGATTATTTGTGGATAAAAAAAATTAAGGAATAAAGGTCTGCTTAATGAATCAATAAAACCATTACATTTGTAAAGAGATGCTGGCTAAAACAAAATTCGTATTACTTAACCTGAACCATATTTTGACTAGTAGCTAGCAGACCAAAACGCTACAGTTTTCGATCGCGTAACTCTAAGTAAACAGCAGTCATACTATGTATCAAACAAGAAACAGTTAGCAACAGTTAGTTAGTAGTTGACGAATGCATGGCGCAAGTCCTTAAGACGAAAAATTATGATTCTGAGATCTTAGCATTGTACCCAAAAGTATTGTTACAGCTTTTAGTATTGAATATGCAAGAAAACTGAATTTCTCTGGCATGCGAACAGTTAAGATTGCACCACACTATCGTCCAACACTATGAATTCGGCCCTCGTTAGTCCCAACAGTTTGGTTGGACACAAATCAACTCGCTGCACCATGTGGTTTTCAAAAGTCTAGAACAATCTGTAATGCACGACTTCCTGTGGCAGAAACAAAAATGTAAATGAAATGAATGAGCGAAATGAATAATGTAAATGAAATGAATGAATATATGGGCGCACATCGAAGAACTAAATCGTTTATGAAAATGATGCTATCAACTAAGATTAGAAATTGCATGAGAGAGTAAGAAGTAGAAACGATACAAACCACATTTCCTGAAGTCGCGCCATGCATTCACTCAAAATTTAAAATTGTAAACGTGATTGACTAGGCAGGGACGCATGCATGTTTCAGTTTTGCTTTTCTATTGCTTCGTTTAAGAAAATCGATCGACAAGACACAGTTTAGCGTCTGTTGAACCAAAACAGAAAAGAGTAAAAGGCATCTGCGAGCAGCCCTGATTTATTTTTAACTTGACTTACAGGACTCCATGTGGCAGCGGTTTTTGTCGTAACTATCGATACAGGCTTACATGCAATGGCCATAATGTTTGAGCCCAAAGAAAGGTATCGAACTGTGATGTGCTCGCCTTATAACAAAATAAGACATACATGCTATCCTGTGAAACAGATCCCGTCTATGATTGGAATTTGGATATAATGGATGATACGGGTCGGCAGAACATATGAAGTGCATAGGTTCTAGTGTACACACATGCAAATGTTGAGTTCACCTGGCGTCCGAGCTACTGTGAAGAAAATTAACCTTTCCTTATGTTATAGATAACAGCTCGCTATAAGGTAACAGTCGTGTAAGTAAACACAAGGGACTTGCAGAGAATCTAGGTAATAAATAGCCTTTTCAAACAAATAAAGGGTAAAGGGCGGCGGCATTCAATCCTTCTGGGATGCGCCATGCATTCTACTTCTACGAGATGTCGTAGTAACGACTTCAGTGCCTACTTGACCTATACAATGGCTTGCGGTGGCCAGCCGATGAACAGATTTGTAATGCTTCTTAAATTATAGAGCATGGATCAACCTGGGCTAAGCTTGGCAAGGTTCACCTGCGAATTTGGCACTGTTTCGAAGCTATCTGGCTGTCGCAGTTGGCAGACGGCATTAACCATCAACCAAGCCACCATTCTAGGTCAATTTTTCCGGCCATCCTGTGTGTTACTGATTGTCATGGATCGCGGTGTTTCTCCTGTTTCAATTCAGGCTCAGGATGTCGATGGCTTCTACCGGGCTAGATCCGAACACGTCATCACGCCGGCTAATTCACTCGAGTTCAACGCCCACGCCGAAGCTCTGTTAGCAGATGATTCGATCCCGTTCCATTTCCGTGCACTTCTCTCCATCCTCCTGGAAGATCGTAGGCGTAATTCATCGATCCTATCTGTATGTAATGATCTTGTCGAAGAGGTGAAAACTCTCAGAGCTGAAAATCAATCTCTTAGACAAACGCTAGGTCTTACTAGCCCTTCCAATGTCTCTTCAACTGTTCCTTGTTCTCCTCCCTGCAATCCTCCGACACTATGTACCTCTCAACCTCTTGTGTCTTCTCTCGATTCCTCAGGCTCAAATTTAGTTTCAAATAATAACGATTATTCTCGTGACGTCATATTCAGTGGAGTCGTTGAGAGTTGTGCTATCAGGGCCTCCGACCGCGTTGCCCACGATCTCCAATGTGTTCGCCAAATACTTGATTACTTGGGCATCGAATGCAAGCCCTCAGCCGTCTATCGTATGGGACGCGGCAACCCTAGGATTCTAAAAGTTTCTTTCCCTGCTTCTCGTTTTGCGTCTGCCACTGTTAAACGTGCACCAATGCTTAATAAGTCTCGTTTGTTTCGTCAAATCCATATCCGGCATTCTCTTCCGAGAGAAGTTCGAGAAAAACTCAAGGCTGATAGGCTTTCCAACAATTTGTCCAAATTGTCATTATCCGCTTCCAAAATCGGTGTGTTGTCTGCCTCATTGCCTCAGATGCCTCGTGTTCCATCTAAAGCGGGAAACTAGTAAAACCGCTTCGGAAAGCAGGGTTTTTTCGCTTTCTCCTGTCCAATATTCGATCAATTGCTAAAAACATCCTCCCGTTTTCATATGTGCTCGCTGGCTCTGACTACGGAGTGGTTGTGCTGACGGAGACCTGGCTCAAGGACTCCGTCGACGCTTCCTCGGTACTGGGATTCTGTTGCGAAAACTACGACCTCGTTAGATGCGATCGGCCGAGAAAAGTAATAGGGGGAGGAATCCTTTTCCTTATTAAGCCGTCGTTTTCTTATGATTTAGTTTTTAGTGAATCTGTTGTGGACTCTTATGAAATTCTGTCTTGTGACATTATTCTCGGTAAAGAGAGTCTGAGACTTATTGGTGTATATCGTGCTCCCTCTTGTCCAAGCCATAACAACTTACAGTTGGTGAATACGATCAGCGACTTAGCAACTCAGATTGAAAATTGTATCTTAGTCGGGGATTTCAATTATCCAGACGTTGATTGGGGCAACATGAAGGGGGGTTCTTCATCCTCTACCGAGTTCGCCGATATGTGCTTATCTCATGGATTTTCGCAACTCGTCGTTTCAGGTACTAGAGGTGACAGCATTTTAGATCTAGTTTTATCTAACAGGGCAGCCTTGGTTAGGAATGTCGCGGTTAAGCCTCCTATTGGAACTAGCGACCACTCTGCCGTAGAATTCTCCGTCCGATCCAACCTAACTTATAGCTCGGCGCGATTAGTGAGGGAGTTCCGTAAGGCCAACTACAGCGACATTATCGCTTACTTACGACAAGTTGACTGGATTGGGTCACTATCCACCCTTAACACAGTTGACGAGATGTACGAATTACTAATTACCGTTCTTAAGTTTTGTATTGAAACCTACGTTCCGTGCTCCAGGAAGCCCGCCTCCCAGCGTTTCTGGCCGCGATACCTTGTTTCGCTGGCCAAGAGGCGGGAACTGGCCTGGAAAGAAGCTGTCCTCTCTCCGTCAAATAAATCCTCTGGTTACTTTAATATTCTCTCCAGAAGATTCCGTAAAAAGTTGGTAAAGTTTTCTGCTTCACTCGAAAAGAAAATTAGTAGCTCGAAAAATCCCAACGACTTCTTCCGTTTAATAAATGCTAGGTTAAAATCCAAACAATCAATACCGTTACTCATTAATGATTCAGGAGTTAAGTTCTACAGCGACCAAGATAAAGCCGAGGAATTAGCCCGCACTTTTGAGGCTGTATTCCAACAGTCACGGAACGACCAAGGTTCGCCGCAAGCACTCATTCAGAGCTCTCTCCCATCCTGTCCCCAAATGCAGGACTCCTTCTGGTTTCATGAAGAAGCTATTTTGAAGCGCCTTCTTGCTTGGCCTAAATCCTTCTCCGCCACGCCCGACGGCATACCGTTGTTCTTCTTCCAAAAGGTCGCTGGAGAAATCGTGACCCCGCTTCAAATTATCTTCAATCTAAGTCTAATGCGAGGAGAGGTACCCAGAAAGTGGAAGGAGGCCTTCGTTATTCCTCTGCCTAAAAAGGCCCCTTTCAGCAATCCACGGAATTACCGGCCTATTAGTATCACCTCTGTCTTGGCGCGCCTTTTCGAGAAGATGCTCAAAGAAGTAATAGTCTCCCACTTAGATAACAATTCCATAATTCCGCCTGAGCAATTTGGGTTTCGTAAAGGAGGCTCGACTACCGCCCAAATGCTAGTTGCTTTAAATGACTGGACTAGTTTGATTGAATCTGGTCACGGAATCGACGTTATCTATTTCGACTTTGAGAAAGCCTTTGATAAGGTTCCTCATGACAAACTTTTGGAGCAGCTGTCTGCTGTGGGGCTTCATTATAGGATAGTGAAATGGCTAGAAGCCTTTTTATGTCAGCGTGTGTTCAGGGTCAACTACAGGGGCCATTTGTCTTCTGCCAAAATTGCATGTAGTGGTGTCCCTCAGGGATCTGTCCTCTCGCCGGTTCTCTTCAACATCTACACCAGAGGGATCCCATCACTTATAAATTCAATTGGGGTATCTTGCAAGGCTTTTGCCGATGATCTCAAAATTTATAATAGTGTAACTGACCCCGGAGGGGTGGATAAATTGCAGGAAGCAATCTCGGCAGTTGCCAAATGGGCCCACACTTGGGGCCTTCCGTTAGCGAAAGATAAAACTAAAGTGCTTCACTTAGGTAAGAACAATAATAAAATGCCTTATTTTATCGAAGGCGTTCAATTATCGCAGGTTTCGGAAGTTAAGGATCTCGGTTTCGTTATCACCGATAACTTAGATTTCGATAAGCACTGTCATGAAGTTGCGGCGAAGGCCACTCGCAGGGTATGCAATCTTTTCAGGTGCCTAACTACTAAAGACGAACATATCTTCCTCAAAGCCTATAAAATTTACGTCCGTCCTATTCTCGAGTATGGCACTCCTGTCTTTAGTCCAAATAAGATCAAAAATATTAACGCCTTGGAACGGATCCAGAACAGCTTCTCTAGAAAACTTTTCTTCAGGTCAAGGCATATAAACTACCGTTCTATTCCGAACCATGATGTGCGGAATTTGCAGTTAGGTTTGGAACCTCTATCCACACGGCGGAAGAAGTTCGATCTTATTATGGTTTACAAAGCGCTGCACGGTCTTGTCCATCTGAGTGGACGTAGATTTTTCGTGACGAGTGATTCCATAACGAGGGGTGCTGCTGTAAAGCTTCGGGTTCCTCGGGCCCGGAGTTCAGTCCGCTCCAACTACTTTGTCTGTCGAGCCGGCGCGGAATACGCCAAGTTAAGTAAACGTTTTGCTATACCTACAAGCGTTGCGGCTTTTAAAAGGATTTTAGAAAAATACCTCTGAATCTCCCCAGTAACTCTTAGTTACTAAATCTTGTTTCCCTTTGCTTTCCGTAGCGGTTTTCGATAGTCCTTTCTTATCGTTTTGCGCAGAGCTTTCTTGCCTTTCCTAAGTTTTCTATTTTCCGCTATTTGGTTGATTCATTCCTTTGTTTTGTTCGTTTTCTAATTGATTTCATCGATGCTTTTTCTCGGTGCGATGGTGAGCGCGCTCACGCTGATCGCTTTACATGTGCTTGTACCACATGTTTCAATGAAATGAAATGAAATGAAACCAATCGCTTCGTTTAGGGAGACGCCACGCATATCGCATCAACCGGAAGCAATTTGAAAGCGTATGGTCGAATGAACGACTTGCAATGACCAGCCAATGAACAATTCTTTGTCCGGTGTTTTTAAGACAAGCCTGGTAGTACCTATTCACCTAATCCGGAGGATGGAAGACTTGGTTGGCCTGGCGGGAAACTGAAATCGGGAGTATCTAAGTTGGTGTCTCGCCAGACTTCGCTACCAGGCGCAGCGCCTAAAGAGGGAAAGTATACCTGCTCAAACACTAGAGCATACCGTCTCTCCGAAAAAGATGAATTTGTATCAGAAGTGTCTGGGAACTCATTTGTACATCAACTGATCAGCTCAAGTTATAGCATAGGAAAAATAAAATTCAATTTTGCCTCCAGGACTCCCATACAGGGAGGTGCCTCGTGGAGCATCTCAGAACGGTTTGGTGGAGTCCGTCCCTAACCTCAATCCTAATGAACGTTTATTGTGAAATAATCAGGCAACAGTCAAACAAAAGTGGAGCTTCTGGGAGGTAAAATAAAGAAGATGATAGGTTCACTATGAAAAGTAGTAAACGGATGATTGGAAAACCGTGAGTTTTGAGAAAGTCATGAAAGGGAAGCGAATTTGAGTAGTCCTTTTAGGATACGCCACGCATCCAACACTTTTAAAATCTAAATACGAAATAGAAAATACAAGCAGTCTAACTAAAAGAGAGAGGTCGTAGTATCCAAACCTTGTTTGGTGCAAGCCAGGTTTTCTACTTCACTCTCATTTAGAAGGATCAATACGTCGCCGGAGCACCGAAAGTGTGAAGCCTCTAGTTAGGCGATTTACGGCGTCCTCAGTTGGCGCGAGGGGTCACAGAGGCAGGAGTGTGGACTGGCTCCGGAGCTAATCTGGGTCCCGACCAGGGCTAATGGACTTCCACTCGTAATAAACAGGTACAAACGCACGAAAATTTGAAATCGAACCACTCTTCGAATCAGAATTGAATAGGGAGTGCTCTCATAGATTATTTTCCCGTTTTTGAACAATTTTTAAAATGACACTCTGTTAACATGTGGGGTGAGTTTGCTTCGTAACTACGTGGCCAAAATGTCTTCCAGCCTCGTCGAAATTTCACCCATGGAGGACTAGAAGGTGTTTTTATAGGTTTCCAAAAGTCTATGTTTCTTTCTTCAAAGAAACGATTTTATGTCCACTTTAATCATGTGAAAAGTGTGCGGCTAACTGCAAAGAAATGTCATGTGGGCAACTTTGCTAGCGTACAACTACTAGCGATTTCAACCCCAGAGGTTCCTATTTTGCAGCTTCATTTCAACTATATCGTTTAACGGGACAAATGAATATACGCACATATAAACGATATTCCAGTATTACGGTCCTCCAAAGTGGCACATTTTCTGAAACAAATGCAAATTAATTTATCGGATTTAAAAAAAATTACATCAATGTGACCACAAGAGACTAGGGAATCCAAAGAACTATGTTTTACTATACATAAAGGGAAAATACGCGTAAAGAGGTCGAATCTCTTCCTTCATTAGCTACATGGGACCTGTGGGTGTAATTATCTCCCGCGAGGGAAGGGGTCAGCCGCGCCAGGCAGAAACTAGGTCACTGAGCCATTTTTTAGGCGCTCGCTATGTGCTTTGCAGCTCATCGGGAAGAGGGCCCGCTGCTGATCACGAATATGTGTTTCAATTTACATTGTGCTCAATTTGAAGAGCGTTACGGAAAAGCGGCGGAAAAGGCGGTTTTTTTTTTCGCTTTTTCCGCCCAATGGCCAAAAGTTAAGGCCGGTATTGTACTTTTGCCCTTGTCCCTCTTTATCTTGCGATGTCATTCAACCGTCTTCTTCTTGACCTTCCTCTACTTCGGTATCAAGTATCCAGATGGATGCAAATCGTACCCATGAACGTTCGGTTCTGAAGAGCTTATTCGCGAACAGCCACCTCTTTTTAAGCTCATGGTGAACCCAATCCTTGAGCCCTGATCTGCGGCAAATAACTCTCAACAGCAATTTATCGCCTAATCGAACATCAAAAATCGCTCTTTTAAGTTTTCATTAGGTGGCAACCCATTCTTTTGACTATGTCCACGATTTGTAACAGTATAAAATAGTGAAGAGCACGCAAGAGTTAACGAGTTTCTTCTTCAGCTAGACTTCGACGGTCTTAGAACGTAGGGACAATCTGTACTCAAAACAGACTTCTTATCCTGCTTGAATCCTCTGAATCTCTCTTAGAGGATTGCGTGGGTTTGGTAAGACCTGACCTAGGGAAATAAAATCGTTGACGCATTCAATCATTTCTTCGATCATCCTTATGACAGCACCTTTCGTGACGGCTGTTGGTCCACCGAGTTTGATTCACTTGGTTTTCGCTTAATTCATTTCTAATCTCCACTTGACACCTTTGCAAGATCTTGGGCCATGCTTTGTAGTTTGCCGCAGTCATGAGCCAGCAACGCGATATGGGCATCAAAAACTAAGGATATATTTGAACTCAGGAGCTCAAGCTCTATGGATTGGTATGAATACCTCATGCGGAGCCATGGAAATTTTCGAAATTGAAAACTTGCGCTCCACTTGGAAGGGCGGTGGCGGACAAGTTGTCGGTCGCAAGCCGTCGAAAACCGTTGCGTGCTCAGAATTCCTCTAATTTGAGGTTTTTGAGAAACGGTTGGTACCCTTCGATTCGTCTCTTCGAGATCTACACAAACATGTATACAGCTTCGCCAGCCCACTTGGTTTTTGCAGTGGGTGGTCAAAAATGACTGGAGCAGACTTTTGCGATAGGAGAAACTTATATTCCAGGACTTGCATGTTCTCGGAGTATCTCAAACATGGCGTAAAGTGTTTTGTCATTTCAGGAACCCTCTGAGAGTGCGCCGTGCACCGTGCATGTAGGATCTACCCTATCAATCGAATGGAGTGGGGACAGCTTGTAGAGTGAGCACTTAGGGAGCTTTAGGGAGCTTTATGAGAAACTCTCAGCCGCCCTATTCAGGAATTGCTGTGCTCTGTCCTCGCAAAACTTTGGAGTGCGCCGTGCACAATGTGTATAGGATCGAACCTATCAATAGAGTGGGCGCGACAGCTCGCAAATTGCACCGCGGCGTGTTCTGAGCGTAATAACTCTGTCACGTTTGAATCTTTCCGGTTGCAACATGTGGATTTTGTAAGCATTAGAAGGATAAATAGGAGCGCTGAACCACTGCAACGTAGCATATGAGTGGACAAAGATATAGCGGCACGAATATGCAGGTAAGCCTTGGGTGACACGATTTTTTCGGAGATCAGTCGACTACTGCGGGAAGAAAAGGGAAGCTAATGGCATGCAAATGCGTGGGCGAGCACGAGACTGGAAGCACTTTACGACGACGTGCTCGTTGCTCTCCAGATGCCTAAACGGCTCTAGCCGAATCTGCCATTTTAGACCGGCGGAGGGCAACGGCGAAGTTCCTTCCGCCCTTACTCGCCCGCACTTGAGTTTTCGACGCTTCCACGGTGCACTCCAAAGTTTTGCCGGGACCGAGCACAACGATTCCTGAGTAGGGCGGCTGAGAATTTCTCATAAAGCTCCCTAAATGCTCACTCTACAAGCTGTCCCCCCTCGATTGATAGGTTCGATCCTATCTGCATTGTGCACATCGAACTCTCAAAGGTTTTCTGGAATGACAGAACACTTTACGCCATGCTTGAGATACTCCGGGAACATGCAAGTCCTGGAATATAAGTTTCTCCTATCGCAAAAGTCTGCTCCAGTCATTTTTGACCACCCACTGCAAAAATCAAGTGGGCTGGCGAAGTTGTATACATGTTTGTGTGGATCTCGAAAAGACGAATCGAAGGGAACCAACCGTTCCTCAAAAAACCTCATATTAGAGGAATTGTGAGCACACAATGGTTTTCGACGGCCTTCGACCGACAGCTCGTCCGCGACCGCCCCTCGCGGTGGAGCTCAAGTCTTCAATCTCGAACCTTTTCATGGCTCCACATGAGGTATATACCAAACCATAGAGCTCGAGCTCTCGAGCTCAAATATATCCCTAGTTTTTGAAATAAAAGAATTTTTGGTGAGTTATCAGTTATATTAAACCGCAAAATCGCGGTTTTTGCGGCGTCTATTCAAAAGACTGTAGCACGATAAGAAACGCTGAAAGCGCCATGTCGAACGCCTTTTCGAATGTTCAGCTGAACAAAGCCTGATCCCACTGTCATAGCAGCACTTAAGCTTGCATTAAGCAGTTGAATTGCTTTGATCAGGTTATCCTCGATTCTAAAGCTTCTCAAAGTGTCCCATACTGCTAAGTCTTGTTACTACGGGAAAACACTGTGAAAGAGCTGTATCATTCAGCAATCGCGCTCGCAGTTTTCTTGAAGTTCTTCAAGAATAACACTTTACCCAATATCGTAATGCAACTCAGAACACCAGTTAACCGGTATCTCCAAGAGGATTCTTAATATAGGGTTGTTCGATAGTTGACATCGTTTTTTCTTATAGATGGCGTGAACTGTATAATTCTCTGTAGTAGTGATTGTGTGGCTTTCATTATTATATACTAGCTAGAATGTTCGACTAACTCCTGCTAAAAACTGAGCGTCATTCATAAAACAAGTTGGTAAAAAAATTAAGTTGAAAATGGGCAATCCAAAAGAGCACTAGAGAATCTTTGATCGTTTTACCTCCGAAAGAGCAAAATGGGGCGCCTGCTCGGAAGAAATTATGTGAAATTTATGGTGAAGACGCCTTAATGAAAGGTAGTGCCAAGTTGCCTTCCTCGTTTTCGCTCTGGGAATGTTAATGTGCTTGATGCACCACATACAGGCCGTTCAATCACTACCGATGACGACAAAATAAAGCGTTAATCGAAACTAACCAGCGTGTGACAATTCGAGAGATGGCAGGAGCTTGACATATCGAATTCAGCCGTTTTCTTGCACTTACAACAGCTTGATTTCGTAAAAAAAAAACTGGATGTTTGAGTTCCTCACGAATTAGAGGAAATCTACCTCGCCAAACGCAACAACATATGCGAAGGTATAATCTGCTTTGAGCTGCTTCCAGGAACTATTGATTCGAATGTCTTCTGCCCCCCCCCCCAACTATCGAAATTGAACGAAGAAATCGAGAAAAGCGCCCTGAACTGGCCAGTCGCAAGGGCGTGATGTTCCATAATAATGACGCCAAACCCCACACCTCTTTGGTAACCCGTCAGAAAATAACGGACTTAAGTTGGGATCTGATTCCACATCCACTCCATAGCACTGATTTATTACCATCAGTGTCCGGATTCATCAGCGACTTACAGCAATTTAATGGAGGAAATACAGCAGAAGTCCCTGATAGCGCCGTTTATCAAGCGATACGGTGAAACACTTCGCCACGTTACCAGGGATTTCGGCTGTATTTTCTCCGTTATATTGTAGTAAGTCGTTGATGAATCCGGGCCCAGATTGCCACTTATTTCGCCCTCTTCGGTGAACGCAAATGGTAAAATGGTAAAACGTTCGATTCTGATCAAGCTGTTAAAAATGAATTGCATCAGTTCTTCGCTTCTAAAAATCGAGGCTTCTTAAAACATGGAATTTCTCAACTTACCGAAAGATGGCCAGAGGTCACACAACAAAATAGTCGATATATCATTGATTAATGTTTGTTCTTAATATAAATCAATTCCCATTGAAAATGAAAAGAAACGACATTAATTACCGAACAACTCAGGAGTTTACTGCGTTTTCACATTTAAGAGTTTATGTGTGCTCTCTGAAGTATTGAATGTCCCATCAAGTTGGCTGGTATTTGATTTTGTTTCTTCCGAGCTGTGTAGTTAGCTACGTACAAATAAATAAATAAATGAATAAATAAATATATACGCTAACAGCTAGTTCACTAGGCATTTCGCATTGTCTAATGAGATTGTTTGAGGATCGATTCACTCGCCATCAGATGATATAAAATGCGTGGGATGAAGAATTGCGTAGAGTGAATAAAAGCTCCTGCGCAACTGCATGTTGAAAGGAAATTGGAGAATATTATCACTGGGGAACCTATTTGTTCTGCTTATTTACTCATCTTCTATCGGCTAAGGAGATTGAGAGGCAACAAAGAAAGGAGTCGACTATCACCACCTATATATAAAAAAGTTAGTGGACAATAAGGTTTTAGTGATCTAATCTGCGTGAGATACGCCTCATCATCTACCGCGCGGGCAAAATTTGCTATTCAACGTTGGATGTTGCTACAGCAGCGGAAGCGCAGCCTTTTACTGCTTGGCACAATGGCTACTGGGCGCGTTTTTGAGCGTCCAGATTCAGAAGTCGTGTGAGAGCATGGGAGGACCACTAAGGGAGTTAAGATTACCAAGGGGAACTTCGAGGGTGGGGAACCGACAGCGAACAGGAAGGAGGGACCGGAGGGATCAGGATTGGGGTCAATAGGGGGAACAATGAAGCAGGCCAGGAGTTGGCGCCAACATGGATGGAGGCTATAAGGGGGACCAGTAGGGAGTTATCAATAAGAAGGAACGTGATGAGGACCAGCAAGGGGATCCATTACGAGAGGACCAGTAAGGGAGGCCAAGTTTGCGGATTTAAAAGTTGTGACAGATGTCGCGCAGTGGGCGCCCGGTCGCCGTCGTGGGAAGTCGGTGGAGGACAACCTAATGGGTAGAGTAATAAGGGGGACCAAGAGAGGAGGGGGGGAGAGAGAGATTAGGAGAGCAGCGAGGAAGAAGATACCTGGAAGTGGGACCAGGACGGGGAATCAGCAAGAAGGGAGCCGTAAGGGGAATTAGTACTGGAAACAAGGAATCTACCATCTGTGCAGCCTCTTCCTGCTTGACACAGCGGCAAATGCGCGCTTCTGAGCATCTGCATTCAGAGGACGTGTCCTCTACGTCGCGCAACAAGCGTTCCGATTCAGAAGATTGCTGGATCAGCGCCCGAATACAGATATCTGTCACGAGGTTATGCAACGAGCTTCTGTATTCCATGCACCGACGTTGTGTAGCGAGCGTCTGGTTTCGGAAGACTGACAGCGGTGTCTTGCAATTAGTGCTGTTGAGCATGAGAGTGGCTGAGGATCAACCTTAGGGACAGAAGCACTGAGCAACACAAACCAGTAACGTTACTGACGGTCCGAAGTGAATCTAGATGTTAGCGGATTTTAAGTTGTACAAAGATTGCTTTCTGTAGGTTAGTGACATTGAAGCTCGTGCGAAGCGCGCAAGTGCGAGACACCTCGTTAGGCACTGTCACTTGTACTGGAGTAAATCAACACTTAGGGTGGTGACTACTTGGGAATTACGAAGGCTCTGCTGCATTAACGTAAAACTGTGTAAGGGAATAAGAGCGAAGGAGCAGCTGACGTGGACGCGCAGGAGATCGCAGCACTCACATTCAGAAGATCTTCTTAGTCGATCGGTCTTTTTTACTTCAGTCACAATTTCTCCCCATACACGAGTGGACAACGCCTGTAAACCAAAGAAGAATACATTAAAGAAATCGCTCCGTCGATTGAGTTCAAATGGAAACAGCCCTCACTTTATATTCCTCAGAATTTTTCAGGAAGTCGCTCCGAAACTGATCGATGTCGAGAAGGAGGCAAACGAAGGAGAGGATGGCTCCCATGCAGACCAGCCCAGATGTTGACAAGGCTAGGTACAACATCTTGAAGGACATTGCCCACATTCTACAAATATTCAATGAAATTCAGCAAAAATAGAGCGTCTGCGCACGCTATCCTGTATTATCAATGAGAATACGACAAAAAATGAGAAAAGCCGGTTTGGAGTACGCATAATATTTTAGGCAACACATAGGTGGAAACGAACCGAAGAAAATATCGCCTGCTACTTGCGACCAAGAAGAAAATCCTATCAATAAGCATTATTTTTTCTACTATATTTGGTCCTTTGATCATACCATTTTTAATTCTTTTAAAGCGGCTTAGGGAGTTTCTGGAGCTGGTAAAGGCAAGCTTATTTCTTCAAAACACAGGCAGTTTTGAGAAACGCTATCCTTTCAAATAGAAGTGATAGAGTACTGCAGCTTCCCGCAGATGAAAAAACGTGCGTGTACACAAAAGCATAGAAATAGAATGCCCGCTCTAAGCATAATATGTAGCGGTGACGTGGGTAAGGAGTATAACGTTTTGTTTTCACCTGCCACTATCGTCAGGGTCTGGGTGTAGGAAATGCAATGCTCCTTCAATGCTGGCGAAAGTGTCAACCTGCCGCCACGATCGAAGGCCTTTGGCTACTTCCAGCCTCTCAGGATCTGCCTGCTCGTTGCCGTTTAGATAGTTCAAGTGCTCTGGGAACGCCAAGCGCTTGCAGAGGTCCAACGCTGCCGCGGACGCCGAAGCCGTGCATCGAGTCGGAAGCGTAAGCGCTCCAGGAGCGCATAAACGCATTCTGCCCAATCTAAGGAATGAGAGAAGGAAGAGTGCTCATATTTTCGCTACGGGTTAGCTATAGGGTGCGGCCGGAGAAGATGAAGTTTCTGGCACTCTTTTCTGGAAAGGGACACAATTTCTGTACATAGTCATGGTTTCTTTCGCTTCACCGCTTAGCCAATGTTCTTTGTCTGAAGAAACAAGGTGAATCCGCGAACTTTCGCTCTCCTTTGGTATTCCTACAGTATAAAATATCTCACGTAGAGACTGAAAGATGTTCAACACTGACCGTAGATTAGCTATGCAAAACATCTCGTTCAACACTCCCATGCATGGGAACACTTTTGTAAAAATAGCAGAGCTGCGATAGACCAATATTTTGGCTCAAATATCTTCCTAACATTATTCACGAGCACAAGAAAGGAAATACAAGAAACTGTGAGAAAATATGACGATAGAATTGGACGCGACAGTTCGAGACTAAAAGCGTGTCGAAAAGTGGCTGTAGGAACGGGTAAAAGCCTCCTTGGGTGTGCCCTGGGACGCACTGTAGAACCCAGTCCCGACAGACATTGGAGTCAGCTGCTCGGAACGCTTACACGTTGTTGAGGGGCTAAAATATTCACCGAAAGGACCGCTGACCAGAAGAAGAGGTGGTGCTCCCGGAAGTCTGGCTCGATGATCGAGCGACGCTGACCTTATAAGTGGCCGAGGAGGGGCGCTGATAAAACTGGAAGACCTGATCGAGCGCGCGGACGCAGTCCGAGAAAAACTGCGAATAACTCCGAAGCTAACGACATACGCTCATGTGTGCGTACAGATGACCCATCCGCGATCTGAATAGCCGGCGCCTAAGCACCGGGAAGCCATCAGGGCGGACGAAGCGGAAAGGAGACAACAAATGGGATCGTTATGCGATTATTGGCGTGCTAAAAGATAACCGAGTTACTGGCACTCAGCTAGCCGCCTCAAGACGAATGATTGCTGCAGCTTTTTCTCCTTGTGAAAGACTAGATCTCAATCGAAAGGAGTTCCCTTCCTTGCATTTGCGATCAATAACATGTGTTTGCGCATGTGATATATGCTAAATGTTAAATGTTATAACAAGTGTGAAATACAACGATTCACAGATTTTCTGGATAAGCTGTCAGCCTGTCGGATCGAACACCTCGCCTGATTCCTTCGACTATGCATAGGATTCTCGCCATCTCCTATGTTCGCGATCTGTTTTTCCTCCTGAAGCCGTGTCACAGGTCATTCGTACAATGCTGTGCTGCAATTGAATAGTAGAGGCAGAAGTATGGCCTATAGAGGGCTGATCTGAATGCATCCAAGGCGAAGCTGGACCCAGGATAAAAGGGCGTCTAAAGGTGGCGGATAGCCTTTTAAGTGGTATGGTAAAACGTGGTTTATCATTCTCTGTTAAGAATGGTTCGTTTTCAACCTTCACTGACTCAGAGAATTTTAGCTGCAGCTAAATAACGCTTACGCCATCCAAACACTAGCAATGACACGCCAATCGGGACGATCCTTTCTCGTCAGCTTTTAACCGGATTTGACTGATTGACACATGGCAGTAGTGAAAAAAGGAGTTATGACATTAGTCCATAGCTCCTGTATAAGAATGAGGCAAAGCCAGTTATCCTACTTAGCAGGCTCGGCTTCGGTTCAAGTCAACTACACCATTCATTCCGCCGGAATGGGTAAAACGGTAACAGACTTGTCTAGGAGGAGGAAATAATGACTCTTCTATGGGCTGAACATCGCAGGTATGGGCCTGTAAGGGCCAATAGGGATTGGAAATATCGGATCTATCCTAGTCCGGGGGGTGCACATAATTAAAAAGTAGGTGACAAAATGGACTGAGACTTACCGAGCGGCTCCTAGAGAACGAGTTGGAGCCTAAAAGAAACCAAAAACAAACAAAAAATAAAAATAAATTAAAAATCGCCGCGGTTTACAACCGTCTCGGCGGGCAAAGAGCGACAGAATGAAGGTATGCCGCGTGTTGACCGCCTGCTGACATATTAGGACCAGGATCTAACATGGTGAATAAGGTGCATGACGCCGAATGCTGAGTGCTGACTGCCGCCTGACATGTTATAACCAGGATCCAACATGGTGAGGACGGCACACAACTTTGCCGGTTTACAACCGCAACAAATGTAATTTTCGTTTTCTTCTTTGTGAGTTTTTCTTGTTTGGGGTCCTGTGTTGTTCTGTAGGAGTCGCTCGGTAAGTCTCAAGTGAATTTGCTACATATAATACTTTTTAGTTATGTGGCCCCCCGGACTAGGATAGATCCGAAATATCTCCTTTTAAGTACCACTAATATAAAGGTATATATATATATATATATATATAATATAAAGGATGAAGATCGGCGTAAGCCATTCTATTCAGATGATACGCATTCGAACTCTAATGTCGTGGAGGCAATCGGAATGTGTGATCGACATATCCTATAACTTGTCGTGGACAAATGATAGTCCTATTATATAGAGCAGAGAGGCATGAATCACTGACATTGACTGATGACATTTCCATTGGCTGCTGGCAGTTGACGCTATACCCAGCCGTTCGTCGTATCGCCGCCGCCGACCGTAAACACCAAAACGTGGCAGCGTGGCAGGCAGCCACTGCTGCTGGTGGTATTTATTACCACGAGGTGTTTACGACGACCTTGATGAGGTTTCGCATGAGGTCACCACGGCTAAGGCCAGCCGCCGATGCCGGGTTCAGAGAACACGTGAAGCGTTGCGAAAGAGGTCTGCGCCATGGCTCACACCCCATCACCTGTGATGGAAGACGCACCGCTTCTTCTGCGCCGCACCGCTTCTTCTGCTTTGAGCGTTCTTGCTAGTGTGTCCTTCTTCATCCAGCTCCCTACACATTAGCAACAGCATATGATGGCCTAACGCGTTTCGATCAGGCACTTTCCAGGGTGGGTGTTGCCTGATTATGATGGCCCACGGAAGGTCTATAACGCAATCAGCCACCATGGTGAAGCTTCGATCACGCAGTCACTGTTAAGCGATATTACTGATTTTTTTTCAGCGGTGATATTGGTTTCCGTCAAACCTTACATCGATCGACAGATCTTATCGATCGATATTCTCCATCGTTTCAACTGTGTTATCGGTTTTCTCTCAGACTTACTCGATCGGGGTGTGTGTTGCATCATTAGCTCAGGCCAGGCTCAATCGTGGGGTGCGAGAATCGCAGGAGGGAGTCGTACTTTGGCTCAAGATGGGGGGTCGTACTTCGACATGGTTTCGAAGGAAAAAATTTCTCGGAGAGACGGATCATTCGCAAGTATTGTAAGCAGAGGTCTGTAAATAAAATAAATAAATATTAATTTCCAATTAATAAAGTTTTAAAGCAAATAAACCGATTAAATGAAGCTTTTTTAGGCTTGGCAACGACATGGCAACATCCTGAGCACCGCTCTTTCTATGGAAAGAAGACGTCATTTGAATTTGAATGTATCTAATAAAAATTTAAGTAGTTGTTGTATATGGCTCCTACCGAAAGTTAAGCTTCAATTTGCGTCAGAAAAAAAATCAGGCCCCTTCTGAGCAACCTTTCAACTGATCAGGTGAAGTGATTTTTTTGGAATTTTTCTAGGAATTTTTCAAAAGTAAAATGTTTCCTGAACAAGGCTACCACTGGAGCTGAGTCTGGAGTTCACCACAGTACAAATTATATTTAGCACTTGCTCAAAAAACAAGTCTCTTTGCGATGATCACAAAAGCGCTTTTCAAAAAAGGCATCTTCATGGGCGGAAGGGGCTGCGATTCTTGCTCGAGAAAATTGGAGTAATTTTACAAAAATGATAAATCATTTACATTTGAGAACTGTGCAAATACGGGCAGCATTCAGAAAACTAGAGTAATGCTCTATCTTTTAAATGCAAAGTCAAATTTTACGGATCTCCATGCGTGGCCAGTGGGGTGCGATTTTTGCCAAAAATCGCAGAGAAATCGAACACCCCCCCCCCCCCGGCCGCGCATGAAGATGCCTTTTTTTGAAAGACGCTTTTGTAATCATCGGAAAGAGAATTTCTTCTAGTTTTCTGAATGTCGCCCGCATTTGCACATCTCTCAAAAATAAGTGAGTTGTGATCGTTTAAGTACCGGCTACTTCGTAGGAGCTCTCCTTTCTGCGAGGCCGCAGATTGCGTATAATCGCACTTAAACGGCCATAACTCGGTTACCTTTAAGAGCTGTGCAAATGCAGACGGTATTCAGAAAATTAGAAAAAATTCTCTATCTTAAGGATAAAAAACCAAAATTTGAAAAAGGATCTTCATGCGCGGCCGGGGGTGCGATCTTCGGCAAGTATTTCCGCAAAAATCGCAGAGAAATTGCACCCTCGGTCGCGCATAAAGATCACTTTTCAAAAATTGATTTTGCATCGTAAGATAGAGCATTTCTTCTAGTTTTCCGAATGCCGCCTATATTTGCACAGCTCTCAAATGTGAATGAGTTATCATTTTCGTGAAACTACTCCAATTTTTTCGATCAAAAATCGCATCCCGCGACCGCGCATGAAGATGCCTTTTTTGAAAGTCGACCGGTAGCGACGGTAGTGTACGGTGCTGACTGTTCGCCTGCAACCAAGATGGTTGAAACGCGCCTCAGCGTCATAGGCCCCGTTTATACTTCGTCGCAGCGCGACGCGATGGCCACGCAATGAGGCCAAATTGATCGATCGCGTCGCACAATCAATATGGCCACTATACGTGGCGTCGCGTCGCGCCGCGTCGAAGTATAAACGGGGCCATAGAGGTGAAGATGCTGAGCTGGAGGGCTGGGGTCACGCGCATGGATCGTATCCGAAACTATGTCATTCGGCAGAAGTTCGGTTCGCGCCGATAGCGGACAAGATGCGCGAAGCTCGCTTACGACGACCACGTTCTGTGTGGAAAAGAAGATAGCGTCCGCAAGATAGACCTTAAGTTCGAGGTGGTAGGAAAGCAGCCTAGAGGACGTCCGAAGCAGCGCTGGTCTGACACGTTACATATGGACTTGAAGGTTGCTGGTGTCCTCCCTGATCTAGCGCTGGATCAGGAAATGTGGTGTCAGGACACCAGAATAGCGGACCCCGCTACGAAGCGGGACAGACGCTGAAGAAGAAGAAGAAGAATGGGATTTAACGAAAAAGGCCTTTGCTAAACTCCAATAAAGAATTTTACCGAAAATGCCGGTAAACTTGTTAAATCAGTAGATCAATAGTCCTTAATTGCTCAAGAGCGCCCCGTACCTTTATTAGTACACCTGCTCTCCTGCCGACGTGGCCGATGACGTCTGAGGTAGGATTATTCAATCAATATTGGCGATTATTAGTGATATTTTGAGCGCTCATTTCGGTTTCCTCTCATACATTATATCGATCGCTATCATCGATCATGTCACCTGTTCTCTCTCAGACTTAGTCGATCGGAGTGGGTGCTCCGTGATTATGGTGGTCGACGGAACGTCAACCAGGTAATCAGCTACCATGGTGAAGCTTCTATCAGACAATCAATATCAACGGATATTTTTGATTGGTCAATGTCATTGTCTGGAAGACGCTTTTGATTTGAAAATTGTTCACTTTGATCTCAAGAACATAGATACTTCGCGCGCTGGGTGACTAAGCTATTTATACCTGCCCAGGTCCTCCGATTTTCAGCGGTGAACCAGGACAGATCAGCGAAGAAAGTTGGTGCGACCTACGCTCGGTTCGACTACGCTTTCAACCAAGTGTTGCTCCTTGGTCCTCTATTTTCGGCAGTGCTTTGACCAGTTACTATACTACTGTATCAGAGGAGGATAGTATTTTTGTCCTAAGTCACCCTTTCTAAAATTCATCACACCTCGTCGCTTAAAGAAACGCGACTGGACAGAAACGACAGATATTTGATTAGGCTTGAAGAGCTGTAATTGCTTGTGAACACAACCCTAGGCGAAGTAGCAGTGTTGCGAACATTTTGCTATGTGTTGTACTGGGATGTGACTGATACTCAGCACGTGTTCGACTTCGACGCTAGGGATGCTTCCTTACCCAGCGTTGGTTGCCGGCGGAGCCGGTAAGCCTAGTGTGGCCCGCACTTCCAGCGTACGGCACCGGCGAAGTCGGCGACGAACGCCGGCTGACGAAGCATCCCTAGCTAGGTTTGGGCTACGTTGCTAGCATGGCCCGCCATATCCGAAGCCGGCAAGCCTGGCGTGGCTTGCACGTCCAGCGTACGGCGCCGGCGAAGCCGGCGTCGGACGCCGATGAACAAATAAGTGCTTCATCTTTTTCAGGGAGGTCGTGTCCCCACATGGCCCAGCGCCCATCATGGCTTGGGATGGATGGATGTGGAACAGTGATGTTAAGCAGAGGTTTTCAATCTCTGACACGGTTCACCCAGTCTGAGAAGGAGCTCGGCGATTTTTCGGAAGCATAGCGCACTAGAACCATAGCACCCCCATCTCGCTCTGGCAAGAGTGCTCATGCAGCTCAGGCATTCAACCTCGAAGATAAAGCAGCCAAAGCAGGGCAAGTTTCCCTGTCAGGGAAAGCTTAGCCGCAGCCGGGGTACTGTAATCTATAGATATGTCGGAAGTCTCCGAATAAGTGGTGGCTGCTTTCGATAGGAAAACCGTATCTGCGAGGAATTTATGTCACCACGATGACGTCATAGACGATCGAAAAACCCAAAAAAGCTGAAAAAGGGGTACTTGTTCGTCTACTGCTACTTAATTACTTACTTAGTTCCTCCCATGCTGTTGGGCATATCGGGCGACGAGATTTCTCCATTGATACCTGTCTTGTGCCAATTCTTCACCTTCGTCTCTGGAAATATTTAGTAGTTGAAAGTCCTCTACAAATGTTCGCCTCCATGTGTTTCTCGGAAGACCGCGCGCTCTGCTACCACCTTCAGGAATCCAACTCATGGCTACTCGAGGAAATCGGTACTCAGGCATTCGCATTACGTGTCCTGCGAGGCGTAGACGTCTTTGTGCGATTAATGCAGAAAGACTACTTGAACCGCTCCGGTTTAGGACTTCACAGTTAGTCACACGATCTGTATATCGCACTTTCAATATCCGTCGAAGACATCTCTGGTGGAAGGCGTTTAGCTTTTTGGCGCACTTCATGGACATGGCCCATGTTTCACTCTCGTAGGCAACAATTGGGACTACAATTGAGTGGTAAAACCGCAGCTTTATCTTCGACGCGATTGATGGTGAGCTCCAGATTGGACCAAGCTTCCGAAACACAGATGAAGCCTTCACAATCCTCGTTAGTATTTCTGATTCCATATTCCCGTCGCATGACACGGTACTTCCAAGATATGTGAACTTCTGGACAGTTTCAAGCTGTGATGCCTCTGCGAGGAATTTATGTCACCACGATGACGTCATAGACGATCAAAAAACCCAAAAAAGCTGAAAAAGGGGTACTTGTTCGTCTACTGCTACTTACTTACTTGCTTAGTTCCTCCCATGCTGTTGGGCATATCGGGCGACGAGATTTCTCCATTGATACCTGTCTTGTGCCAATTCTTCACCTTCGTCTCTGGAAATATTTAGTAGTTGAAAGTCCTTTACAAATGTTCGCCTCCATGTGTTTCTCGGAAGACCGCGCGCTCTGCTACCACTTCAGGAATCCAACTCATGGCTACTCGAGGAAATCGGTACTCAGGCATTCGCATTACGTGTCCTGCGAGGCGTAGACGTCTTTGTGCGATTAATGCAGAAAGATTACTTGAACCGCTCCGGTTTAGGACTTCACAGTTAGTCACACGATCTGTATATCGCACTTTTAATATCCGTCGAAGACATCTCTGGTGGAAGGCGTTTAGCTTTTTGGCGCACTTCATGGACATGGCCTATGTTTCACTCTCGTAGGCAACAATCGGGACTACAATTGAGTGGTAAAACCGCAGCTTTATCTTCGACGTGATTGATGGTGAGCTCCAGATTGGACCAAGCTTCCGAAACACAGATGAAGCCTTCATATCTACGTTCATATCTGTTCTCCCTATGCTCATCACTTTCGATTTGTCCAGGTTTAATCGTAGTCCAATTTTCTTGGCTTCGTTCGCGAGGTTTGTGGTCGCCTGCTGCAGTAAACCGTTGTTCTCGACTATGATGGCTACATCGTTTGCGAAATCGAGGTCTGTTAACCGATGTGTCCTGCTCCATTTAATAGCCGTTTCATCACCTTTCATGGATTTCCTCATAATGAAGTCCAGAGCAACATTGAACAGAAGAGGGGAGAGTACACACTCCTTGTCTCACTCCGGTAACAACTTCGAAGAATGTCGTGTGTATTGCATTCGTTCTGACGCAACAGGAGGAATTCTTGTAAAGCTTCTTGAAGATTTCCACAAAAGGCTGGGGTATACCGTAAATCCTGAGAATTGACCATAGTGATTCACGGTGTACACTATCGAAGG
Source organism: Heligmosomoides polygyrus polygyrus (assembly GCA_947396885.1). Classification (NCBI taxonomy): domain Eukaryota; kingdom Metazoa; phylum Nematoda; class Chromadorea; order Rhabditida; family Heligmosomidae; genus Heligmosomoides; species Heligmosomoides polygyrus. Next base: position 51,755,373 of record OX377203.1, on the reverse strand, counting down.
CCTTCCGGAAATCCACGAAATTGATGAAAAGTTGCGTCCGAAATTCCATGCATTGCTCGATGACATTCCGTAAGGTAAATATCTGTTCGCTGCATGACCTAGCACCTCGGTATCCACATTGTTCTTTACGAAGTCTTTCATCTACCGCGGCTCGCAGTCGATTTAGTAGAATTAAGCAGAACACCTTGCCGGGTATAGAAAGCAATGTAACTCCTCGCCAGTTCCACATTCTGATAAGTCACCTTTTTTGGGTATTTTGACGACGACTCCTCTCTTCCAGTCTTCCGGAACCTCTAAGCGCTGCCAGCATACGTTAAATAGCCTCGTCAATGTAGTGGTCATTGCTCTGCCTCCTGCTTTGAGAAGTTCGGAGGAGATTTCATCGAGACTCGGCGCTTTACCACCTTTCAGACTTTTGATTGCTCTACCCGTCTCCTTCAATGTTATGTCGCCCATGTAATCTTCCAGAACGCTCTCCTCTTCCTCGTCTCGAAACTCATATGTATCACTAGGTTCCGGCTGGTTCAGGACTTCTTTGAAGTGCGCAACCCATCTCTCGATCTGTTCTTCGTCCGTGACGAACAACTTGCCGCGTCGATCCCTTATCGGCGTATTTGAGCTGCTGTGTGTTCCTGTTAGCTCTCTCACGATTCTGTAGAGCGTTTTCGAGTCACCACGTTCGGCAGCGTTTTGCGCTTCAACACCTTTTTGCGTCAGCCACTTTTTTCATCGGCTCGACATGATCGTTTGACTAACCGGTCGAGTTCAGCTTGCTTTCGGCAATACTTCCATTTAACCGCATCGCTCAAGTTAGATCGGTGCTTTTGTTGCGTCGTACGTTTCCGCTCGTCTATTAGATCCCACGTTTCGTGCCTTATCCACTGTTCTTTACGAGTGCCTCTCCTTCTCCCGATGTTTTCCTCAGCACAAGCAAGAGTAGCTTCCTTTATGATATTCCATTGCTCTTCAGCCTCTGTGCAGTTGCCGACCTCTTCTAGCAAGCGGAATCGGTTTTGTAGCTTAATATAAAAGTTTGTCGAGACGACGGGATCTTTTACTCGAGCTATGTCAAAGGGACGTGCAATGCAATGTCGTTTCTGTTGCTTGAGTTTCAGTCTCATGCTTGCTCTAACCAAGTAGTGATCGGATCCTACATCTGCGCCGCGATATGCTCGTGTATCTAGTAAGGATGTTCTCCACCTGTTGCTGATACAAAGGAAGTCAATCTCGTTTACCGTTCCTCCATCCGGCGACGACCACGTAGCTTTGTGTATCCGACGTTGTTGGAAATAAGTGTTGCCAATGCAGAGATTGTTGTAGCTGCAAAAGGTGATGAGTCGACTTCCATTTTCATTTGTATCGCTAGCTGACGTAAACGGTCCTACAACCTTTTCCAGCCTGACTGGTCGCCGCCTAGTTTGGCATTGAAGTTACCCATTACAATCTTCAAGTCGCGTCGAGGCGTTTCATCTATCGTTTGCTGTAGGCATTCGTAGAATTCGTCCTTTTTCGCATCCTCAGAATCTTCGGTCGGTGCATACACTTGTATCACCGTGACTCCGATGTGCTTTGTCCGGAAGCGTGCACTTATGATCCGGTCATTGACTGGTTTCCAACTGACGAGGGCATTACTGGCACGTTGACTCATACGAAACTGATGTAGCGGTTCGAAGCATATTTTTAATGATACTCTTCTTTGTACTAGAAGGGTGAGCAGATTGGCAGTGAATGAGGATGTTTTTGTTACTTGGCTTTCGGTACCACCGAGTTTTGATACTCCCGTGAGCAAGGTGGACTTGCACAGGAGCCAATCTCTGTCCCATAGCCAACCCTCTAACCTGAAAAGATTGCGGTGTAGAAATTGTGCCCGTATGGTAGAATCATTTCTATAAGGTCGACGCTTCTTGGAATGCCCGCGGGACCTACACTCGTAACGATCCAGTAAGGGGCATTCTCGCTTTACACATGACTTGCTGTAAGAAGCCGATGGGCAGACCAGTGTTTAGCAGGTGTCGCAGATGTGTGGCACGAAGTCAGCGACTTTGGAGGGACGAAAGATAGGCATCTTTCCAAGCACATCATCTGTGCTTGAAGTCACCTAACCCTTCTTGATTTGAACGCCTCCTATTTTGCTCGCGATCAACTCTTACAGTTGTGAAGGGGATCTTCTCCACCCATCATTCAACATCTGAGGAGTCAGCAAATTTGTTGTTGGTTAAACGGCCCAAAATTGCCGGACAGCGAACATCAAAACGGTTCGGCCAAAAACCCCGGAAAGCGATAACGGTTAACTCGCTCATCACTGGTGCTACGCCACTACGCCACCAGCGCTGTTTTGTCGAACGCAAGATACAGACAAGGGATGGGGATTAACCGTTATTAACCCGTTTCCGGTTTTGGCCCATCGTTTTGTTGTCTGTTATCCGAGGGTTATTGACATCCCTCCTAGCACCTTAAAAATGCACTGGTTCGAAATCGAATCTACGATAGGATGTGTCTCACACCATCCTGCATTGTGTGCCCCAACGGGAAAGAAGGTGACTGTATGACATCGGGTGTGGTCTATCAGATGTCATGTAATGAATGTGGGGAGAATTACAGAGGGGAGACAGGAAGACCCCTCTGTGTCAGAATAAACGAGCATCTGGATGGCCTTAGAAAAGGTAAGGTCTAGACTGCTTGGGGAAACACAGGGTTCGATGCCATGCTGGCGCGTTGATAGAGGTCTCAGTGTCGATCTTAGCGCGAGAGAGTGACATATCTCTCGCGCTAAGATCGACAACAGTAAATCTAGCAAAAACGGTACATTTACATTTAGGACCCTATCCACCACCATCCTATAGGTTTAATGAAATTACAATAAGACATCAGGATCGTGTGAGAGATTTGGGAATTGTTGTGGACATTTCCTTAAAGTTCCAAAAGCACTTGGAAGCTATTGCAAGAAAAGCACTAGCATCACTTTTTACCATACTCAGAAGCGTCCAATGTAGTGATCCGAAGTTTTTGGTTAGGTTGTACAACACATATGTCCTTCCTCAGTTGGAGTATTGTTCGACAGTATGGAGTCCCTGTATTAAGAAACATGTACTGCTGTTAGAAAAAGTTCAGAAGACGTTCACAAAGATTGTATTTTACAGGGCTTTTCCTAACCCTAACTACCCACAATGCCTTCCATCTTATAGAGACCGCCTCCAAATACTTGGCATGAAGAGTCTCAAATATAGAAGAGTAGTCAGGGATTTGACATTTTGTTTTCGCATTTTACGCATGGAGGTTAAGCTTAGTGTCAGTAAATATTGGATTTTCAAGCCATGTCGTGGGAGAGCAGCAGGGATTGCCATTCAGCATCGTAAACTGAACAGCCACTTGAACAAACCCGTATTTAACTCATTTTTCATACGAACGACAAGGTGGTTGAATCAACTTCCCTTGGACTTATTATCGAGCAGAAGCTCTAGAAAATTTAGACGCAAGCTGAAAAAGCTCGATGTTTTGGAAATGCTTTAGATCGAGGACGTCGGTTAGTTTCCTTTTTTTCTCTTTTCTGGACCTAGTGTCTGTGGGTGATAACCTAGTGAGACATCTCTGGGTTGTCATTTGTCGGATCTTGTTAGCCTTTGAAATGCTAGAAACCCTCACCTGGACTATTTAAGGTGTGTCAACTGCTTGTGCGCTTCGATTGAAGCATGGTTGAGAGTCGAGTGTTCCACTGGAGCAAAACAGGCTAAATGTGTTTAATTTTACTTTCAATTAAGCATTTCATAGCTCTTTTTTCAGCCCCCAGTGTATAGGTCAACGACGTTTCGTAAACGCGCAGCGAGCTACACTCGGCGAGATACCTCAAAAGTTCTAACTTTGAACTTGTACCTACATGTGTCTTAAGCTGCGGGAGCTGAGTATAAGAATCACATTTTTCCGGTTGGCTGCTCATCTTTAGAAATGTTTTCTTTCACCATTTGACCAATGTTTTTGTTAAATAGTGCCTGCAAGTTGTTCTTGTTCTCAGAGGTTTCGAAGCTCTTTACTGTTTTCGCCTATTGCTTTCATTTTACTCCGTGTCGGCTGTCTCTTACAAGAAGTTCTAGATTCGCTTTGCCTAAGCGTGGTCCCTATTGTTAATGTTTTTTTTTTAAATAATTTTTTTTGAAATCCTCCTATTTTTTATTTTTATGACTTCTTGGCCCGTATCGACATATCAAATCAAGGTGCGTGCTCCCTTCTATGCCATCGCCCGGGGTGCGTACTAGTTTAAACAGGTCCTTGAGATACAGGACCCGCCCCGGAATCTGCGTGTAGAAGGTCGTAGGCAAAGCGCAATCTATAGTTTCAAGGGCAGGATGTCTTCATTGCAAAACGTTCTTTCTAAGCTTATATTCCTTTTTTAAGGCTTTTACTAATTACCAAATGCTGGACTACTCTTCGGCAGGGTGAACACTAGCCCTCACTAGATGCTGGAAAGCCTTGGCGGATCACTTCTTGCTGGCCTAAAAAACAATGTCGTAATTTCTTGTTCGTTTCTTTTCTTTTTTCTTTTTTCTCTTTGCTGTCTTTGGAGTTTGCTCATGAGTTTTTTCAGTTCATTAGTTTTTGTCTTTGGTTGTCACACTTTCTAACGAATGCCTTTTTTAGTGATTGGTAATGGCGCACTTTTATGTGCTTTGAATAAATAAATAAATAAATAAATAAATAATTATCGGCGCGCAGGACATTAGAAGCGCTTTGGATCGCAGCTACGAGTCCTCGGGTCAACCGGAAGGAGGAGTGCCTGGCAGTAGCACAAGAGCTGGCACCCTTCGCACAGCTCTGTGGGCTTCGATTTTCGTGATCTTATCCACAGGCTAATTAAGTCGGTTTGTCTCGGGGTCAAAGCTCATTCACCCACGTCTACGCCCATCTGCGGGTGTTGGTGGTCCGCTTCTGCAACCACCTCTGAGGTTAGTCGCTGAAACTGGTTCAATCAGCCCATCGACAAGTCGCCGGGGAGTATAGAGAGGACACCTCTATCTAAGACATTTTGGTAGCTTCTATCTTGTAGACGATCTAGAGGAGAATGTCTTTGTTGTTGTAGTGCTCAAGAATTCTTTAGTTATCGTGTAGCGGATCTCAAGAAGGTTAAGTGCGTTACAGTATAAAGGGATTGGATCCCATTTTGTGACGCTTTTTGTGTCGGCTTCTTATCTATCCTCGTATTCTCTCCTAAATAAAAGTTTTAACCCAGTCAAGGTACCGCGTGGCAAACCGTATACCATCCACTCACCTAGGAATTCTGCTTGCCGATTATGCTCTTCCTTAACTGAACATCCTGCTTTTTTCCACACGTTGCACGACGGCAGTGCTTCCTTGTAATCTGTCTGAGAGGCTTTCATGCTGTTACCTACAACGTCTGGCTAGAACAGCTTCTTCGAGATTGTTCATCCGACTGCGATAAATTCACACGTTAACTTCATCTATGAGAAAACTCCCGCACACATGCACACACAAACACAGACCGCAAAACACACAACACGCAGCTTACAGAACAGGTACATACACACACGTTCGGTTGTCATCACCTATAGCGAGACACTGACACTCGATCCTCCGCCATCTATGATACCCTAAGTGGGATTTGATTGTTGATCTACACTCACCCTAAAGCATAATATTAATTAAGCTCCGTGATGTGTGCTTATGTGCGTATGAGTACGGCGCTCGAAGCATCCCTAGCGCGGCTCGACATTGGGATGGGTTTCTTGTCCCACGTGGCTCACCAAACCCGACGCCGGCGAGCCGGCTAGGGAGCCCGCAACCGACGCTAGTACCTTACAACTTGCACTGAGTGCAAGGAGGAATACATTGGTGAGACGGGCAGACTACTTTGGTTAAGGGTGAAGGAGCATGTGGATGGGCTTAATAGGTGCAAAGTCGCCACACAGTTGGGGAGCACAAGCTGCGAAGTCATAGTGGAGCAATGATTGGAGTGGCGGTTACAATCATAGCCCGCGAAGTCGACATCGCACCGCGCAAGGAGGCGCTGCGGATTGCGTTCAAGAACCCCACTATCAATAGGAAGGTGGAACGGGTAGCCGTAACACAGGAGTTGGCTCTGTTTATTTATTTATTTATTTATTTATTACTGCATCTGAAGTGCGCCTGTTAAAAACGGGACAATAAACATTGTCAGTCAACACAATCCAGACTAACTTCAAAACAGTTAAACCTTAACACAATAGAGATTAGGAGTTTGGAAGTTTTGGTAGCACTATGAGCTGCAACTAGATAAGAGAGCTTTCTTATGCAGCCGCTCAATAGACCCGACGCAGACGACTGAACAAAAATAGCGTACTCAAAAACATGAAAGAGTGAAATATGTAGTATAATACTATGTCAAATTGTCTTAAATTGGTCAAACTTATTTAAATAAATAAAATTTGATATAGTTATAGTGTAACGAACTTGCGTCATAATTCAGTATATCTATGGTGTAACTCCAATTTGGCACGGCAAACACCTTCTAGCATCGTAACGAGAGGAGAGCTCATAGAGTCCGGGCATATAACCGGTCACACCCAGGCGAGCATTAGCTTCGTTACGCTTCTCCTCGATGATGTCTCCTATAACTGAATTATTCCAATCGCACCTGTGCACCGGATGTATCAAAATAAGTAAATAGAACTGAATTACGAATAATTAAAAGAACTCAACAACATAGGTATTAAGAAATCATAAGTCGGGAATATAGGTATGGGTCCTCTCCACTAAACTCTGAAGCAGCACTAATGCATAAAAACGGCAGTGCTAGCAAACAATCTTTGCAGTGTGAGAATGCAAACCGAAACAAAACAAGAGTACATAGCTGTGTGAGAATGAGCAGCAGGAGCTGATGAAGGCCGGTGCCACTGAGGCAAATGTTGTGTGGAGTGTCCAGCAAAAGGATTTGTAGTTCTGGAACAGCAATGAAAATAAAGCCGTACTAGTGAAAAAACTAGGGATCGAAAGTCTTCAATTCCAAGAACCGAAAGCAGATTGATTCTTTGTGGTCGTGCTCCGAAAATAGAACTATTAGTCGATTCAAGCACATCTGTAGGTATCGTCTCCAACTACTTTGCAACGAGTGAAGAATTTATTTAGCAGGACTCCGAGACTTCAAATTGTATTCATTCCGATACTGCGCAACAGCAGTAAATTAACGCGTCCCTACATGGTGCAAAAACAAATGTTTACTTGGTTTCAATTTCGATTCTAGCTTAGTATCTCAAAGGCAAGATCATTTACTGTTCTACGTAAAATAACGAATCATGTTTGAGAATATTTAACCTTCTCCTATAACCGGGAATAGCACGTGGATAGTGAGAGTTTAGAAAACATTTATACATTACAATTCGAGTAAATGTTTGTTGTACCTTGCTATTTTACCTTGAAGCTTCTTAGTCGCTGGAGTTCAAATCTGTGATCCATATTCCAATATAGGTACAACGTACACTTTATATAGTTTGATAAATGTTTGCCAATTACTACGACGAATATTCCTGCATATGGTGAAGAAAGCACCGAATAACTTGCGAACAATTAGGTTCACATGTCCTTCAAATGTTAAGTCGGATTTGACAAAAACTCCAAGATCGCGTTCCTCTCAGACAAACTAGTTCAAACACGGATCTGAGAAATCGGCTAAAAGAAGTCCCCGCGGCGAAGTCTCTAATCTAAGGCCAACTTAAACCGAGGCAGTTTGAGGAATGATAAGGCCGAAAGCTCGGCGAAGGATCCAAGAGAGGCATGGGAGATTGGATAGTGGAGGCCCCGATATGGATAAAATGAAGGCTGTCGCGGCAGGACCAGCCTCACGCGCGCCGGCGGCTGCGAGAGCGGCCGGAGCGGCCGGTTGCATCACCTATCGATCGACGCGATGGAGTGTGCATGGCCGTTAGGTGAGTCTTTTTTTCTATTTTTTTGCTGTTTTCGATTGAGATTTCGATCGATGTGTTTGTTTTGCCTTATGTATGTTATGTTTTTGTTGTTTTGTTGCCGGTTCATTGCTTTTGATGGGTCTTGGAGCTCTCTTGGGAGGGGGGCTTGAACAGGAAGGCACCCGATGGATTGAAATGGATAAGAAAGAAAAGAATAGAAGCGAAATTTCAGGTGCTAGGTGGGATTCGATGAAAAAATACTTTGTAACGTTGTGTTTGGGTGGGAATTTGCAAAATGAGTAGTCATGAGGGCATTCCGAAGACATTGAAATGAAGGAAGTGTCATGTTTTCGAAATGAAACCACGAAAGGAGAAGTCGTGCGGTTTCGACAATTCCAAGGGGTGGATACATACAGCAATGGATTCTGAGTGATTTTATGAACTCAATAGAGCAAAATTGTTGCCCTACAGTTGCAATTTTTCTGGCGGGGATTCGATTCCTTGAGTCGAGTGGTTGAGCCATGGATTCAGGCGTTTTAACTGAATCCACTAATTAATTAGTGGATTCAGTTCAATTCATTGCAGTTGCAATGAACTGCAACTGCAAGTACCACCGATTTCGGCGTAGGCGTTGAAGTCATGAACCCATTGCCATGTTTTTGAAGTGAATGGAGTAAAGCATCGTTTAATTGAAAAAGTGTATTCAAGCGAAGGTTCCTTCGCATTCTCCGCGGGGGATTCCATTCATGCATGATTCCTCTCTTACGGTGTGATATCCTAGAATGGCGTGATGCCATAAAGGGCTCCTCTATTATGCTCTGATATGAATGCAATAAAGGAATTGTCTTTTCGAACCGACTTCTCACCTGAGAGACTAGACGCTACGAGTTGTCCGGAGCGCGTTACAACAACAACAACGTGGTGGAACGCCGCCGCATCGATTTTTGCTTTCTTTGCCGCGGGGGCGATTCTCGCACAACCCGCGCCGCATACGCCACAGCCTGCATAGCGACGAGGGGTGTTTCGCAGTGCACGGCTACGGGCCCAGTGCTTCGGCAGTTAGGTTGAAACCACAATTTTTGGTTGGGGTGCTCGTGGCGTCCGGGCGGAGCAAAGGTTGTGGAGTTGTGCTGAAGGGCGAGACATTCTGCCGCCCTTAGACCGCGCTCCACGATGAGCACCACACCTCAAGCCCATCGGCGTGCCCCGGACAACTCGTCCATGAAAATTTCATCGTTGTAAGTGTAGCGTCGAGTGAGGAAGAGTGAGGAATGCAATAATTTTGTTTCGACTCCAAGCTCAAGACTGAAACATTCAATCTCGCTGAAGTAGTGGATTCATTCATAGTTCTAGTTCATTCGGATAATTGTTTTGAAGCGAATCTACTAAATGGCTTTAATTTAATGTTAAAATTCACCGAAGGTGTTGGAGTGAGGAATTATCGTTGATGTTTCTGAAATGAGTTGGCAAGCTAATGCGTGAGGCTGTCGACTTCTTTGGGGGGGGGGTCCTCGAGTGAATAAATCCGACTTCTAAGGAGCGACTTCTTATGCTGTGATGAGAGTCGAATAACTGCGTTGGCATGAAGCGATACTAATGATATATTGATTGAAATGAACAAAGTGTATTGACATGAATGCAATCTCATGTATCCAAAATGATGCACTCATAAAAGGAATTGTCTTGCCGGTACACTTCTCCGAATGGGTTCCATGAAAGGCATCCGTTGACATGCCTCGAAACGAATTTACTAAAGGAATTGTCTTGGATCGTGCACTGCTTCGGAGAGGTAGGATTGATTGCGGGCTGCAAGCTTAGGGAAGGGGTGATGGGGCCGTTAGGAGGGAAGGAATGACCTGTTCTGTCCTCCTAATTGCTATCGCTCTTAGGGTCACGCTCCCCTTATCGAGGTTGAGGTTGACAGTTCCCGGGGTCATCTGCCATGTCAATGATTCGTACGAGATCCGCGTAATTGCCCTTTGCCCTTAAGAGAGATCGAGCCTCGTGTTGAAATAGGAAGTTCAACTTGAAGGACTTCAGATGTTTGAAATTCGCTGAAGGAGAGTGAAGCGGCCCCAAGGGGAACGGCAGTGGTCTGTGGAGCGGGTGACCGAGAGGTGTTGCGAAATAAGCAGCCACTCTTGCCCTTTTGTATGAGTCACCTCGTCTCGTCTCGTCTTGCGAGGTCCATTTCTAAACAGTTTCGTCGTGCCGTCAGGCTTCTTTCCGGGGGGGGGGGCGATATTGGATTCGAGCAGTTGGATTCGGGAATTCCTTCTTCAATTCTCCTCCTGAGAAGTAGTGTTGAGAGATTCGATGTGGCGCTGGCTTTCTCCCGAGGGGGTCCGACGTGGAAATTCGGGGTTTCTCGTGCCTCGAGTTTGTTCTAATGTGAAGCGGCAAATTAATTTGTCATGAATGGATAGTGGGAGATGTTTTGAACGTATTTGAACGAATTTTCAAGGTCGCCGGTGGGATTGGATTCATTGCGGCATTGAGTCTGATGGTTAAAAGTGAAGTGAAAAATTTTTGAGTTGTTTCATATTCGAATTTTGTGGAGGTGTTCGAGGCATTGGAATTAATTGTCATGGTTTTGAAGTGGGAATGGCCGTAGTGGTGTTGTGACTAACCTCCGAATTTCCGGAGAGTTTCGATTTATCCATTATTGCTCCCCTTTAAGGTGTGATGTCATCGAGGTTTCCTCCCTTTATGTCTGCTATGATGTCGTCCGGCATAGGTCTCATATGCTGGTCTGAACTGATTCGATTCACTGAATTGTCTTCGATTTTCGATTTCTCCGGAGGGTTTGAGTGGATGAAGAAATCGTCTCTCATTATTAGTTATCATGTTTCGCTGGGAAGGTGCTAAGCGAAGCCTGTTGAAGTTTCAGTTCTCCGGAGCCCGTCTGCTCAGGAATTCATGTAATTGAATCCTCAGTTAAATCCTAACTAAAGAAATATTTTTGAGCCTCGGGGATTTCTTCGAACGGTTCGATGAGTGAAAACTTTCTTATAATTTATTGCGATGGGAAGCGACCAAAATTAAAGTAATTGAGTTTGTCATAAGCCTTTACGATGATTTTGAAATGAATCCATTCCATGTTTCTGAAATGGATGTGTAGAAGGAAAAGTGGTTAAGTTTGGAATTTTCCAGAGGGGTAGATTCAATAAGCAATCCATAGTGATAGGTAGATTTTGTTAGCTGAATGGGCTAAAATATCGCGTAGAACTTCCAACTCTTTCGATTTCTCCGGAGGTGAGGGAGTCAGAGATGCATTCCCGAGTCATGTATTTGAGTTAATTGGAGTAGTGAAGCGTTGTCTTCACCATTTAAATGCTCCGGAATAAATGCTCCGGAATAAATGCTCCGGAAGGAGGCGATTGCTCTGCTTATGCTGTGATGCCATCCTGTCCCCTCAGGGGAGGATTAGTGTACCCTCAGGGGAGGATTAGTGTAGGCTGTCTATTGTTGTCGGCATTGCTTATCGCCCATCATTTCCGTTCCGACGCAAATGATGAGTCTTCTGACGATGGAGCGCTGCCGAGGAGACAGCTTGCACCTGTTGTCGGAAGGGATAGGATGCGATCTTATCCGACGTACGTAATTCTCTTCTTTTTTATTTCGATATAACCCCTAGACCTATTATTGGAGCTCTTTTTCTTTCAGAAATGATTCAAACTAGGCCGAAGGCGAAGGAGTTATCCGTCTCACGAGCAAGACTGGAAAGTTTGGAGAGTGCTTTGGACGTCTTCCAGAACTACACGCATGCGGTCAAGTTCGTATTGAGCATGGAGGATTGGAGTCAGATGACAGGATCCGAGAAGGACGCCGTGAGTGAAGAAAGAAATGGCCTGCTTTTACTTTATCATGTTTCTAATGTTCGATGTTTGGTGGCATGTTTTCGCATGTTTTCTTGCTCCTCGTATCTTGCTCTTGGTTCCTTCACTTGACGAGCACTGCTTCGGTTTTAGCTTGTGTTTGTTGCGTTTCCTCTCATCGCCGCAATTGGGCTTTGCGACCACGTTGTTGGATGCGTCGCTATACTGTGCTACTGGTGCGTAGCCAGGGTTATGTGTAAGGGCAGCTCCTTCACCGTTCGGGACTTAAGCTTGTTGAAGTCACTAGCTGCTTGGATGAAATCGGTCTGGGAGAAGATATCAAGGTCGCTGTTTACTCTCAAGCTCCATGTGAGGTTTTCTTTGGCTTGCAAAATGCGGAGGCCAGATCCTGGTTTTCTAATTTTGCGAAATTTCTAAGGATCTGCTCGATCATTGCCTCACTGAAGACCTTGAATATGTCGGATCCCCATGGCACTGGAGTGCGAGCGGCTTTGAAAGCCTGCACCGTCGTGTGCAGCTGCGGGTTGATCAGAATGTGACCCGTTGCGAAGACACTCTTGTGAAGAAGTGAGTGGGGAATGGGGTAATTTTTGCTAGTCTTGCCCAACAAATATCGCTTAGCTTCGCAAACTGCGTTTTCAGTTTTCTGATGAAGGGGGAAGCAGCCGTTTTATTAGAAGCTGAAGCGCGAAGGAATGGCGATGAGTCGTTTGTGAGGCTGCACAAGCTAATGTCGGAAGGGAGTGCTGGTTGTAGGTGGGCACACATCTCGGATAGATTTGGCTTCCTTTTCTCACATGAATCCTTCTTTCCCCTTCCCACTTCGTAGCGCAGCGTTGCTATTCACAGGTTCCCGCCAGTTGTCAATCTCATCCCCGGCTGGCATGTGCCATGCCAGTCCTCAGTGGACTGGGCGTCCCTTCACATGGTTCACGATGTCGAGATCCAGCCTGTCCTACGAAGCTTCGAACTGAGGTTGTGGGCAGCTTTTAGGACTTTGTCTCATAATGTTACCGGCTTTGACGGGATGGGATGTGCGTAACTTCAGCTCGCGCCTGTGTTACGGATCCGCTGCATATTCGTCAAAGTACTACTGGGTCAGGCAGAAGGACACCATACAACACTGCGTCTGGTGGGAGAACGACTCGGGATCGGATTCGTCCGTCGGCTTCGGAAATGTTGTTTTATTCTTGTATAATCGGGAAACGCTACAAACGATTGCGCTGGTGGAGAAGTGCGAGGTCAGGGACCCCTTCTACGAGCTGTTTGTGACTGTGCAACGTAATTGTCACCCCGCTAAAGCTTGCGCGCTGGAGGCGCTGAGAACCATTAAAAGGGCTAACTATTTCTTCCTTGAAATAGATAATTATCACGATTTGTGAACGCGTACGGCATACGTGGGCATGCGGTTGTCATCACTTACAGAAGCAGAAGTTTTGTATCTAAGCTTTGATTCAAGATTAACCATTAAGCTGTTTAGTCGCTAGCTCACTGTTGATTACCTCAGATGCTGCCTGCGGTAGCACTTTTTTGTTGTGCCTGAGTGTTATATGCTTTCGTTAAAGCATTGTCTTGATTGCTGCCTTTTGGAATGAAATATGGGTATCGAACCCGGTATATCTATCGTTCATTTTTTAAGAGATTAAGGGTGAGCCTCAGAAGGGAGACATGGTCCGTCCTCTTTCCTTTAATAGACTAGACTAACAATGAGCCGCCGTGCCACCAAGTTCGATGACGAGCGTCGCTACCGCGACGAGGATAGATACACCCCCAATTTCGCCACTCTGCCAATTGAGAGTGAGTTCTGCTTGAATCTGAAGTAGAAAAGAAATAGCAAAGGAGAAAATGCCTCGCAGAGGACAAGCGCCGGGTCTCGACTCCTTACGACGACGACGACGACGACGACAGGGAGAATGCGCCGACGCTGTCGCCGACGCGGGACTTGGTTCAGCATGGGACTGGCACGGGGAATCGCAGCGGTAAATGCTCGCCGCCTGGCTTCTGGCTTTAGAAGATGTTCTTGAAAGGCCGTCTTTAATCATTCCAGCTAGCCCTGAGCCGCTGAATCCTCCCTCGTATTCGCCGCGCCAACTGATGCCGTTGGATACGTACAATGACGACGTTATGGAACCTGAGAGCATGCGTGCCGACAGCGCCATGGAGTTGTCCTGCCTGGCAGATTCGCAGAGGCCCACGCCTATGTCGTCCCAAATGTCGGCCTCTACCGCTACGTCCGGCATCGGGTCTTCACGACGCCTGGAAGAAATAAGCAGCTCAAAACGTGCCTCGCAAGCTTCCACTGGCAAGTTTAGAGTGCCAGCTGCGGATGGTCTAACCGGGCACATGGGACCCACGAAAGGAATCGTGGACTGGCTCTTCGCCAAAAAAACTGTAAATGCATGCGAAGTCGGGAGAGCCGTTTGGGACTTGGCGGAAGGTCCACAATTCGAGGTACTGCGTTTAGGTTCATGCACTATCAAAACTTGTTCAGCTGCCACTGATACTTTCTTAGGAGTTCGTAACGAAGAAACTATCGAGCTCTCGCGTCGATGTGAGGGGGTTGAAGGACTACCAGCGCAAGCTGGCTCGGTTGCCGACATCTTCGGATGTGGTCGTTCGCCAGGTGCAGAAGCTACTCCGCGAGCAGGCTGATATCTGTACCGGCTTGGGTGTTATGGTACGTGGTGCTGGTAAAAACGAATTCCAATGGAAAATAAAAGCTTTCGAGCAGGTGGACGGCTTGATGATGAGGAGCGAGCATCTCTTTCACGAGGTGATGGTGACTCGGAAGCGTATGCTTGAGGAGGCGGAGAAAAGGAAACTGCCACAGCATTGTCGCGGCGGCCTCACCTCGAAAAATCTTACTCGCCATTGGATGCTTGAGGAGTGCAAACCGTTTAAGGTGAGCCGAGTCATCGGTTGGCTAGGTGAATCTATTGCGGTCTATACTCCACCGCTTCAGGGAAGGGATCTGCGCAAGATGCTCGAGAGGTGGAGATCTCATTGCAGGTCCGGCGACAACAACTATTTCGCCCACATCGTTGACTTCATGCGGCACTACTTTTCGGATGTCAGTTCAGATGGGTTTTGAGATGGGTTGTTAACGGACGTTCCAGGCGGTCTGTTAAGGCATGCAGTCCTGAAGACCGCATCAAGAAGTATTCGATTCGCTCGCACGGAAACGCTGGAAGGTCGTCGTCCCTCCAAAGTGTCCCGGAGGATTTGGTTCAGCGACTTATCGGTGAGGACCTCATAACTTTAAAGGCGGATTTCAGAAGGCATTCTGTTTGTTTTCCGCAGATTTCACTCTTGACGGACTCGGGCAGGGCCACGAAGATCTCATGATGCCGTTGACACGTGTAAAGAGGCGCACATCACAGTGGGGCTTTTCTTTCTTTCCACTTTTAAGGGTTTGTGCGCCACCTGCACCTCTTTCCACATATTATTTTTCAGTTTCTGGACGCAACTCGGCGATACTGATGAAGACCGAGAGGAGGCATTCCGTGAGATGCAGAACGCTCGGGTGGACTGGTCGGCGCTCATTCGGAAGGCGCTGTCTCGCACATTGTGAGTGCGGTTTGCCGGTAGAGCCACATCACCCAAGGATGAAAAAAGCTTTTATTTTTCGATTTTTAGGACGGAAGTGCGGGCTTACAGCTTCGTGGCGCCAGGACTCCCGCTCGCTCCTAAAGGAGTAAGTTATTTTTTGACGGTTTGCTAGCGCACGGAACGCCTCTTGACCTGACGCTTTTCTTGTTTGTATTTAGAACAAGAAGGTCGTCACGCTGCCTTCCTAAGGCTACAGCGTTCCCTGCACGATGAGAAGTTTGCAGTAACTTTGTCACAGCTTTTATCACACTTCACAGCCTTTTTTGCAATGTTCACAACTTTTTCTTTGATCCTCCTCCAACATGTGTAGTCTGTTTTAGGTATCCTCCTAGCTAGATGTGAGACATGCATATATTAATTATGTCTGTTTCTGCCGATTTCCCATTAGGTGTGAAGGATTTTTTTGAGAAGTGAAAGTGAAAAGTGACATAGCGAAAATTTGGAAAAAAAAATCGGCAGAAACGAACAAAATTTGTCGAATGTATTATTCGCAGTCCATGTACTCATCCACACTCCTTCACCTTGAAGTCTGATCTGCTGATGCGTGCACCATAACTCAGTGCTAGTTCACTCGCACTTTTCTCACTTACTCCCACTCACTTATTGACCGACCTCCTGCACACTCCTTAGGGAGTGCTCAGAAGAAGAAGCGGTACCTCCCACAGATTAGAGATGTGGTGAGGGAAAGTAGCAATAAAAACTTCTGAAGCTGCACTATTACGTTCGGTGTCCGGTGTACAGCATGCGCCATGCTTTCATAGCATGTACTGGTTTTCTGGTGATACAATTGTATGTAGGAGCGGGTGCGGATGGGCGGGAGGTGGGAACTTCTCGTAAAAGTCTCTTTCAAGCAAGAAGGAAAAGGGTGAACGCCCGCCGGTTTCGTCTTATGGGTCTTTCTAGCTAACACAGCTTTATCGACTCGCACTAATGGATTCTACTAACCGAAGCAGGATTCGTCTGGCTGACTACTCCACAAGCGGAGGTGAGCAGAGGGAGGACGTGGACCATCGCTCCTTAAATGGCACCCTATCGATTGAGAACGTTTAATTAAAAACGGAAGGCGTCAGTTCAGGTAAAATAGTGTGCAGGAAAACCACGCTCGGAGAAAGCGGCTCGACAAGTGTTGAAGGAAAAGGGCTCGGGAAGCCACTGGGCGTCACATACGACGAAGAATTGGGACAGTGGATTGTTGCTGACAGCGGCAACGACCGGGTAGGGTCATCGAAATCCGGTACCTTCTTCCGCAAATGGCTGGCCATCGAAAATTCCTACAGATCGTCCTCCTGCCCCTGGGTCTCGCCATAACGGATCGAGGGAGTCGCAACGGGCGAATCCGATACCCGTCGGCCGTGTCCATGCTGAGACACGGAGAAAATGTGGTTGTCCTCACTATCACCGACATAAGAATCGTCGCCCATGGGGAAAGCCAGGCTCCGTCCGTTGTTATCACAAAGATCGAAGGACACGCAAGAGGTCAGTATCTGCAGCTGCACCTCTACATAACTTTTGTGGTGATAAAACCATCACAACTTACACAGGCGTGGCGGTGACGGGACGCGGGCACGTCGTCACGATCCTCTACAGCGTCGATGGGTGGAACATACACCTGTTCGAAGGAAAGGAAAACGGCGCGGTCGGTTTCGCTTCGTCGTTCTCGCGGTGGCTCACCCTAACAGCCTCATTGCAGCTTCTTTCTCGAATCCCGTACCTCACTCCGACTGACCTGCGCATCCCACCATTATCGCCGGTTCCCTGGAAGCCTTACGTTTCGACGAGGTCCCAGCCGTGCTACATGGATTTTCAAAGGAACACGCTCGTCGTGACCGACCTCGGTGACTGTATTTTGTTATTCTTCCTCTTTCACTTCCAAAACCGCATTGCGTCGATGTTTTGTTGTCATTTTAACTATATTTCTTTCAAGTACAAATCACCTCTCCAGCTTCTTCATCTATGACGACGTCATCAACAACGAGTGACTTCGCTGAAGAAGGGTCTAGGACGGTCAGAGGCACACACAGGCACACACATATGCACACACATACACACTCACACACACAAACATACACACTAATAGCTAATTAGTTACTACACAACCTTCACTAATAATTATTTCAATATAATGACAACGACGGCAAGTCCGTTGCTGCCGACGCATCGGAGCGTAGGATCCACGTAAGAAATAAGATAATACTTTCGTTTTTACTCCTAGCCTGCAACGACTGCTTCCAGATATTCGACCAGTTTGGCCATTACGTAAACGAAGTCCAACTGGTTGATGACGACGACAAACCGCTACTGCCGCCTTATACAAGTAGGTACCATGTTATAAAAAACCTTTACACCCTTCGTTCTGTTAAAAATTCTACCTATATTTCAGGTGGACTTTTCATGAAGCGCGCCGGGTACATGGCCGTTTGCGACCGCGGCGCCTATAACGGCCAACTTCACATTTACCGCCTCCTGGAGAAGCCGGCCGAAGAAGATGGCTGGTGGGACTAGGACTCCGACTCTTGGAAGCAATGCAGCTGACATCAGGCGGGCTTTTTGTTGTTCTGGCCAGCGCCTTTGTTGTTCACCTGTAGTTTTGGTGTTGCTAACAATGTTATTTTTTTACTCGCCTTACTGTTGTTGCCGTTTGTTCGACCTAGACATTTATGCTGCACCCTTTTTTGATGTGTGCACAATACTTTTCCGGAATGGTTTGCTTTACAGTAGAATGGGCTAGCTAACTTGTAAATTTTTTTTACACTAAACTGTAAAATTCTGAGTAAAATGGGCTGGCTAACTGGGCTCACTTTTATCTAACTCTCTCTCTCTCTGCGAGTCGGTTCTTAGAGAAGTCGTCTGTGGCTAAATTCAGCAAAACTAACACCTCTTGCTGGCTCTAGTTCACTCTACGGGACTCCGGCTCATTCTCTCCCTCCTGCGGAACTATATACCGTGGTGCTGCTCTGTGCTCTATTGGCAGGGGAATTGTGTGTAGGACTGGTGCTGCTCTCTTCGGTGCTATCTATGTGGAATTCGGCTCAGGATCTGTCGTCTGCTCCGTTGCACCGCTCAAAATCTTCAAAACTGCTGCCTCTACTGCTCTTCTCTTCTGTTCTTGTGTTGTAGGATTGCTGTTCTCCAGTTTCGGTGCTGCGCTACTGCCTCTGCTGCTTTTTCGAGGCTGCACTAGCGATAGTGAGATGTTGGTCGTTGTCGTGTCGTCTGTGCTCAGTCACAGTTGAGTCTTTTCCAGCTTAACCTCTTTGAAACTTAAAAACTCTACTCGTCTATTTTGCTCTGCCGAACTCTAACTCGTGCTCATCGACCCCAACCCATGCGTGTGTACTTCTTTGGTGCTGCACTTAAGCTGCAATGCTTCTGAGGTCAACCTAGGTCAACCTAGTTCGATGTTGTCCAAGAATAGAATAGATAGGGTTCGCCGTGGAGTCGTCTGTCGTCCTTCTGCTCGCTCTTGCTCGCTTATTTCTTGCAAACTAACACGTTCCGCCCTTATTCGCTCCACGGGTATTGATCTCATGCTACCGCTCTGTGCTGTGGTGGCCGGAGAAGTGTCTACCAGTACTCTTGGCTGCTTCGCTGCTGTCTTCGGTGCTGTCTGTGTGAGATTCGGTTCTTAGTCGTTTCGTCTGCGGTCCGTCCGCTTTGTTTTGCTGGGTAAATTCATCAAAACTAACATCTCCTGCTGTTCAACCTCGGTCTACGGGACTCTTGCTCTTGCTATGGTACTGCTCTCTTCGCTACTGTCTTTGTGCAGTGCGGTTCATAGTCGAGTCGTCTGCGCTGCGTCTGCTCGCTTCGCTGTTTTCGTACCTACATTCATCTAGACTTACGCATACTGCTCTTCGTTTCTACTCTACAGGACACTGACCCCCGCTCGTGCTCTTCTCTGTGCTCTTGGATGTGCTGTGGGATTGGTATTCTGCAATTTCGTTGCTGGTTGGTCTGGGGCGGGCGATGTGTGTAGAATTGTGGTGCCAAGGAGTTCGGCTGCTGATCTGGTGCCATTTCGGCTGTCTTTCGGTGCTGTCTATGTGCGTTGCGATTTGTAGTCGAGTCGCCTATGCTCGTCACTCAGTCGTTCCATCATGTTTCTCCTAACCAACCTCAATTTTAACCTAAAGTTTCGCTGCACGGCGCTCAGCAGCTGCTGAACTTCGTGTTGAAAGAATCTCTCTATTGTAGAACTTGATAAAAAAAATAAAAAAAATATTTTATCAATTTAGTAGTAATTCCACTAAAAGGCACCTATTCCGGAAAATTTTCGCGACTATAACTCTACCTGCAGCATAATTGTCGCTTTTTGTACATGTTCATTTATATTCCTGACTTTGTATTTCCAATATGTGTCATTATTTTTGTGTCTGTATCATTTCTGTATTTTATTGTGTCTTTACTGTGTGTTACATGCTTTTCATTTTGTTTTTGTGTCGGTAGTTTACATTGTAACCCGTTGTTTTATGTGTGCTCGGCTGTCTGCAGACGGCCGAGTACATTTCGATGTCATTCTCATGTTCGGTCGATTTCCCCTGTTGAAACCTTGCTCAAAAAATTAATAAAAAATATATTTAGCCTCTGTATCATCAGCCGGACCATTTCCCATTTTTTCCGGCTTTTTTCCGCCTTTTTTAAATTTGCTTGTGACGTCATAATGACGTCACAAATTCCGCACAGGACCACTATGTCCGATACTTGACGGTTCGGACCTCTCTAGAGGGTTGCAATGCTATCGGGTGATTACCGTACCACTTATGCACGAAGGTTTTATTTGACAGAGAAGACCTACCCCTCTTTGTCTGAGTTATGATCGAAGTGGAACACCTGAGCTTTTCAATGTTTTCAAGAATCACATCGTTAAATTTGTATTCCACTTGTTTAGCATTTTCAATGTGAAGAACACATGTTTTGGACAGGTTTACAGGAACCTCCCAAGCTGACGTCCACTCCATTATTCTTCTGATTGAAAGAGAAAGAGCTTGGTACACTTCGGACTGATTGGATTCTTTATAGACACCATAAATTTTGATGTCGTCTGCGTACATTCGAGCTTTAACAAAGGGGTGTGTCTTCAGCTGATTAGGAATATAATGCTTATAAGCAAGGAACTGTAGAGGAGAAGCACTCCTCCCTGTGGAACACCGCTAGGGCATGCATATACACTAGAAAAGGAGTTTTCAACCTTTACGCATGCCTCTCAGTTAAATAACCTCTCAGTTAAATAAGACTGAATCCAACTCAGCAGAGACCCTTTTGCTCCTAAGCTAAAAAGCTTCAAAAGCAGTTTTTCGTAATTCATCTTATCAAAAGCTTTAGATAAATCAAAATAGGTAACACCAGCGAAACAACCACCATTTATGGAAAGGCTCCAATCAAAAACGCTCAGAGAGTTGCGTTATAGCGGAAGCTCCTGCAGTAAAGGCATGCTGCTGTGCTGGAATTGAAGATTTTTTTCATGAAATTTGAACTAATTCTATCCCTTATAAGGTGTTTCATAATTTTTGAAGGAGTAGGGCCGAAAAAAATACCAAGGTCAACTCAGTACTGTTAGGAATAGCAGGAACAATTGAAGTTTTCCAGATAATAGGATTTTCATTGAACAGTAAAGAAGTATTGAAGACCATAGTAAGAGGCTTACATAAAGAAAGCCGCATTTTCTGTAGATTATCTGCGGAATACCATCAGACGTTAGGGAGGTAGAAGGTTTCAAGGATCTTAATACTCAACACTTCATGGGGATGCACCATTATTTCACAAAAGTGGGTTGACGATAGTGTTCCATGGCCATCATTCAACGTGGACTTCATAACAGGAACTACATCGCAGAAAGACCTTTCATTGGAAGAGAATACGGAGGCGAAAAATGCCGAAAGAGCCTCAGCTTTCAGAGTAGGAGACGAGAAAACGTTCCCTTCTAGATCTTCGAGTGTTGGCAAACTCGGTTGCAGCTTTATTTTGTACTTTATTAGAGAGAAAAGACATCTTGGACTCGATCCGGTGGTAGCTCTCTTCACCTTATATGTATTTAAGGAATCTCCTGATTTGCCGACCTCTGTGGGCTGACCCGAAGGGAACACCTCATTCACTCACATTTGTATCTACCCGAAGGGTGACTCAACAGCTTCTCGGCTGTTTACATAAGGTCAGTCCTGCCGTCCTCACGGTTCGTCTCTTTCTTCCTTTAGCTTATGAGATGGCTGAAACTTGAAGTGACTCTTGGACGGGTAATTTCTCCAACTCTTCTTGTCTTTTCCGGGCTCTGAAGAAGGCGACGACGCCGAAACGTAAGCCGCAATAAAGAGTTGTACCCATCTTGGCTACGCTGAACAAACCACTCGTCTATACCACCGAAGACACATGTTATCACAGGGTGTTTTTCAAACTAACTGCCGTCCAATGTTGCCGTTAGGAATGTTCATCAGCACATCGCTTACCTGCAGTTGTGTCTTTAAAACTCCTTGAAAACAGTGAAATCCATCGAAGATGAAGCAGAGAACAAGAGGAATCTTGTCTAAAGCAATCTATCACGAGAGCACCTTGAGAACTTCTATAAAGGCCTGAAATCCTATAGCCCTTTGAAATGTGATGCGAATCGTATATACTCTATCATAGGATTTCAAGAGGAGCTAAGAACAAACATGGGTTGTCGTGGCTCTCCTTGGCTTTCCAGCTTTTGTCAATTCTCACGGTGTTGTCAGTGTGGCATACTTTGGCCGTGGAAAAATGGAAATGATAAGCAAAGCTTTATTGACACTCGGCACGGGAGCGAAGTACAAAAATCAAGCGCTGTTTAGAAGTTTCTCGTTTTCGACCATCTTGCTCTTCGCTGGCATTCCACTGGGAAGAGGAACTCCTTTCGATTCGGGCAGCGCGAACTGGAAGAGCAGGACGTCGAGGAAACCGAGCGCCGCCATCATCAAGTAGGGAAAACCGGTAATGCTGACAGGCTGAAACAGGGTAGCGAGATGGGGGATGAGCTCCATTTTGTGGACGTATGTATTCTGGTCTGCTAAACCACGGAGTGGTTTTCCTTAGTCAGAAAGGCTTGATGGGCGGGATCACTATACGATTTGGGTAGGTTCTGTAGAGGCTGATTATAATTTTGTGAAAAGTGGCAGGAGAGGAACGCCGGTTTGTGCCATGGCTGCACGACCGATTAGTTAGTGTTTTATGTGAGAGACGAGCGTTCTACCCCTCCCCCACTACTCGCCCAACTGTCCTCTCTCCCCCCCCCCCCAACCCCCTGGGCTTGCACGAGAGTCCAATGGCTGCGTTACGAGATAGTAGAGACGCAGACATGTGCAACGCCTCTGTCTAAAGGGCGGGGGGGGGGGGGGGGAAGAACGCCACTCCGCCGTATTATACGTATGATGGTGATATAAAAGCAGTAAAGGAAGGGGCCGTGGAAGGCTGCACTTTAGGGAAACGCTAGGGAGGAAACAGAGGTTCCTCCTGCTCGCTTACCGCTATTTCATGTTGATAAACATCATGAGGGCCAGCATTGGTTCTCACCAAACTGAAAGCCAGCGGTCCGAAGACGTTTCCTAGTCGTCCACACACGTTTATGTGAGAGTTTGCGAGGTTTCTGATGGCTGTCGGATAGAGCTCTGCTGTCACCAGGAGGAACTGAAAAGGACAACTTCAGGCGAGAGTCCTGAATTCAAAAAACCCATGCCCTTCAAACCTGCAGGAATACGCATCCGGTTGTGCCGAAAGCGAGAAGAGTCAGGGTTCGCACCAATAATACGTATTCGCTCGTCTTGCCTGAAGTATTAAAAAGATGCTCAAGAGGGGATCAACTTCATAGCCCATGCCAGAGTAGGCCATTTCTCTTTCTATGCATCCGAACTATTTCTTCAAAAAAAAAAACCCCAGATGAAAACGCTGATGGTCACAGTTGCATCGTAACTATGTTAGGACAAAGCAGTAAGTGACGGACTGTACATGGAATGGGCCCCGCTCTCTAGACGTGCACTTCAGAATGTTTTTGGATACAAACTGCATGAGCGTGACCTCGAAACCGTCACCGTAGGCACTTTCTGTAGAGTGACAATGGCTACGACTGTCTGAGACTCGACGCGCAATATGCTGCCCCACAAGCGAAAGCCTGCTTCCAACTGTTGTGCTAGACAAGCTCGCACCATCGTTGTGTGGTGAAACATGTGCGTGAGTGGTGCATGGGCTTGTTTACATTTCGTAGATGATAGCGGGCAGGTAGGTCCAGTCCGAAGATTGTACTCGACTGGAAATTCCTCGAGAGGTGATTCGAGGCCGACTCCTGAAGTTCTTTTTTGTCCCTTCGAGTAGATTTGCTCGCTTCCGGTAGTTCCCTTTCCGCAATACAGTGCATGGCAAGCGTGCAGTATTTTAAAGTTCACATTTCTTTCAAAACTGCAGCGGCAAAGGGCCCCATTAACCTGGTGCAGAAAAGTCAGTATCTTTGTTACGACAGAAACAGCGAGTTCGGATGCACTGACAAAAACCTCAAGAACGAAACAGGGACGGGACTGTGATGCTTTCTGTACTCATCCAAATTCGCACTCTAGAATCCAGAGCGTCCGTTGTGCATGCTAACAAGGGAAGGATACGGAACCATTAAAGCTCGGAGTGGTTAGGTTGCTATTAAAGCAAATGCGAAGCCAAAGTTAATTGTCGGACCATGAAATGTAAAGGAGAGAGCATCTGCTTGTAGAATTGGTGATCATGCCTGAAGGATAATCAGGCTTTCGCTTGGGAGATCCAGGAAATTCTAAGAAGGGGAAAACAGACTTGATTTCCACATGAGAAAACCTAGAATTCCTCTACTACGATGGCACGATGGACCTGGGAATTCCCCGGTGGCCAGTTACACAACGAGATCGACCACATCATCTTCAATCGCAAGTATTGCCTGACCGACGTCTCCATTGTCACCAAGTTCTACACGGGATCGGACCACCGCCTCCTTCGCGCGAGGTTCCGCTTTTCGCGTCAAGGAGAGAAGGCCGCGAAGTTCAAGAAGAGGAGTCCCAGAACGACCATCAACTGGTATCTATTCACCTCTCTTGCCGGGTTTGAGAAAACACCTTGGCGCGGCTGTTCACACGCTACCTGACGGAGTGCAAGGTTCCATCTCAGTGGAAGACCAGCAAGATCGTCTTGCTATACAAGAAGGGAGATGTGCACGACATTGGCAACTATCGCCCGATCTGCCTGTTGTCCGTAGTCTACAAGCTGTTCACTCGAGTCATCCTGAATAGGATTAGTAGAACGCTGGACGAAGGACAGCCATGCGAACAAGCATGATTTCGGAGAGGATTCGGCACGAGCGACCACATTCACACCATTACGAAGCTCGTCGAAGTGTCGCGAGAATACAAGCTGCCGCCGCGCCTTACGTTCGTCGACATGAAGAAGGCATTCGACTCCGTCCCTCCGTTTCCAGTAGCAAATGTTTTTGTGTGACTAGAAATGTGGTTGGAGTGGGCAAGCGTTTTGACGTGCAAGCATTTATTAAAACAATTCCTGTGCGCCTAAACTCAATACAATGAGAAAATTGTAAATTGTGACTCAACGGTTCTAGGAATCCCGACATTTGAAGTGTGCAGCATCACTCATCAGCGCTCCCTTTCACAGCTAATGCCCCAATTAATGGTCCCACTAGTAAGAAACTGGCCTTTCAGAGACGAACACGATGAAGCCTCACTGACCACTGTTTGCATGTTTCAACCCCATTGCTTTGAGTTTATAGCCACCTTCTCGCAACATACTCTAAGGCTGTTCACAAATTCATTGAGTATTACTGACAGCGACAGAATCTATGCCTCTTTGTAGCTCGTTTCGTTCTTCGAGAAAACCTTTCCTACTGGCTTTACATTTCACAAAACAGCTCGAAATTGTGGCTGGAGTGGCTCTCAACACAACAGATTTGGGGTGGCGGTTATCGCCCGATCTGTTGGTAGTCTACAAGCTGTTTGTTCACTCGAGTCATCCTGAAGGGTATCAACACAACGCTGTACGAAGGACACCCATGCGAACAAGAAGGATTCCGGAGAGGATTTAGCACGATCGACCACATACACATCATCACGAAGCTCATCGAAGTATCGCGAGAGTACGAGGGGTTTGGCAAGGGGATACCATATTCCCGAAGCTCTTCAGCGCCAACCTCGAAAACGTCATGCGCGAACTAGAATGGGAAGACATGGGAGTGAAGGTCGACGGCCGGCAGCTGCACTATCTTTGCTTCGCTGACGACATCGTGCTCATAGCAGCGAGCATCAGTGAGGCGGAGCGAATGCTGGCCGGCTTCGATCGTGATCGATCGTGTACAACGTTGGACAGCAGCTGAATCTTACGAAGACGATGTTCATTAGGAAGGACAAGTTTCTGATGCCTCATTCTCGCTCAACGGAACGAACAACTCGAAATGCTTCAGCTACGAGAGTCTAGGCCGCCAAGTCAACATGGTCAACAATCTAGCGCCAAAGCTGGGCAGGGAGAAACGAGCGGCTAGGATAGCTTTCAAGAACGTCGAAGTCGTCGGGAGGACGAAAAACGTCCGACTCCTTGCCCACCTATCCGGCTCTACTCTTCTTCGCGTGCTAACATACGCCTCAGAGATCTGACTGAGCTACGCGAAAGCAGCATGAACACGCGATCAACGTCGCGCGGCAGAGAATGGAGAGGACGATGCTCGGAGTGGGAGACGAAGCTCGGAACTTCCTCGAAGTTCGAAGACCAGAGACGCTGTCGCATAGACCCCTCGAAAATTAGGTGGACCGACTACGTAATGCGCCTCGCAAACACCCGATGGACGAGAGCCGGGATTCAGCAGGTGTCAAAAAAACACCGGAACGCCCACCAACGCGTTGGTCGGACTTGTTCGTGGAAGCCCTGAACGAACGATATGACGGTCTTATGCCCCTTGAGCGAGGATTATCCAATGGAACACTCTGGCACGCGACAGCGACGAATGAAGACCTGCTGATGCCCGCTTGAACAACTCGATAATTAGTAGGACGACAGATGATACAAGTCACTCATGAAAAATTTAATGTACCACAACTATATTACTACATCAGCAAAATCAAAGCTAACTAAAACTTATCTGTCTCTATATCATTTTTAACAACTGAAAGCTGAGCAAGGTTCACAGTTAAGAAGAAGCCTCGCCAGAGGCTCTGCAGAAAACGGTCATTAGGGATGACCAGCCAACAATTTTCAATGTTTAAACCGGAGGTGGAGAGAAATCCTGCCCATATTTACTATAGGACAAGCGGTTAATTAATAGATAACTAAATGCCCTTCAGATTGTAGACTTGATGTAAAGTTGTAGGTAGTCGTAGATTGTCCAAACAACTGCTGAAATCCAGAAAAAGAAAGCCAAACTATGAAAGACGAGAAATCCTCATGTGAAGCGGAGAGGCATGAGTCATGACGGGTGACTTCTGTCGCTTTCTGCCGACAGTGGATCCCGGCGAAGCCGGCGACCAGCGCTGGGTAAGGAAGCATCCCTAGGTTTGGGCTACGTTCCTAGCGTGGCCCACCATACCCGAAGCCGGCGAAGCCGGCAAGCCTGGCGTGGCCCGCACGTCCAGCGTCAGTCGCCGGCGACGGACGCTGTTGTCCTATGAAGGGACTCCATGTCAGCAGCACTTATACAATCATTCGAACAAACAAAGCGGATTAGTTCATGAGTGTATGGCACAATTTCTACATAACCACATCCAAGAACGCCACATGCTTCCAGATTAAAAATTTTCTAGAAACATTACTTCGGAATAAAACGCATGATTTTATGATGCTTTTTGGATACTTCCTAATGAAATTCCGTGATATGATTTTGCTCGCCACCCTCAATTTTCTGTTTTCTGGTAATTTTTTAGGTCATTTTCCCAGAAATTTTTTTTCCAAAAATGCCCAGAAAATCAGAAAACAGTAATTCCGCCGATCTCTAATCGAACATTAATCGAGTATTTTTAAATTTGGGCTTTCCCGGTTCATCCCCGGTTTGAAGGCTTCTTGAACATAGAATTTCCATGGAAGAGACGGCATGCGGATAGAAAGTCGCTCAGTCGCTCTTCGTTTTCGCTCCTTGAGGAAGTTCCATGTGGTCCTAGCCTCCATTCGTATTGGTCATTCGTACCGACGGTAGCGTTAAAGTCCCCAACAACAACTTCGTAGTAGCTCTTCTCGTCGTTGACAGTCCTTCCGAATAGCTTGTAGAATTCCTCCTTTTCTTCGTCTGTGGCCGCAGATATTGAAGCATATCCGTTTATGATGGAGATGGTTCCTTGATCTTTGGTGTCCAGACGCAGAACAGCTACTCGCGAGCTGACGATCTTATAAGAGTTACTAGGTGGTGCACTGTCGAATTGACGAGAAATCCAACTCCGCCAATATTCTTTCTGGGGGGTCGAGCGTTCTATCCCCTCGTCCCCCTGGCCCGCCCACCCCAACCCCCTGGGCTTGCTCGAGAGTCCAGTGGCTGCCTTACGAGATAGTGGAGACGCAGACATTTGCCACGCCTCTGTTTAAAGGGCGGGGGGTAGAACGCCACTCCGCCTTCTTTCTGTCCACCTTTGCTCCGATAATGAGAAACTCGTTGTGGTCGGTCCTTCTTATGACCTACGTTCTGCCTTTCGTTTCCTGCAGGGCGATAACGTCGTATTTGATGTTGCGGCTTCTGTAAAGCAGTGTCCGAAGATCCTGCTCAGATGCGATCGAACGACAGTTATAAGTGCAGACGAATAGGCGGTTTCCGTGTCGTGGTGGGAGGGAGTTTCCGGTACCAATGACGTCTTGGTAGTTTAACTCCGAGATTAGATGGCCCCTCGCCGGAGGTGGATTCAACCGTCGTCGTAGAAGTCCACCTCCGGCGCGCGGAGGACTGGGGTGCGGGTTTAGTTGTTTGAACCGTGGCGGTGATCTGGTTACTCACATGTTCCTGACCAGGGATACATGAGAGCCGCCCATACACGACAAAGCATTGCGTACTGCATGACCGTTTGTGCCGTTGGCCATCACACGTGATGTTCACCCCTTCACCGCGATGAGGTGGCACATGAAGGGGGCCATTGTGAAATAGCACTACGAAATGTTTGAAACATAACAGCTGCTGACGATGACTGCAGCGGATAAAAAATACATCAGTGCAGCCGCTGTAGCAGCAGTGCTCTATGATGCCAGTGGGGAAACAATATTGAGTTGGTGTATCAAACGTGCATGACTGTGCAGGTACGCAGCTGCAGCGTGCCATGAACGAAGCGCCTTAAATAACCATTCTAGACCTTGTTTAGGTGAAGAAACTTTTCCACCTCTGGAGTCGTGAATGTAAAACAGTACCAACGAAACTGGACTCCTTTCTGATGACCTTTTCTGTTGCGATTTGACAGGGAGAGCTTTGTTGATCGTGACAGATCTCTTTAGGCGGTCCAAAAACCTGCATCACCGTGAAGCCGAACCACACCCCTCCTCACCGTGCCACCCCTCTAACCACCGCGCTCCTACTGCTCGGCGGTAGACACAGTTTCCACCCTACCCGAGCTCTCTCTCTTTTGATCGGCCCGCTCTTCGAGCAGCTAGAGGGCCATGGAGCCGAACTGGAAAAGGTCCACAACTCCGTTCACAAGCGCGTTTAGTAGAATATCAGCACGTATTTGGGATCAGCGTTTGAAGTCGCATCATGTGATACACATTTCACCTCAAAGTGCCGCGGTCACCTGTATCCTTCCCTTGTAAGAAGATCAAGTACAGCGAGTGAACGATACGAAGAGGTCGAAAAAAGCCACTAATGACGTCCCGAGCAGTGATTTTTGAAATCAGAGGAGGACGCAAAGTTCTGGGAGTTATATTTATTAACTTTTTTTCTGGAAAAATTTGTTAAATTTCCGGTAGATCGTTAAATTTCGTTAAAAATACAATCAGTTGTGAACTGTTATTGCAAATGAAAATCAGGAAAAACGTTTTATGCTCCCACTTCAATAGGTTAACTTTCAACGAACGCGATGTAACATGCTCCAATGCAACACAATCAAAAAAGTGGACAGAAGATACGAAAATTAGCATAAAAATATTAAAATATTTTTGCTGAATTCAAGAGTTTTCTAGGAGCAGTCCTTATCGGGTGGGTGAAGACTGCAATATCAGTGAAAACCAACCAGAGAATGCTTTCAGCTTGCCTGGATCTCCGGAAAGACATATGCCGTGTAAAAAAGCTTGGAATGCCGATTACAAATATGCCAGCGGAACTTGCTAGGTGGATCTCCTAAGCAAGTACTGGCCGCTGAAAGTTCGCGTTGTCCACTGCATGTCGCGTGCGCTCGTGAAGCGTTGGGCGGAGCATTGCGTAACCAGCGCAGTCATTAGAAGCGCTCGACCAGTTGTGTAGGGGCAGGGTTGCACCTTGCAGGAGGGCGGTGACGGGTTCGGTACCTACATATGCCGGTGTTTTTGCACCTTGTGATTTATCATCGGTGACGCCCTTTATCCTCATTTCCAACGCATTTTTGGACAAACGTCTGGCAACAACTCATTTACCTTTTTCGAACCCTTTGAGGTGGAATGCCTACACATTTTGATTTTCTCGTAATGTAGCTCAAAATCGGGTGCTAGATTCGCTAGATGCCTCAAATAACTCCATGCACAAAGTTTGGACGAAATTGGTGCTTATGGCCTCATCACTCTCACATATTCGTATCCACCCTAACCTGCGATAAGAAGGCCGAAATTCGTAAGCAAATGCCACATTCGTGATCAGCACCCCAAGTATCACCCTCGGCCGAAGCATAGCCGAAACATTTTTTCGACTTCGGTAATCGTACAGTACACGTGCCCTTTGATTTTCGAACAGCCGAGCTGTTTCAAGATGAAAAGGCGACAAAGTCTCTGTCCGGAGTTTCATGGGAAACTGAAGGCATTCCCTGGTAAGCGGAAAAGTGATAAACCTATTGGGGAAAAGTCCATTAGAAATTCCGTTAAATTTCTGAAAACTTCCGTCAAGTCGTCAGACCTGATTTTAAGGAAAGATGCAATGCAATTCAACCGTTAAATGTGCATCGCTGGAGAAGATGCCGTGCCCTTGCTGAATCTCGCCAAGACGATGTTCATGAAGGGGACCAATTTCTAACACTTTTAATGGAATCATGATTGAAATGGTCGTTGATTAAACTAGATTTACGAACTATACAAGGACGTGCTGCACGAAAACAACAGAGCAAAACATAGAAGAGATTCGAGGGGTTGTAGCTACAGCTTTTGGCGGTGCTCTTTTCGGAGAAGGATAGACTCGTCGTTCTGTGACGTAAAGAATCTAAACACGAAACTGACTAGGGAGGGGTTTCGACCTTCCATGGAACTTCAAGTTGAAGCCAGGATCATTAGAAAGAGCTCAGAATGCTGATTACGAATATGGGTGTGAAAATTGCAAAATGATATTCCTGAGCGAGTTATGGCTGGCCGAAATCGGGGGCCCCACCACAGGCTGGCAGTGCGACAAACGGAGCGCGAGAGTGGTGAGTCATCGAGGCTCCGTGAGAAGGGCACGCCAGCTGCGGCGATGGGGCAGGAGTAGTGCTCCCGCTCTTTAGATGCGACGTCGTTGGTTCGGTTTCCATTGCTGCACCGGTCTTTTTGCAAATCATAATTTATCTTCGAAATGACCTTTCTTGTGAATTACGACACGTGTTTGATTAAAAAGCCGGGAAAACTACCATACACGTTTGTGAAAATGCTTGAAGGAATATGGTGACATTTTTATTTACTATTTTGCACAAATGGAGTCTAAATCATGTATTGAATCTCACCATTGTGAACACCGTCTTCTGAAATCGCGACTCGCACCTTATCTCATACTACAGTGGGAGCATTAAGACTCCGATAGACTTTGTCCTTGTGAAGGATCGTAACCGATGTCTCGTCACAGACGCGAAGGTCGTGCCGTATGAGACGGTCGCTACACAGCACCGACCGCTGATCTGCAATTTGAAGATCGCCCCTCCGAGGCTGAAGCCGGTCGAGCGATGCGGTGCACAATTCGCATCACAGCTGCTTCATTCTCTCTCATTCCCCACCAGAATCAAGTGGTGGCGAATGAGAGAGAATGAAGCAGCTGTGATTTCTTGCGTTCGGTTTACGACAGTCACGACTATCGACGAAACTTGGAAGAAGGCGACCGACGCGATTCGTCAAGCTGCGCAGTCGGAACTCGGCAGTACGAAGCTTGGGCGACAGAAGGCCGACAAGCAGACATGGCTGTGGACAGACGACATGGAAGCAAAACTTCGAGAGAAGAAGTCGCTTTATGTGTTTCTCGGTGAAAAGACGGCCGATAACTGGCGGAAATACCAAGAGGCCAAGAAACCTGCGAAGAAGGCTGTGGCTGTTGCAAAAACCACTCATTATGGAGATCTCAACGAGAAGCTCGAGTCGCGGATGGTGAGCGGTATCTGTACCGACTAGCAAAGCTGCGCCATCGGCAAACCGAAGATATTGAGAAGTTCTTGATATTGAGAAGGAGGATATTGAGAAGCATCAATAATGAGAACGGCCATCTTCTTACGGTCCGCAAGAAGGCATTGAAGCGATGGCGCGATTACTTTGAGGAAATCTCTACGGTAAAAGTTCCTCATCCAGCCATCCCTTCAACGGCTCCAACCCACGGCCTCGTTCTAAAGATCACCGGAGAAGAGATTGAAGCAGCTTTGAAGAAGATGAGGCCAGGCAAAGCGATTGGGCCCGATGACGTGGCAGCTGATTTATGGAAGTTTAATATTGGTACCCTGCTGAGTGGTTGGCGATCTTTAATCAGGTTGTGACGGAGAAGAAGGTGCCTGAGTGTTGGCGCCAAAGCACGACAATACCGATTTGGAAGAAGAAGGGCAGTCCTGCAGACTGCTCCAATTATCGTCCGATTCGCTTGCTTTCGCACAGCATAAAGATCTTTGAGCGAATTGCCGATGGACGAATTCGTGACATCGTCCAGCTTTCCAGCAATCAGTGCGGCTTCGTAGCTGGCTGTGGCACCATTGATGCCATACATGCCGTCCGCCTCTCGTTGGAGAAGCATCGCGAGAAACAGAAGCCAGTGCATATCGCCATCCTCGACTTAGAGAAGGCCTTCGACCGCGTACCGCGTGAAGTGATATGGTACGCCCTGCGGCATCATGGAGTTCCTGAAGAGCTTAGAGAGTGTGTCGAATTCATTACTCTTGTCCAAAGAGTGGAGTTCAAGCTGCAGCTGGAACCTCGATGGAGTTTCCCATCTAGGTTCGGAGTGCACCAAGGTTCTGCGCTTTCCCCACTCCTCTTTGTTGTCGTCATGGATGCTATCACACCAGACCTTCAAAAGCCCGTCCCCTGGACGTTGCTTTATGCCGATGACGTGATGCGAAGATAAAGGTGAACTCGAGCGAGATCTGCAAGCTTGCTGCGATCGTTTGAAGCGGTTTGGACACAAACTGAACGTGAAGAAGACCGAATATCTAACGGACGTTACTGAGTCCAGCTCCATCAAGGTTAACGGCATCGAGCTTTCACGCACTGCGGTCTTTAAGTACCTGGGATCAGCAGTCGCGTATGACGGCAGACTGATGGTCGAAGTGAATTCACGCGTGAGTGCAGCTTGGCCCAAGAGGGGCTTGTTGACTGGCGTGCTCTGCGACAAGAAGATACCAGAGCGCTTTAAGTCGAAGATCTACAGAACAGTCATCCGGCCAGTAGCAATGTACGGCGCTGAGTGTTAGCCTGCGACCAAGGAAGTTGAAACGCGCCTCAGCGTCATTGAGACGAAGATGCTGCGCTGGACGGCTGGAGTCACGCGCATGGACCGCATCCGAAACGACGTCTTTCGGCAGAAGTTCGGTGTCGCGCCGATAGCTGACAATGCGCGAAGCTCGCTTACAATGGTACGGCCACGTTCTGCGTGGAAAGGAAGAGGGCGTCTGCAAGATAGGCCTTAACTTCGAGGTCATAGGAAAGCGGCCTAGAGGGCGCCCGAAGCAGCGCTGGGCTGATACATTACATAAGGACTTGAAAGTAGCTGGTGTCCACTATACTTGTGCTTTTCCAAAAATTTTCGAATGAACGAATGATCGAATAACCACATTTTTTGGTTATCCGAATTTCCGAATAATCGAATAACCCCATTTTTCGAAAATTCGAATGAACGAATAATCGAATAACCCCAATTTTTCAGTTATTCGAATTTCCGAATAATCGAATAACCCTGTTTTTCGGTTATTCGAATTTCCGAATAATCGAATAACCCAATTTTTCAGTTATTCGAACGAACGATTAAACGAATATCCGAATAAATCGAATAATCGAATAAACTTCACACATAATAAGGACAGTGAGATTTTTCCTTTAATTAAGACGTCGTCCAACGTGGGTGAGTGTTCAACAGACACGCCGAAAACGTCGTCCAACATTGGTCGGAGTTCAGCTGACGTGCCGAAGACGTCGTCCAACGTGCTTGGCAATTTGGAAGAGTAAGGGAGACCCGTAAAGGAGGAACCACTAACCGCGGAATGCCTTCAGCTTCCCATGGAACTTCGAACATACCTACGTCTTGTGAAAGAGATCGAAACGCTGATTACAAATATTTGTACCAAATTTGCCAAACAGATTTCATAAGCAAGCACTAGCTGCCCAAAGTCTGCGGAATGTGTACCGCGTGCGTTGATGCAGCGTGGACGCAGTGTTGCGCAATCAGCATTGTCGTTAGCGGCCTGGCCACCTTAGGCGGCGGCGCAGCGGAAGTGTTCTCGCTTCACAAAGAGTGGTCATGGGTTCGATTCCCGCACACACCATTGTTATTGCGTTTTGCGATTTATCGTCAGTGAGAGCTTTTATCGCCATTTCCAACGCATTTTTGAACAAAAGCATGGCAACAAATGTCATTTACGTTCTTCGAGCTCCTTGTAAGTGGAAAGGTGAGCATTTTTGATTTCCCCATTAAGCAAGCCAAAAACCGTATTCACTCGGCGCGCGGGAAAAATACGCGTGTCGTGAAAGAGTTAACCTGCCATAAGAAACCGGAAATTCAGAAACCGATGTCAGATTCGTGATGAGCAACCCAATTCGTAGCGAAGTATGAATAACTATTTTTTCGACCTCGGTAGTACAGTGCATGGGTCCTTTTTATTTTCGAACAGCCAAGCTGTTTCAAGATGAAGAGGTGTTGTAGACAAATAATATTCTTTACACGAATGGAATCAAAAATATACTAACCAACTGGTAAGTATAGCTAATGATGCAACAACCTTCTTGAGTAATGACGGAGGAATGCAAAAAACGTGTGCTTTATAGCGAGTGAAAGGTTTTGATCGAGAGGTCAATATCGATCGATATTGTTGATTGTAGCTTGACAGTGAAGTTTCTTTGTTTGTATGTCAATGACAGTTAGGCAGCCCGTCCCTGCCGTAGCGGTCCCGTGTGGAAAAATTTTCTGTTCAACTTAGCATTATTAGATTGGTGCAAAAGAAATGCAGGTTTTCTGTCTTATTGGTTTTAACACTATTTTCCTATGAACTAACCATAAGACTTTTCATAAGGTGTTATACATTGCTGGAAAGCTCATTATATGCGATTTCTATGTATGTATATGGAATTTAACTCAAATCGCTTATTTAGTAAGATAATTTGGTTTTTATTTTCAGATGTCTAAACGCGATTTTCGTCAAATTTACTTCTGCGAATTGAAACTGGGCCGGACTTCCGCACAGACCGCTCAAAATATAAACGAAGTATGGGACCAGGAAAGGATCAGCTAACGCACAGTACGAAATGGTTCCAAAAGTTTCGTGCCGGCAACACCAGCCTCGAAGACGAACTGCATGAGAGCCGTTGATAATGATCCATAGACGGCGTCAGTCGAAGCTGATCCGCGCAAACCACGCGAGATATTGCCGAGGATCTCGACGACGATCACACTACAGTTGTTCGCCATTTGAAGCAAACTGGGAAGACCAAGAAACTAACGATAAATTGACCGAAAGTCAGAAAAATCGTCGTCTTGAGATATCGTCGGCCCATCTTTTGCCCAATGCCAACGATCCGTTTCTCGAACGGATTGTGACTTCCGATGAGAGATGAATACTTTATGATAACAGGCGCGTTTGCCTAGTGGCTGAATCAAAAAGAAGTTCCCCGACATAAGCCAAAGCCGGAAAATTTTACGAAAATCGCGTTTGGACATCTAAAAATAAAAACCAAATTATTTTTGAACAACCGCCTTAAATCAAGTTCCATATATTAGGGGGGGGGTCAAAAGTAATGAGACACCCCATGCCGTGTCCATATATCTCGTGGCTGGAGTCCGGTTTTGTGCTTATCGTATTTGTATGTTTGTATGCTACTTACTGAAGCCCATCTGAGAAGTTACCAGTTCCGCCCTTTCCAGAAGCATGCCAAAAACCACAGCCTGTCTCATGCCGAAACCCCAGTCTGACGAGTCGACCTGTGTCGCGCAAATCTCCCCCAATTCCCAACCCCGAGCAGCCTGGGCTCAATATTCACGCAGGATGAGAAGTACGTCTTCTACCTTAACCCTGCCAAGCAGCGAGTCTGGGTGAGGCCTGGTGAATTGTTACCGACCTTCGTTCGGCAAGATGTTTCGGCGAGAAGCATCTTTGGAGCTTTTGGGTCAGCGCCCATGGAACGGTTTACTGGAGGCTGTTTCCCAAGAGCACCACGATAAACTCCAAGGCCATGGTGAACGAAATAGAGGAGATGGGCCGGCGACTCGCTCTTATTCATTCGCAGCGCTTCAAGAAGGTTCTCCTCTTCGACAACGCCGCACCCCATCGGGAACAAGTAAGCACGGATAAGCTTGGCCAGCTGGGCTACGTTCACATGCCTCACCCACCGTATTCGCTGGACATCTCTCCATGCAACTACCACTACTACTTGAGCCTACAGGACTTCCTAGTCGGAAGGGACACAAGAACCCAAGCAGTCCTTGACAACCATATCGAGCACTTGATCAGCACCAGGCTCAAGCAGTTCTGTAAGGATGGGATCAGGAAGTTGATTGAGCGATGGTAGCAAGGTCATTGCCCTTAATGGCAAATACATTCCTCAGCATCGTTGAGTTGTAATTGAGTTATAAGGAGATAAAGATTTTTTTCGTTTTGTCTCATTACTTTTGCCCCCCCCCCTAATATTAGGTTGTGCGGAAAATTCTCAGCGTTTTGTGTTATACTGTTTGTTCTTGTTACTGTTTGTTCTTCATCGTCTATTATTAAGTAAAGATTCAACTTGCATTGCGCATTAATGCTACTTTCTGTACAGAAATTTTCGCTCTATCTGGCTAAATAAATTATGTTTTAAGGTTTTATTACAATTTTGTTCTTGAAGGGCTTTTAGAAAGATGTCGAAGGAGTATTTTCGAAAGATATTTAATTTTAACTTCAAATTGGGACAATCCGCAGCCGAGACAGCCCGACAAATCAACCAAGTGTGGGGGCCTAATAGTTCTGGAGAAAGCACTGTATGCAAGTGGTTCAGTAAATCTTGGACCGGAGATTTCAGCCTCGAAGGTGCTTTGAAACGCCTTGGGAAGGTGAAAAAGCTCGAAAAGTGGGTGCCGCACGAGTTGAATGATCGGCAAAAATTGTCACGTTTTGAGGTTTGTTCTTCTCTACTTTTACGCAACAAAACTGACCCGTTTCGGGATCGAATCATCACTTGTGAAGAAAAGTGGATTCTGTATAATAACACGAAACGTTCCGGACAGTGGTTGGACGCCGACGAACCCCTAGGCATTTTACAAAGGCGATCCTCCACCAAAAAAAGGGAACGGTCACTGTGTGGTGGTCGGCGGCTGCTGTGATCCATTACAACTTTTTAGCGCCTGGCCAAACGATCACAGCAAGGTCCTGCAGTAACGAAATCGACGAAATGCACCGAAAATTGCGGCAACTTCAGCCAGCATTGGCCAACAGAAGAAGCCCGATTCTTTTGTACGATAACGCCAACCGACTACCACCTGTTCAAACACTTTCAGATCTTTCTCGCTGGTAAAACCTTCATCAATCAGGACCAAGCCAAAACAGCTTTCGTGGAGTTCGTCGAATCTCGACCACATAATTTTTTCGCTGATAGAATAAGTCGGCTGTTGGCCCGTTGGTAACAGTGTGCTGATTCGAACGGTGCTTATTTCGACTAAATCTGATAAGATTTGAGAAAGTTATGGTAGTTCACTCAAAACGCTGAGAGCTTTCTGGTCAACCTAATACATACTTAGAAAGCGCATGTAATAACCTTTCCAACAATGTATAATACCTTATGAAATGGCCTTAGTTTGTTGTTAAAAATAGTGTTGAAACAAGGGAAACAAAAAAAAAACCTACATCACTTTTGCACCAACCTAATAGAAGCGCTGGGAACGATTGGTTCCGACAAAAAGGCATTTTGTCGTAGGATCAAAATCGATCAGAAGCTCAATACCTATAGAGATCTTCAATTTTTGCCCGAGGTCCACTGTTCGAGGATGGGGAGTGGAGCTGCCTGCAGTCAATTTGGGGCTAGAGTGAAGTGGAGGACCGTGCTTTGGGGCATCAAGTGGGTCGTCGAATGACCTTGGGGACGAGGGCACTGATCAGAAGAAGATTCGACATCACTGAACCTTCTGGTGATGCCGATATTAAGCGTAGTGGTGGGGGGGGAGGGCTGGATGGCTTCATACTGGCTTCATAAAACTACTCACCTGATCAAGGTTGGAACACAATAAAGGATAAGGATAAAGGACGGCGGTACTCAATCCCCTTTGGGATGCGCCAAGCATTCTACTTCTACGGGATATCGTAGAGGAGATTTGAATGCGTATCTGGCCATACATGACTTGCCGTGGCCAGCCGATGAACAAGTCTGCGCTCTCTCCTTCCCAGATAAGTCTGGTACCACAGTTCACTGATCCCGGAAAGATGGAAGGCTTGGTTGGCCTAGGCGGGAAATCCAAACCAGGAACATGGTATCGGGTGCACGCGACAGCCGGCACCTCCTCCGGCTGCGCTACACGCACCCAGAAAGGTTAGCACAATAGGGTTCTCAAATATTGCCATCTGTACTGCTAGGGAGTGAACAAGGCTGAGTTGGTATAGCAAGCAGCTTTAATTGATTGTTCTTGGCTTAGTGATACTGCAACATCAGCAGCAAGTGCGTGACTGAGCACTTATACTATGTACTAGCACTGAACTAGATCTTGTACTACACCTGCACTAGGTACCGCTGTGTTTAGTATTAATGCAAAAGAGAAGTAGCTAGAATTGAATTGGTGCGGATCAGCTTCACTGGGAAATTTTGGATAGGAGTTCACGGATATATTACAATTACAAACAGCATACCACGGCACCTTTGACATTGCCCAGGAAGATGATCCTTAACTAACGTGCTCTTGCGTATCGTATAATAGAAAAAATATGATCTAGTCATGATTTACAAGTTGGTAAATGGTATGGTGCCCTCTAGTTTTATTCGGTCTCTTCTTCTCCTACAAGAGGTGCTCAATGAAAAATTCAACTTCCCAGAGCAAAAGCAAGGTAAGATCCGCATTTTTCACATATGGAGCAGGGGTCGAATTTTTGAAGCCTTTAAAGGAAAACAACATACCAAACACCCAAAGGCAATTTGAAAGACTGGTTGACGGGTATCACCAGAAAACTTTGTAGTTTGATGTTCTTGTGGTATTGCGTTATGGTGCAAGCCACAAGTCACTTATTTAGTCATCTGTTATCTTGTGTTTGAATCATATGTGAACTTATATATATACCCCCTAACTTATATATTATATATACCCCTATACATATACCCGCGTACAAAAATAAATAAATAAATAAATATTTGAATGCGTTTTCGGGAACTATTGTATGGGGCGGTTTCTGCGTCTCCTACCAGCGCGCGCTATTTCGCAAGGCCTAGGGCGATTTGAACTTAATATAATTGGCTTATAAAGCATTTCCGCAAAAAACGACTATGATATTCGTTCTTCTCATGGCAGACTACCCCTAGTAGACCTATTTTAAACAAGATCTAGTGCGATACACTAAATACAATAGTACTCGTTTTCGTAACGGCGAGATCCTCGACGGTGTGCTATCGAAAACAGTCGTCACCGGAATGAACGTCGCTTACAAAGATCATCAGTATGTCACTTTCCAAACAAGCAAGTATTCGAAATTCGAATATTATTCGAATTTTCGAACCTCGAATAATCGAATTCGAATAATTATTCGAAATTGCGAAACTCGAATAATCAAATAATCGAAAATCGAATTCGAATAAATTATTCGAATAATTATTCGAATTCGATTATTCGAGCACAAGTATAGTGTTCACCCTGATCTAGCGCTGGATCGGGAAAGGTAGCGGACTCCGCTACGAACGGGACAAACGCTGAAGAGGAAGAAGAGTAAGAAGAAGTTTCTAACAACCTTGACGTTCATGGAACAAAGCAAAAAAATGTGTGAAGCAAAAAGGTCAGTAGAATGTACTATGAGGAGAAAGAAATCTCGTTGATCTACTGCTCTTTTGATTGATGTGGAAGCCCAAAATGTCGTGGATGCACTTTTCTTCACTCACTATGTCCTTTTCACCAGCAAAGGTGGTATCCTTCTTCTTGCTGAATTTGGGGTGCCAGACGACACCGATGCACAAACTCGTGAGGAGGAGAAGATCGCTAGAAGGTTCGCAGCTATTCTACGTGACGGTACTGCAGCTTCATTTGATGTGGAAACGGATGAAAATTTGATATCAGATGTGTCTATGATGAAGAGTCCGACTGGAGTCATTGCGATGACGAGCGCGAAGAAAACTTGAGCACTATTCAAGAGAATGTTATTCACCTTGACACCACAGCCGTAGCTGTCGATCAGGCATGCTCGTCTGTTTCATGTCATTTTCAGTGTAGGAGTAAAACATTTTCTCTCTGGGTGACGAAGGCTATCCAGCACTACAGAAGCTCGTGGTGTGGCCCTCCGATTTCGGCAGGCTATAACTCGCTCAGAAATTTCATTTTGCAATTTTGACACACATATTCATAGTCAGCATTCCGAGCTCTTTCTAATGATCCTGGTCTGAACATGGAATTCCATGGGAGATCGGAACCCCTCCCTAGTAAGTAGAACCTTCGCGTTGCCGTGGCATATTGCAACCAGCCTTCTCACAAAAACGTGCCGCTGGTTTTCCTAGAAAAACGTGGTCGACACCACTCACCTGCAAATTCGATCGCAAAGATGCAGGACATGCAGGCAGAGACCACCGACACAGTGACTAAGTGCAGCCGTTTCCGGCCTATGGACTTTCCACCAAGATGATCCACTACTGCTACCTGAAGAGAATCTGTCTCCCGTATAGCTATTTAACTGCGATACTATCATACTGCCTTCAATACGTAAGCACCGTGACCCTCCTCGTCCATTTTTGTTACATTACATTACCATAAGGTGCATTGGAAAATGTTCAAGTTTCTACGCGGGTAGGAAGGATGAAGGTTAAGGTATTTCAAAGCCCAGGTACACCGCCCTGTAGATTGCGGTTTACTCTAACTTCGTCATTTTTTCAGTGTACGTATGCTACCGGTAGGGCGCGTGTGGCGCAGTCGGAGGAGGCGTGACTGTCGCGTGCACTCGATACCAGGTTACTGGTTCGGATTTCCCGCCCAGGCCAACCGAGCCTTCCATCCCTCCGGGGTCGGTGAATTGGTACCAGACTCGTCTGGGAAGGATAAAGCGTTGACTTGTTCATCGGCTGGCCACCGCAAGTCATTGTATGGCCAAATACGCATTCATGTCGCCTCCACGACATCCCGTAGAAGTAGAATGCGCTGGCGCATCCCAGAAGGGATTGAGTAACGCCGTCCTTTATCCTTTTATCCTTTACGTATGCTACAGTTCTAAAGCTTCACTTCGTACTGGATCATTTGTCATGTCGAATGAGATTCGTATGAGTGCAGAGGGCAACCACATTGTTTCCCTCAAAACTTCATGTGTCTAACGTCTACGAAGAGCCGGGACAAATGCGTAGAATCAGTGCCGAATGAGATTTTTGCTACAATACACGTGTGAACTTTGACTGCAATAATTTCCCGGATCCGCCATGTACATTGTCAAGACGCCAAGATTTGACGTCGCGGCGGTCAGAAACTCACCAACGATCCAACCGCCCATCGTAGCACACCGGAGAAAGCGGTGTTCCAATAAAGGGACCCTTCGATTACGTGTAGGTTGAAAATGAGACCATAGGTGATGTAGCTCACGGAGAACCTTAACCACAGTGGTTGATCCAGAGCTGTAAGGCGAAGATATGTAGGAACAACAGTTCGGCCATATATCAAGCAAAAACATGGGAAACACGAAAAGAGGGGTTGTTCCTTCTTAAGCTTCGCAATTAAGATAGGAGCTTAATCAAATGATCCTGTCCTAGAAACTGACATTCGTTGTAATTGATGCAGCCCTTCATTTAAATAAAATTCCAGAAGCAATCTGTGTCTTATGAGGCACTAGTGGCTTCGCTAGAAACCTAAGGAACATATGAAATGTCCATGAGCTTCCTGATCCTTTGATTTTCTTAATTTGAATTTGAAATGCTCGAATCTGATAAACGGCTTTTAATAGAAGAATGCGAAGCTGTAGCTCGATTAAGAACCAAAGTCTTTGCTTTGATAATGCTTGCTCCATAAATTACAAAACAATTGGCGTATATCGACACTGTGTCAATGTGGACTAGGCCGGGTTAACCGTAATATAACAAAACGTTCGTATGTTGTTGGAATGCTTGCAGGTAGCCTATCCACTGAAAGTGAACCAAAAATTTGCTGCGAACAACGGCCTGCAGGTGAACAACATATTGTCTTCGCGGCGTGATCCTCAAGGCAGTAATCATGAAAGACCTGGAAGTGCTGGATGCTGACTTCTTGTGAACATCTTTCGGTGCCGGATGAGTAGTGAATAGTCTCAGCTTGTTTTTTCAAAGAAATAAGAGGTTTGTCGGCGCTACACTAAAGTCAGCGGTTGGGCTCGCTTACAACGAGAGCCTCCGAAATGGCAGTGAGCTTTGCGATACAACTCTTAAAGGATGTAGGGTCCCGTGTGGGGAGCCCAAAACCATAGTTACTTTTTTCGGAATGCTCTTCTCTGGTCGAAAAAAACGTGTGGATTCGTGAGCGCGGCTGATGTGGCCCGTTGGCGTAGTGGTAGCGGGGTGGCCTCTCGGGCCCCCGCTGTCCCTGATGTTTTTGCACACATCAATTCGTTATTATTATGGGCTTACGTGATCACAGAGTCAATTCGTACACGATGAATCGCTCCGGCATTCTGACGACAAGTCGTCTATATTGACGGATTCCGCGCCCCATTTCGACTGCCGCGCGCGCTCTGGGTCTCCTCCTTCCCCGGGCTATTTCTCTGGGTTTCCTGATTTTCAGGGTCTTCTCAGATATAAGCGCTTCCAGCCTTGTTCATGGGCTTGTGGTCATTCGAGCGGCTCTGCGCGTCCGGGAAGGGTCGTTAGGAGGGGTTTTCGTTCTGCGCGTGTTTCTTGGTCATGGTTTCTCCCGTTTTACTTCTTGCGCGTACCTTGGGGTTCTTACTGTGTTCATAATGTATTGTGTTCGTTGTTCTCATGGACTCGTTTGTG
Organism: Heligmosomoides polygyrus polygyrus; assembly: GCA_947396885.1. Taxonomy (NCBI): domain Eukaryota; kingdom Metazoa; phylum Nematoda; class Chromadorea; order Rhabditida; family Heligmosomidae; genus Heligmosomoides; species Heligmosomoides polygyrus. The sequence goes on along the minus strand of OX377203.1, from coordinate 51,712,415 downwards.
TTCATGCATGTTTTTAGTGTTGTAATCGATTTTGTCTTGTTCCCATGTTTTGTTATCTCTCATATATTTTGTTCGTATGTTACTCTATGCATATATGTTTCGTTTATCTTGTCTAGTGCCTTGCATATTGGGTAGTCATCTATGTTTATCATAGTGTATATTCATGTTATTGCCTTGTCTTATCATAGTGCATTACCATCGATGCTTTTAATGTTTTGTTTCGTCCGCGTGCGCGTGTTATTTATGTTTATTAAAATAAAGGTTTAATTACCCAAGTTTGAGGTGACTTCATTGCGTATCGGTCGCAATCCATCAACTACTTATTACGCGTGGCAGTGCTTTATTCTGTTGGCTGGAGTCACTCTCAATTGGTGCATCGGCCGACTCTGATATTCTGTCTATTCTGGTCGGATCTCAATTGGTGCATCGGCCGATCTGTATTCAGCTGCCGACAACTGGTCCAGTGCGCGTTCACATCGAATCGAGGACAAACAGCGACAACCACAGATCGGAATTTAAACCATTTTCACTTGTTTGAGAGCGCATTTCGGTAGTAGGTTTTGACTTAAGTGATAGTTCGTGTATCAGTGAGGCGCGTACTAGTTTCTAGTCTAAGCAACCTAGTTTAGCTAACTAGCGCGTACAGTTTTCGTTCCTTCATTACCTTTTGTTTTGTTGGATTGTTCCTCGTAGTGAGGAATATTGTTTCCGATGTCGAAGCACGTGTCTTCGTTGAAGGGTCTTCTAGCCACGAGCTGCAAGAAACTGGGGTCAATGTTAGCGCGTTTCAAGGAGGACGGAGACAATAGAAGTGGAAGGAGGGGATAGAGCTGCAGGAGATCAGCGAGCGTGCCGAAGCAGGATCCAGGAGGCACTGGGAGCAATAGAGGAATGCACCTCTAGGATCGACCATCTTCTGGAGCGGTATGCCAGCGCGTACGATCAGCTGGACAAGCCAACCAAGAGTGCGACGGACGAGTACGAGGAGTACTCTAGGCTGCAGATGTTCTCAGCCAAGCCCTGGATTACATGGTAATCCTGCAAGGTCGATTAAGAGCCTTTACGTCGAACACGGGAAGAAGTCGAAGTATGCTGAGCGCTAGTGAGCCAGAGCAACTTTCACAGGACATCGTTCCCCAGACTAAAAGGATCGACCTACCCACGTTGCCCATTCCAAGTTTCAGTGGAAACGTCTGGAACTGGGACAACTTCTGGATACTGATTTCTACCAACGTCCACTAGCAGCCCTACCCGAGATCTTCAAACTCAACTACCTTCTGAACGCATTGAAGGGAGAAGCGCGTGATGCAGTCAAGAGGTTTCAGATCACGAACGAGAACTACCAGAAGGCGATCGAATATCTCCAAGCCAAGTATGGCGACAAAGAGGTGCTCGTACAGCGCTTGATAACCAGGATGGAGACGGCGGCTCTGCGTTCACCATCCGTCAAGGATCAGCGCGTATTGCTGGAACAGCTCCAAGCCATCATGTCGCAACTGAGAGACAAAGGTGAACATGTGGACAGCCAGTGGCTCATAAACCAGGTTTTGTCCAAATTCCCTGAATACTTACAGAGGAAAGTGTTAAAGAAGTGCTTATTCTGTTGGCTGGAGTCACTCTCACATTCCGCCAATGTCTGACATGCGCTTGGGTGGCGGCTGGATATGTTCATGATCACTGGGGCCCTTCTCTACGCCTACCGATTATGCCCACAACGAAGAAGAAGTAGTGATGCCTTGTCAAGGAGAGGAATATTGTTCGCACCTAGCGTTTGTAAGATACTGCTGGTGTGATAAGCGATTATGTTTTAAATGTTTCATAGTTCTATATCAAAATTGTTGATTATCATTGTCGGCAATAAACACAGCTACTTCATGTGAGCAAGAAAAATTTTGATGTTAGCAATCGCGAATAGCGAATAATACAGTGCAAATACGATCCATTGAGGGGTTACTCAAATGGAAGCCCAAAAGGCTAGGTTCAAATACTAAGCATAAATCGCGTACAAATTTACTCCTGTGCTCACGCAAGCACGTAATAAACGATCTGATGTGTGCGAAAACACTAGCGACAACGGGGACTGAGCCATCAAACCCGCACGGTGCGCCCTGGAGGTGACCCCGCTACCAATACGCCAAACGACCACATCGGGCTGGGTGGCAGCAGGGCGTCATGAACTTCGCGCTCATGCCTCCACATGGCTTTTTTCGACCACAGAAGATCATTTCGAAAAGAGTAACTATGGTTTTGGACTCCCCATACAGGACCCTACATTCTGTAAAAATTGCATAGCAAACTCACAGCCATTCCGGAGGCTGTCCTTGTTAGAAGCTTTAACGGCAATTTTGTCGGCCTTGAGCCGCACACAAACATATGTACAGCTTTGAGATATGAGAGCAATGGAAACAAGGAAGTCCAGCAACAGTTAAAGCAGTGACGCTCAAGGAAATCCCATAAACCGCATAAAGCTTTCTTCAAAGCGCTAGAAGGATTACTGCCAGTCAGAAACATCTTCCTGTCCTCAAAGTACTGCAAGACCAGCACATCTAAGTTTTTGTCTATTTCTAAATATTGGCATTTGCGCAGATTGTTGAGTTTGTAGTTATACATTGGATCCGATCGAGATCTTCGGATAATTTTATGAATCGGATAGCGGAAATTCGGCGGATCTCGGATTTTTGGATGATTCAGATCGGATATGTTCGATTGGGTAACCGAAAATGATTCATTCGGATCCAATGTACTGTTTGCTGTTGACCTCGTCTACTTCATCGTCAGAAATCTTTAAACGTCGCGGTTTCGAGAAGCATAATGGTCAAGACTTACATTCCAAATGACAGCACAACAGTTCGCACAGAGAGTGACCTCGTAGAGTATAAATGTGTGAAGGTATACTTCTTTTTGAGTCGATGTTCCTCTTCGGTTGCGGCTAGGGCCCTATCCACGGCCGCTTCAATTTCATTTTCCGAAACCTAAAAGTTAGAAAAAGAATGGGGTGACCAGCGCAAACTGGCCGTACCTTTAAATTTGTGCTTCTAAAGCTACAGATGTAGATAAGAGCCCGAATTGCCTCGGACCTCCGGTGCTTTTGCACAAGAAACTTAGGGCTCTCTGGAATTCCACTGAAATGAAATTTAAACAATCGCGGGTGGAAAAAGACTGACGTAGCCAACCTTCTCAGCAAGAGCAACTCACAACACCAGGAGAAGTACTGCGGCTGCCGTTACAAGGTTGCAGGCACGGGCCAATATCCTCCAGTGCCCCGTCGCGTAGGCAAACATGGCGAACAAAATGTAGTTGGGAGCCCATGTGATCACGGTGCACATCCAGAAGCGGTGCTTCGCCGGTAGATTTTCCACAACAAGAATCGTGCCGACTCTAAAGCCTTGGTTCTAAGAGCTGATCCCAACTGCGCCCCTAAATGCGGGCTGTGTTTCGGATTGAACACAATAAAAGGATTAGAAACACCAGTGGATTTGTGGTGTGTGTATGTGTGTGTGTTCGTTTAGGAGCGGACTAGAAACATCAGTGGATTTGGGTGTGATACAACAGCTTTAGGAATGCAAGGAAGCAAGCACCTCTAATGAAAACTAGTGAAAGTGTGTGAACAACACTAGGGCCGTTATGCTGCTTCGTGTTAGGAATGATTTGATAAAAAAATAGTATGGGAAATAACTGCATTGTGCCAGTTTATGGACAGCTACAGAAGATCTGACCTATAGAGTCACTTAAGATGATTCTATTCGTTTCGCCCAATTCCCTTGATGCCTTCAATAAGACTGTTTATTACTCAGCCACACACCAATCGTTCCATCTAGGTAGCGAAGAAAGTGCTGGTTGTTATACTAAAGCTCGGTGACGGTAGCATAGTTTTTACCGTTGTGAAGGTCAGAAAACGTGCAAAAACATCTGCACCACTTTGGATTCACTTGAAGATAAGATGGAGGTAGCCAAATGTTGAACCAGATGTTAAAAAAGAGCGTCTGAAACTGCTTGGTAAAATAACGCTCGCGATCGATTCTCATAGTTAGCACATAAGGCAAAGCTTTTTGTATGTAAGAAAAGCAACCTACGTAGTGAGGCCTCCACAGAATACTCCTATAAGGAAACGAGACAGCACGTAGATGTCCATCGACGGAGAGAAGGAAAAGAGAGTAGACGTCACGAGCATGGAGGTGAGTAGAACTAGGGTAATCTGAATGCTGGCGCTTGAGCTTCATTGGTTCGTCTGAGGCTGTTGTGGTTTTCAGAAAGAAGAACTGAGCATTATGAAAAGTAAATAGGCAGACGAATCAAACAAATTACGCCGTGTGTAAGAGTAGCCGGGCAGAAGCACGCAGCTGAGAGGGATCATAGTTGCCAGCGTGCCTCTCTGAACTGAGCAGCGCAGTGGTCGGAAGATCGACCGAAATCTTCATGTTGCTAACATTAGATGACCGAACTCGTGCGTTGGAAGAAAACGCTGATGCTGGTGTAATCTTCTTCGATTTCAGTCAGGTTTTCAGTAAGTAGCCCTTCAGGGAACTCATTTATAATTCACAAATTGTTGAAGATCATCACAATATCATAAAGTGGGTAAGGCTATAAGTAGGCTTTTCTCAAGTAAAAGTTAAGAAGTATGTCTACGAATTACACAAGGGCGGAGCAATCGCCGTCTCTCTCAATCGTTTCGACTTTTAGTAGCTCATTGACGATACGAATATCCCCATAGGACGACATCGTCAGTTGAAGAACATGGCGTATATAATTTATGTTTGCTGATGACATTAGAATACACTACTGCAGTGACGACAAAATTATTTTCAGCCGGCAGGTTCAACGGTTGTTGATTAGAAAAGCGTGAGTAAATTGCGTTTCTAATCCACATCCACTATCTCAGAAACACACTTGCTATTGAACACTAGAACATGGCACAAATGCATTTACAGGGTGCGCATTAATTATGGGTCTCGGGGATGTTTGCGGATTTGAACCGCGACCGAGATTTTTTCTGGAAATTAAATTGCCATTAATTTGTATTTTGCTTATAGTATGCTACTCGGCTACCCGGAAAGTTTTATGTACGTTCTTCGCAATCTAGACTATGGTTAAAGCTCATCCGAAGCGCGATAGGTCAACACAGGGAGGTCATGAGTCGAATGAAAATGCTTATCTTCTATCTATATTCCAGCGATTGGTCTAAAAGGCGATTGAATGGTTCGAGGAGCTTGAGAGTTCATCGGACAGGAACAGACGACGTAGAAAGGCTTCGCTTGCAACGTCTTATCTTAAAAAGGATTCGTGTGAAGAATTCCTCGTCGCTCAATGAGGAAGATTGCGAAAGAGCAAAGCATCAACGCTACCTCTGCGAAACACTGTCAGAGGGAAGCTAGGGCTTCGCCTTTATCGACAACCGATGGCACATTTCCTAACGTCACAAGTGGAGAACGTCCGGCTGAAGAGAAGCAGAAGACTTGTGGAGCGTTCCGCAGATGACACGCACCGGAGCATAGTTTTCAGTGACCAGAAAATTTTCACAATAGGACCTACTGTAAATCTGAAAAACAATCGGATCCTTGCAGAAGATAAGAAGCAGGCCATTTCTAGAGGAAAAGTCACCGGGAAGACTCCACAACCGAGATCTGTTATGGTTTGGGGTGCGGTGACCTCAGATGGGAAGACGCCACCGGTGTTCGTCGATGCGGGAGTGAAGATAAATAAGGAAGTGTCCTTGAAATTGGTCCTGGAGAAAGTTTTGAAGCCATGGTCCATTTCTCACTTCGGAGACAAGCCGTGATGCTTTCAGCAATGCTCGCATCCTGCACACAAGACGAGTGTCGCGCATCAGTGGTGTCATCGCGAGCTTCCACATTTCATCGCCCACGAAGAATGACCATCAAATTCATCAGATGTGAATCCACTTGACTTTTCGGTCTAGTCAGATTTAGAGCGGAAGATCTCAGCTACAGGACACAACAACTTGGATTCGGTTCAAAGCCGCATTTACGAAAGCGTGGACTCATCTCCATGTTCTCATATCTATCTGCGTGCCACCTGTGAAGCCTTGGTGACTCGTTTGAGAAGCTGCATACGCGCATGAGGAAGGCACTTTGAATGAGGATTACTTTGATACTTTACTTTGATTTTATTTTTTAATCGCTAAAGACGTTAATCCCCTTCATGTGCCACCTCATCGCGGTGAAGCGGTGAACATCACTTAGTGATGGCTAACGGCAAAAACGGTCACGCAGTAAGCGACGCTTTGTCGTGTATGGGTGGCTCTCCTGTATGCCTGGCCAGGAACATGCGAGTAACCGGACCACCGCTATGGCTCAAACAACTGAACTCGCGCCCCAGTCCTCCGCACGCCGGAGGTGGACTTCTACGACGTCGGTTGCATCCACCTCCGGCGAGGGGCCATCTAATCTCGGAGTTAAACTATCAGGACGTCATTGGTACCGAAAACTCCCTCCCACCACGACATGGAAACTGCCTATTCGTCTGCACGATCGCATCTGAGCAGGATCTTCGGACAGTGCTTTACAGAAGCCACAACATCAAATGCGACGTTATCGCTCCGCAGGAAACGAAAGGCAGAACCGAAACCATAAGAAGGACCGACCACAACGAGCTTCTCATTATCGGAGCAAAGGTGGACAGAAAGAATATTGGCGGAGTTGGATTTCTCGTCAATTCGACAGTGCACCACCTAGTAGACTCTTACAAGATCATCAGTCGGCGAGTAGCTGTTCTTCGTCTGGAAACCAAAGATCAAGGAACAATTTCCATCATAAATGGATATGCTCCAACATCTGCGGCCACAGATGAAGAAAAGGAGGAATTCTACAAGCTGTTGGAAAGGACTGTCAACGACGAGAAGAGCTACTACAAAGTTGTCGTTGGTGACTTTAACGCTATCGTCGGTACGAATGATCACGCCGAATGGAGGCTAGGACCACATGGAACTTCCTCAAGGAACGGAAGCGGAGAGCGCCTGATAGACATCCTATCCGCGTGCCGTCTCTTCCACGGGAATTCTATGTTTAAGAAACCTTCAAACCTTCAAATCGACGTCTCCGTGCTGCCTTCATTTGACACCGGCTCGGATCACCGTCTTGTCCGTGGGAAGCTGACTCTCAAAAAGAGGATGTTCAAGCCTGACACCCTTAAACCGGCACCGATGAGGATCCCCACATTCAAGTCTGAGGAGTTGGAATATGCAATAAAGTTGTATTATTGGAATCTTCTTCAAATCCATCGGAAGACTACGACCTTCTCTCCAAAGGACTGTTGAAATGTGCGAGCAGCTCTCGCCGTCTGCTTCAAGACTCAACACACATGCGATTAAGCTCTTGGAGCAGAGAAGAGCTGTTAAACTGGATCCTAATGCTTCCCATCTGGGAAAAGTCACCATCTCGAAGGCCTGTCGAATTGCAGTGAAGGAGTCCATTCTAGCCTACAGAAGATTGAAGCTGTTAGAAGCCGCTGGGAAAGGTTCAAGCATAAAGCGCTGCAAACGAGATCTCTACGATCAGAAGGTAATAATGTCAGCCCTTGTGGATAAGGGTGGAACAACGCAAACGTCTCGAAGAGCGATGGAGGCCATCGTTCAAGAATTCTACACAGATCTGTTTCGTTCTTCCATCACTGTCCCAAAATGCTTCATGTCACCAGCTGAGGAAGTACCTCCCATTCTAGAATCAGAAGTTGCTCATGCCATCAGAAGGATGAAGCCGGGCACTGCTCCCGGACCGGACGGCATTTCTGCTGATCTCCTTCGTGCGGGTGGCAGTGCCCTCTGCTCACTTCTTGCGAAGCACTTCAACCACTACCTTCGACTTGGTAGGATTCCCGACTCATGGAAGGAGTCGAAAACAGTTCTAATCTTCAAAAAAAGGTCAGCAGGAGGATATCAACAACTATCGACCCATCAGTCTTCTCTCGGTTTGTACAAGATCTTCACCAAGATACTGCTTAACGGCATGGAGCGTTGCTTGGATAAGTATCAGCCAGTGGAGCAAGCAGGGTTTCGCAAGGATTTCTCCTGCATGGACCATATTCAGACTGCCTCACAGCTCATCGAGAGGAGCCGCGGATACCACCTCCCACTTGTCCTTGTCTTCGTGGATTATCGGAAAGCGTTCGACTCTGTGGAAATCAACGCCGTTCTAAACGCGCTTGTGCATGCCGGTATACGATCGCCCTACATCCGACTTCTCGACGAATGCTTCTCGAACACATCGACTACCATCCAGCTGTTTGATCGAAAGCTTAAAATTTCTATCGGGAAAGCAGTACGGCAGGGAGACACGATTTCTCCCAAGCTATTCACAGCGGCACTCCAGGATGCCATGAAAAACTTGAATTGGGACGACAAAGGCTACATTGTCGACGGTAAACGGATCAGCAACATTCGCTTTGCCGAAGATATTGTTCTCATCCCTACCAGCATGGCAGAAGTCGAGGAAACGAGCTGAACGAGCTCAATGTGGCAGGTATAAAGATTGGATTGGACACGAATATGTCCAAAACGCAGTTTATGGTCAACTAGTGGTGTGGCACGGGACTCGTAAGTTTAAATGGAGTCGCTCTACAACAGGTCTGCTCCTACGTCTATCTGGGAAGAGAGCTGAACATGGATAACGACCTCGCTCCTGAAATCGCCTGCAGGAGACGCGCAGCATGGGTAGCCTTCAGTTCGATTCACGAAGTCACCGATCAGGTCAAGGATCCCGGCCTCAGGGCCTCGATATTCAACGCCTCTGTACTGCCTGCCTTGCTTACGCGACGAAAACCTGGCCCGACAACAAGACAATCGCCAGAGCTATGCAAACTACGCATCGTGCACTGGAGAGATGTCTTCTGAGGACTAGCCTTCGTCAGCAATGGCAAGAAGGCCTACGAAGCTCGGAGCTACGGGAGAAGTCGCAATTAGCAGACCCGCTGCACTACATGAAGAAGTCCATTTATCGCTGTGCCGGACACCTGCTTCGACGAAAGGACGATAGATGGAGTCTCCGTGTCACAGAATGGCTCCCGAGAGACCATAAGAGACCCCCACTGGGACGACCGCCAACGCGATGGGCAGACTCATTCTCAAGATCTTTCACAGAGCGGAGTCTGCCTCACTGGATGCAAGCAGCCAGAGATCAAGCGGTCTGGAAGAGTTGTGATCCCCGCTGAGAAGACCTCCAGCCGACAAAAGGACTATCAAAGTATCAAAGTATCAAGTAAGGACCTTAATAAAGATTTCTAAGTGTTTCGATTACTTGTGTGCCGAACGAGGTTGTTAGGTGGATCAGTATTTATTGAGCGGCCTAACATTTCGACCCGATCGTCGTCTTCGGAGGCCTAAAAGTGGCTTGGGGATTCGTATGTTGCTATCTATTCGACCAAACGCCTCATCGACTCTAGCCTTTCGGATGTCGTCTTGAGGCATAGCAAAAAATCCCGAACCCATGGACGATAAATTCACCCGCTGATCCACCGCTTGTGCGGAGCGACGCGGCTGCGCAGTTAGTCGACAGATGGTCCCTGAGACTCACTATACTGTTCATTCTACACTATGTATACTGTGTATACCAGTGTCATTCTTAACCACATCCTTGTCACCACCGGTCGCTCTGTAACTCACAAGGCGAAATAAACGGCAGAAAGTCATCGGTGACCAAAGAACACTCATTTCGATTGTTCATTCGTGGATTTCGTGAAAGAATCCAGAACGCCTCCAGCGCTTTTCTAGACGAAATATCTGTCTCGATGGTCAAAATCATGCACTTCACATCAAAGTTGTTTCCGCCATGTTCCTCCACTTTATGCTTGCCCAGATGATTCGTTAAGATACCCCGCCTTTTGCACGCTAGATGTTCATTAACACGAATAGCAAGTACCCTTCCGGTTTCCCCAATGTATGTCTGGCTGCATGTCCGGCATTTAAGCTCATAGATAACGCCAACTTTGGCGCAATCCCCTACTTTTCCGTAAGGACATACAACACAGTTTTCCGTTGCGCACTCCTTATCGTAAAGCCTATTTAAATTATCCGATGGCATGATCCGAGTGAAGTGGTACCGCAAAGAAAGTTCTAGAACATCTTGGTCCATACATCATCTGCGCATCCTAACGCAGTCAAATGCGCGGTGGTGAAGAATATGTTCAGATCTGCGAACGATGTATGCACTGGTACTGAAGAACGACGTGAGTCTGTGCAACTAGCATGTCAAATAGCTGCGCAGAATGGATACACGGTACCACATCACCACAGGGGATCGCACTCTAATCAGCGAGCTGTACCACGCCGAGAAAGTGCCCTTGTGTGTCCCTTTCATTTCCGATAACGTCACTTCCGCTCTACAACGAAGCATACGACGGACCCAGTTGGAGGATGATGTTGTCTTAGTTAACATTCCAGACGACAGCATCAGACGCCAGCTGGTTTGAAATAGGCTTCACGATAAGGAGTGCATAACGGAAAACTGTGTTGTATGTCCTTACGGAAAAGTAGGGGATTGCGCCAAAGTTGGCGTTATCTATGAGCTTGAATGCCGGACATGCAGCCAGACATACATTGGGGAAACCGGAAGGGTACTTGCTATTCGTGTTAATGAACATCTAGCGTGCAAAAGGCGGGGTATCTTAACGAATCCTCTGGGCAAGCATAAAGTGGAGGAACATGGCGGAAACGATTTTGATGTGAAGTGAATGATTTTGACCATCGAGACAGATATTTCGTCTAGAAAAGCGCTGGAGGCGTTCTGGATTCTTTCACGAAATCCACGAATGAACAATCGAAATGAGTGTCCTTTGGTCACCGATGACTTTCTGCCGTTTATTTCGCATTGTGAGTTATAGAGCGACCGGTGGTGACAGGGATGTGGTTAAGAATGACACTGGTATACACAGTATACATAGTGTAGAATGAACAGTATAGTGAGTCTCAGTCACCATCTGTCGACGAACTGCGGCAGCGGCGTCGCTCGGCACAAGCGGTGGATCAGCGGGTGAGTTTATCATTCATGGGTTCGGGATTTTTTGCTATGCCTCAAGACGACATCCGAAAGGCTAGAGTCGATGAGGCGTTTGGTCGGATAGATAGCAACATCCGAATCCTCAAGCCACTTTTAGGCCTCCGAAGACGACGAACGGGTCGAAACGTTAGGCCGCTCAATAAATACTGATCCACCTAACAACCTCGTTGTGTTACCATAGCACTGCGATTATTTGAGGTCCATAATTGAAGCGCATCCTGTGGTCTTCATTTTTCGAAATGCATTCAAACGCTTTAACCTCTGCATAGCAGTCTGACTAAGGAGCTACGGCTACATTTAAACGGTTATGACCATTATTTTCTATTTGTCTCCTTCGACTCTGGCTTCCGTTCTACTTTACAGTCTAATTAGTTGCGATAGTTCTCTTTGGTGGCTTACCTTCTTTTTGTTGCCTTCTTTATTGATAAGGCTCGTGGTAACTTATTTTCAGTGTACTTTGTATGTACGAAGACAGAGACGAAACGTTAGTGTCACTGTCTTGTTTGTTATTGTCTTTTAGTTACGATTGTTGTGGCGTTGTTTTACGCGCTGTTGGAGAACCATGAGATCTTGAATATTTCTACATATAGATTTGCGCAAGAGTATTAGTAGTATTCCACGGATCTCCCTCGATAGAGAGCCTTCGGGCTCTCTTGTTAAGAGGGATCTCGGGCCGCTTGTCGCAGGGTCACGTGGCGCGTCCCCGGGTGGTGGATAGGAGAATTAAACGCGAACCAAATGCGACCGTGTACTGCCCAGAGACGCAGGTGGGATGCAGGGGATGGACTCCTTGCTCCTGCTGTGTCGGGTCGACGCGTTCCTTGTGCGTGGGAGCGGCATGTTCGTGCACAGTGTGCGCGGATGTGTCCGTAACTGTGCGGATTGTAACTGTGTCGGCTCGGCCAAAAGCTTGCACTCGGTAGACTGGGAGTACATCGTAAGGCGGTTTCAGGCCGCTTCAAAAGTCTCGCCCCGTCCTTTCGGGCAGTCTGGCTGGCTGCGCGGAGTTCTTCGCCCGCACGACAGAGCCCGACTAGCTACCCGTGGGGAGGACGAGTACGGAGAGGCTGCTAAAATCTCAGGGCCTAACCAGGCTGCGCAAATTGAGAAAGACTGGGATGACGATCTGTACTTACAACGCCCGCACGCTTGCATCGGAAGCATCCGTCGAGGACCTGATGATGCAAGCCAGGAAGATCAAGTACGACGTCATCGGACTGACCGAGACGAGAAGACACCACCCCCTACACGCCGCCTACGACTCCGGAGAAGAACTGTTCCTCGGAACATGCGACAGCAGGGGAGTAGGCGGCGTTGGTGTCCTCGTCAACACGCACTTGGCCATGAACATCGATTCGTACGAGTCTCTGACAAGCCGAATCGGACGTCTGCGACTGAAACGATGTGGTTCCGTGCCAGCTTTGACTGTGTTCGTCGCGTATGCCCCAACATCCGACTACGACGACGAAGAGGTCGAAGCCTTCTACGTGGAGCTGGAGAAGTTCGATAAGGAAGATCACACCTTCTACAAGGTGATCGTCGGCGACTTCAACGCCAAGATCGGACCGCGAAGGTTGCTGGAAGAACTTCACATCGGAACCCACGGTTTGGAGTAGAACGAGCAAGGTGAAAGGCTGTCTGAGTTTATCATGTCGACCAAGACCATCCATGTAAACTCGCAGTTCCAGAAGCCTCCCTCCCTACGATGGACCTGGGAATCTCCCGGTGGCCAGTTCCACAACGAGATCGACCACATCATCTTCAACCGCAAGTATTGGCTGACCGACATCTCCGTTGTCCCCAAGTTCTACACGGGATCGGACCACCGCCTCCTTCGCGCAAGGTTCCGCTTTTCGCGTTAAGGAGAGAAGGCCGCGAAGTTCAAGAAGAGGAGTCCCATAACGACCATCAACTGGGACCTCTACACCTCTCTTGCCGGCCTTTGGGAAGATGCCGTCATGGACAACGTCGACAGGAATACGACCGCTTCGTGCACCATCTCCACGATAGTGCTAAGGGAGCCGAGAGCTTGAAGACCACCAAGAGACGTCTGTGTCCGGAAACTCTCGAGCTTATACGCCAGCGTGGAGCAGCACGAGCGTCAGGCAACTACCAACTGACGTCCGAGCTTCCGAAGCTATGCAGAGAGGCGATAAAGGAGGATCTTAAGGAGAGAAGGGCGGAAGTGTTGGCTGAAGCTGCAGAGGCAGGGTTGAGCACCCGCAATGCCCGCAGGAACTTCGCCAACTTCAAGACCAAGATGACCGCTCTGCGACGTCCCCGACGGTTCCGTCACCTCTTCCAGAAGGACCATGGAGAAGGTCATCCACGACTTCTACTCCGATCTCTTCGATAGCCACGTCCACCTGCCCCATGCTATCTTCCGCAGGATGGATACGTCGTCCCCTCTGTTCTCCCTTCCGAGGTCCGACACGCCATCTCGTCAGTGAAGAAACGTACAGCACCCGGTCCCGACAGGATCAGACCTGAACACCTAAAGAACCTTCCGCTCAGCGCTCATCAACACCCTGGCGCGGCTCTTCACACGTTACCTGTCAGAGTACAAGGTTCCATCTCAGTGGAAGACCAGCAGAACCGTCTTGCTTTACAATAAGGGAGACGTGCACGACATTGGCAACTATCGCCCGATCTGCCTGCTGTCCGTAGTCTACAAGCTGTTCACTCGAGTTATCCTGAATAGGATCGGCCGAACGCTGGACTGCCATGCGAACAAGCAGGATTTCGGAGAGGATTCAGCACGATCGACCACATGCACACCATTACGAAGCTCATCGAAGTGTCGCGAGAGTACAAGCTGCCGCTTTGCCTTACGTTCATCGACCTGAAGAAGGCATTCGACTCTGTCGAAACTGAAGCGGTCATCGAAGCCCTGCTCACTCAGGGCGTCCCTACTCAGTACATCAGAGTCCTTCGAGAGCTGTACAGTGGATTCAGATCTCGCCATTCTACAACGACGTCGTCGTCGACGTGAAGAGAGGGATTCGGCAGGGTGATACCATATCCCCGAAGCTCTTCAGCGTCACTCTCGAAAACGTCATGCGCAAACTAGAATGGGAAGACATGGGAGTGAAGGTCGACGGCCGGCAACTTCATCATCTTCGCTTCGCTGACGACATCGTGCTCATAACACCGCCGAGCATCAGCCGGGCGGAGCGAATGCTGGCCGACTTCGATCGTGTATGTGGGAGCGTTGGACTGCAGCTGAGTCTTACGAAGACGATGTTCATGAGGAACGGATGGGTTTCTGATGCCCCACGGAACGAACATCTCCGAATACTCCAGCTATGTGTATCTGGGTTGCGAAGTCAACATGGCCAACGACCTAGCACCAGAGCTGAGCAGGAGGAAACGAGCGGCTTGGGGAGCTTTCAAGAGCGTCGAAGAAGTCGCGAAGAAGACGAAGAACGTCCGACTCCGTGCCCACCTATTCGACTCCACTGTTCTTTCTGCCCTAACATACGCCTCAGAGACCTGGGCTCTACGAAAGCAGGATGAACACGCGATCAGCGTCGCGCAGCATGGGATCGAGAGGACGATGCTCGGAGTGACACGACTCACGCAAGTGAGAGAAGGCCTCCGGAGTTCCGAGCTTCGCCGACGTTCGAAGATGAGAGACGCTGTCGCGTGGGCCAAGTTGTCGAAAATTAGGTGGGCCGGCCACGTAATGCGCTTCGCAGACACCCGCTGGACGAGAGCCATCACCGACTGCATTCCGCGGGATGTCAAAAGAACACCAGGACGCCTACCAACGCGTTGGTCGGACTTCTTCGTTAAAGCCCTGAACGACCGATATGACGCTCTTCGTGTCTCTCGAGCGAGGAGGATCCATTGGACCACTCTGGCACGCGACAGGGACGAATGGAGACGCTGCTGGCACCCGCTCGAGCAATTCGATGATCAACGGGACGACAGGTGACAGGTGATTAGTACTATTAGTATTTGGCAGTTTACAATGATGCTTTGTTGCGATCAAAACTCCAGCGCCGGGCAGGAGCCGAATCCGCACCTCCTGCTGACTGGGCTCGAATGCTCTACGCCACTACACCACTGGCGCTGTCTGGTCGAACGCCACACCCACACCTCGTGGGACCAGTCAGCACCCACCCGTATACCGACCGAGCTGAGCCGGCCACTGATATCAGCACGGAACCAGTGAAGCTGAGGGTCTTGACAGGAATGACTCAAGACAGTTTCTTTAAGTCCATGCGCCATTCCGATTTACTGGCCAGTGCTGATGATCCCCACGAGATGTGGATCAGGCGTTACGATTAACAATTTACCGGATTTGCTGTCATTTTTCGTTGGAACTTTTAAAGGAAACTTAACAACGAAAAATTCCGTTGAGTTGCATTAACGACATTTAACGCATCATTTTTGAAATTTTACTTCTTATTCATGTAAACGCATTGTGGACGATTTTTTGGCTGAATTTTCGAGGCATCATTGAGATACCAGAGAAACCTCCCTATATGAATCAGGCAATCGATATCATCTTCGTGTTTCAAAAGTTGCTGGTATTTTCTTGCTCCTTGATCAATCTGTATGTGTGCGCCTCACTTTTTCTGCCATAGTTCCCCGTTTTTGGACTTTCTAGGTCGCTTCTTGTGCTTGATTGTTACATATTAGTTCTTCATACTAACCATCCAGTCAATTTTTGTCCATTTTTTTGTGATATTTGTTTCATGAGTGGGGTTGAGAGAAAATGCGAAGAATACGCCACGAAACACAAATAATGCAATGGAACAAGGATACGAAACGAAACAAGAGTAGGGGAAGGCTCGCCCTCTCTTTTACGCGTTTTCCGGAAAGTTGGAAGGAGCATCAGGCGATGATTGCGGGACTTCGTTAAGACAACGTTGTGCCCGCTTAAGTGAAAGAGCTTGGCTGCTGGTATGTTCTGTCATTGCTCCGCTTTTATTGAATTTCGTGCCGCGCATGTCAACGATCCTCTTAAAATTTTCGTCTTCTACGAGCGCTCTCTTGGCATTTTTCTTTGGAATATACACGTGAAACAGTGAAAATGCACATGAAGGGAATAAACATAATTAAAAAGGATGAGAAGTCGTTGACCACTCTTCTGTTTGATATTATATAGGAGGTTAGTGTAAAAACTGGTATTTTACATTTAGTCTATTTTATGAAGATTTTTAAAAAATTCTACGAAAAAGGCATATCTTTGAAGGTGCAGTTCTGGCTCTAGCAAGAAATTTTCTGTGGATTTTTTTGTCTAGTTTGCAAATCTTACTATAATACCGTTCATCCATCGAAAATTTGCTCCCAAAAAATAGGAAAAAATTTAGCAGCTCAAAACACATTCGAAAATAAAGAAAATGTGTTGCACAGTATGGTACCAGCTGCCCCAAAAAGAAATAGGTGAATTACTGACGTTTAGGCCAAAAGGAATCATTCTGTTAAACAGGCCGATCTATGGATCTCGTAAATATGTTCTAAAGAATCCGCTGCCGTTACTACCAGATCCGAGATCTTCATTAAAACATTCTGTAGTTTTTAAACCAATTATGGCAGCGTAAAGGAATACTAAAACACTTGCTGTAAAAGTCTACATAGAGAGTGCAAATTCCATGAAAAGCTTTGTTAGGACAAATGTGATTTTCACAGGGCAGTTCAAATGACGAAATCACGAATAGGATCTGGGACGATTACTCCGACACCACGGGTGATCTTGAAACTTCCACATGAAGCGGTATTGAAGCCTCTCCCCATGCCTCTTGACGTGAAGCAGGGTCACCTCATCTTTTGTTTCGGACGGAAATCAACTCTAGCTCAGCTTGAAAAAATGCTCAGTGCAGTGGTACCCCGTGAAGGAACGACCACCACCACCATTCAGCGCCTAGTTGTAATCAGTTGTAGTGGATTATCAAGTTACTTCTTCTCGTTACTCAAGAAACGAATTGTTCAGACTCTTGAGACGATCGAAAGGAACACTTTTCAATGCTCGCACTCTCCCCCACCCACCATTCATAAGCCTATGTCATACCGTCGCAGGGGCAGACATAATTCCAACGCCGCGCGAACCCCCTGGCGTCGCGCACGATGCGCGACGAAATTGGACGAGTTGTCGCGGTCCGATGCCTCCGACGGCTAGAAACCTTCCTACAGGGACAAGCGGCACGCCTTTGTCTTATTTCAACGTTTCTTAGAGATGGTATATGAATGTAGTTTCAATAGGACGATCAGCGACAGTTTATACAGGAATCCTGGTCATGTGGATGGTTTCTAGCGTCAGTATTTGCCATCTACAACTTCTTCGGTCAATTTTTACCCGTGACTATGGTTATGCAACGGAAAAAGGTCACCATCACCCATTCTCGGATCAATTGTCCTACTGCAGACTGTTGCCTACCACATTGTGTGGGATCTTAGGTTCCTTGCTAGAAATGTGGTCTGGGACCTTCAACACTGAGAACATTTCGTGCTCCGCGGCGAACCATGTGTCACCGAGCGTTGTTCGCGTTTCACCGCCGCGGCGTCGCACGAGGCTAGCGCGCGGCGTCGCGTTGGAGTTAGGTCCTGGAGCCCATACCGTCGCTCACCCCGAGCGAAGCCTAAGGCCTTTGTTATACCATCACTCACTCCGAGCGAATGCCTAATGATAGGCTCCCATATCGACTCATCGCTTCGCGCGATCGATATGGGAGCTTATCATTAGGCTTCTCTCACGGTGAGCGGTGGTATGACATAGGCCTTACGAGGCCGTTAGAAGTAGGTTGCAGAACTATTTTCCACTTTTGTAAGGCAAAAGACGAGTTTGAGCGCTTTTTAAACCTAATCTGCCGGGTATTCTTGATGTTTTCCAAAGAAACATTCGTCATCAATTTCTTCACTGCGATGCGAACGTCTCATCTCATTGATAGGTATCAGGAATCAAAAACTTGCACTCTCCTAATAGTTAATTAGACCATTTCGGATAAAAACATATTAACAGAACTATGAAATATTTCTAGCTGTAATTCAAACTCTCTCTTTACCTTCCTCCGGCCATAAAGGTCTGACAGCTGTCCAGAAAGAGCAGCTCCAAGAATTACCCCGACCATCTGAAGAGTAGTGGAGAATCGTGCCTTCGATTCAACCCCAACCGCAGATAGAATTTGGTCCAATCTAGTAGCACTGTCTCCTCCGCAAAGCTGGTCGAACTGGAACACATTGTCTTGGTTAAGTTCACGCACTCCCTGCAGAGCACGGAGAAATGACAAGTGTATGAACTTGACCGCCTACGCATTGCACGATTAATTGGTGGAAACAATCGCCGTTCTAGTGCAACATCGGGATAATGGAGGTTCTGAAAGCGGCAGCTGTTCAATGCGTACGAACCTCAACATTTGCGCTGAAGAATTCGTAGCTCAGCATCGGCACACTGCTTGTGTTACCCATGTATTCGCAAAGTTCCTTCCGTGTTCCGTTGAATGGTGAGCCATCATATCCCAACAGGTGGACATGGGCCGTGCCGAATATGTTGAACACCTTAATGCAGAAAACTCTTACAATGATAGTGGGATGGAATTGAAGAATCCCAGCAGATATTACATATATGAAAGGAATTGCGCCGGGAACAAGTATTTCTTTCGTGGTCCCTGTTAGCGATCTCTAATTTCGCTTAATGAAATTAGCATGTGCTTGAATTATCTTCCCATTTTTTCCTGTGTGTGATCTACGAAGGGTCACTATCCTAATTGTACTCTGCGCATTGTCAAGCAAGGATGGATACGCTGTGTTTTTGAAAGAGAGCACTGTCCGGAAAATATACTGAAATGCAAATGGATAATTCATGGTGTAGTCTGACAGCGATATGAGGCAATCACTAATCCGGCCCCACCATCCCATGCACTTGCAAACATTGAGGGAATATTCACCAATACTACAAAACGATGAATGGTCCCAACGTTTTCAGAGTCTAATCCTCGCTGAAAGGCTGGGAAGATGAAAGAGTGAGCAGTGCGGAAAGCGATGGTGAGGGAACTTTGTTCATCCTGTGCTGGAAAAAGAGACTACTCCCCCTAGGTTCTGCTCATAGTCCACGACGAGAGCGAAGGAGGCGGCTGAGTCGCCTGTGAAAAGCACACGAATCGGATGGTGCCGAGCGATCGCTTGGCAGAAATAGACGTGTATTCACCAGTGCTCCTGTAGCTCCCGTCGCGGACCATGAACAGGTCCTTAGAGAGGAAGACGAGTACAAGGTTAACGGTGGTTTCCGTTGAACGTTTTATATCTCATTGTCAAAACCAGGTCTTGAATTCCATTTAAGCTTGTTGCTTCCTGCAGGTTTTAATATATCTGCTTCTCTTTCTCGTGCGCTCTTTCTCCCGCTCTGTTCTTCTTTGCGACTATTTTTCAATACATGAAAAGGGAACCAATTAAATTAAAATGTTCAAATTGTTATGCGATTTTTGAACCCTTTAATAGGTTCTTCTTTCCTGGAGTAGCACCGACGCTGTGGAGATGCATTCACAGAAGAAGACATGTTATTGATTGATAGTTCGATTAAACGATTTGTTTGAAAAATCAATGTTTTGAATATGCAACATTTGGTAATAATAATCTGATTGTTGTACAGTTGAAATAGAGAACTTTTGCGAGCAGTTTTTAATCGGAACGAGTTCAACTTTTCAGATTTTCCGAGGATCTCGTGGATACGACGCCTGCAGTTCTACCTGAAGGAGCAACATCTGCATCTGAAATAAACTCTATAAAATGTCGAGTGTTAATTGCTAAAGCTGACTTAAGTGCTCTTCCTACAAGAAATCTTGAGGCACTCATCGAAATGATGATGGAGATACCACTGAAGAAGGGACATCTTCCGGAAAATTCTTCTACAGTCTCAACGAAAGAACATCAGAGAATGAAATTGTGCCATATAAAATTTTAAGCGGTGATTATTATGCGGTAGAAAACCAGGCCTCTATGCAGCGATCTTCGATGTGATTAGGGTGGATCGTATTCAAATTTCAATTTTCGTTTTTCATGAAAACAAATTATTTTCTACCCGAAGCAGGCCACCTATACAGTATACATTTTGCCACAAAAAGCGACAACCCTTGTCAATGAACGCACAGTAAAAATAACGATTTTCTGAATTGAATAGGCTGAATCGAGGTTCGATTTTTGGTACATTTTCGCCGGAGTACTTGCCGAAAATCGAACCACCCCCCCCCCACCGTCCCGCATGAAGATTTTTTGGAAAATAATTCTTATATTATAAGAAAACTAATTTCCTCTATTTTTAAAAAGTTTTTAGCCTTTTTGAATTTTGAAAAACTAACTTAGTTATAATCAATTTTGTGAACTACTTCCAATGCCATCGGAGCTGAATGGACTAGATTCTAAGAGAACGACTTCATGAAATGGATCACAACTCTAGTCACAGTACTGGACGCGTCTTTTGAATAGACGCTGCAAAATTTCGCGGTTTTTTGCACCTTTTTGATAAAACTCGCCTAAATATCACCCATTTGGAAAACCAAGAGGATATTTGAGCTCAGGAGCTTGAGCTCTATTGTTTGGTTTACATATTTCATATGGAGCCCTGAAAATGCCCGAAATTGAAAAGTTGCGCTCCACTGCGAAGGGCGGTGGCGGACGATTTGTCGGTCGCAAGCCGTCGAAAACCGACGCGTGCTCACAATTCCTCCAATTTGAGGTTTTTCGAGAAATGCTTGGGCGCAAATAGGGTCCGGGGGGGGGCGGGGGTCACCACAGCATGGCGCGGCGGGCCGCCGCGGCGAGTAGCTACATACAGTGAATGTAAATGCAGTTTGATCTCTTCGTTTCGATTATAGATCCTATAATCTTATGTACTCCAAATATAGCTAGCGGAGGAGAGCACAGAACACAGCTGCAGCTTTATTTGTTTGTTTTCTTTCCTATCAGTGTGCCTTGTGTCGTTTCCTGGTGTTGGTGACACTTTTTATTATTCATTATTATTTATTTTATTTACAGTACCGTTCAATTCGTCTCATTGAGATCTACACAAACATATGTACAATTTTATAAGAGCACCACATTTTCGCTGTGGGTGGCCAAAACGAGTGGCTGGAGCAGGCTCTTTGCGATTATAGCAGCTTATTTCCCAGGACTTGCATGTTTTCGGAGAATCCGAAGCATGGCGTACGCCAGTGCTCTGCCACGCAAGGATTCCTCCGAGAGTGCGCCGTGCTGAATGCATATAGAACGAACGTATAAATCGAGTGGGCGCAACCGCTCGTAAATTGCACACCGGGTGTGTTCTGAGCGCAACAAGTCTCTCAAGTTCGAATCTTTCCGGCTGAAGCTTGTGGGTTTTTTAGCAGTAGAAAATTCAAGAAGTGCGCTGAAACACAGGATTTTTTCAAAAGTGCGAGCAAAAACTGAGGTTATACTAATGGGGCGATAATTTTCGGGTGACGAGTAAGGAGGTTGCTTAGGTATAGGGATGACTATGGCCTTTCTCCATCTCACGGGTACCTCCGACCTCATGAAGCTGAGATTGAACAATAACTCAAGGGGTGCAGCGATGCGATCAATAACTGCCTTGATAAACGATAAGGCGACGTTATCAGGCGTTAGTGAAGATAAATTCGGCCAACTGATGATAATACTCCGAATTTGCTCAGCGAAGAACCACGTCGAGTCAGTCATAACAGGTACCAGTGCCTGGGCGGTGTAAGAACTGGTACTGTCGTCCTTACAACTATAGACTTTCTCAAAGCTATTAGCCAATAGCTCGGCTATTTCACTATCAGTCCTACAAAAGACATCGGTATCTGAAAGTAGAGGACCAATTTTGGGTTTGTTTTTCAGCTTGACATTGAGGTAATTATAAAAGCCACACTTGTTCCTTGACTCAATCAGCTTCTTCTCGATATGCCTGTTGTACTTTACCAGTTTTTTTCGAATTTGATTCTGTGGAAATCGAACATCGCCCAATGTTCGCGGCTGCCACCTGCCATTGCCCTCTCCCAAGCTTGCGACTTGAGGAGGAAAGAGCGGTGCAAATGTGTCCGTAAGGAAGCGCAGTGAGCTTTCACAGAGACTAAGAGAACGTAAATGTCAATACAGTGGATCAGAATTGCCAGGAACATTTCATACATATCGTTTACAGCTTCGAGTGTTGAAAACGATCCATACCAGTCGATCTGACTAAGATGCCTGATGAGTTCAAAATTGGCAGCCTTAAAATCCCTTTTCAGTACAACAGGTTCATTCGGTTTAGGAAAGTCTAACCTAAAGTCAATGCAAGCGTGGTCGCTCGTGCCTAACGGACAACTAACCATAACATCAGAAACGTAATGCGGAATCGTACTTAACACCATATCTAAAATGTTAGCTCTCAGAGTAGCATGAAGAACATGCTGAGTGAGCATATATTCAACACAGAAACTCACAAAAACAGCTTCCATGGAGGAGTTGGACGAGGGAGCATAAGGAACCGACCAATCGATTTTGGGCAGATTAATGTCGCCCATAACCAAGCACGGATTGTCACATGATATTAAGTCGCTAAGAGCTTTAACAAGCTTAAGCATCATTGGGTTGGGACAGGACGGGGCACGATAGACAACAATTAGCCTCGTGGAATGACTTTTTACAAATATGTCGCAGCAGAGAAGTTCATATGCATTGGGGACAGCTTCCTGAAAAACGAAATACGGCGACAAAGAATGATTTAATATGAGCGCAACACCTCCCCTTCTCTTGTTATTACAATCACATTGAAGGACTGCGTAGAGAGGAGCAAATTCCCCGAGGAGAGAGCCACTACTCACATAAGTAGACAGCCAAGTTTCAGAAAGCGCGGTGACATCCGGCTTGTAGCGTTTGAGCAGGTAAGCAAGTGCATCAGTTTTTGTTTAGCGAGCGAATAATTGCAAGGAAGCATGACAATCCATCATTCAAAATCCGCTGAGATTTCAGATATTTAAATTAGCAGTTACAGCATGTGGAGAGCAATTAGTGCTCACGATGCTTCTAGTAACACAAGAATCAGAAACACGATCTGCCGTCAATAAGACTTCTGTTGAAATCGCACTAGTCACAGATGAGGAGCGATTTCGAGTACTACTGCAGTGACGTGCTCCTTGCCCATGCTTGAGTTTTTCCCTTTCTTCCTTGGGAAGAGAAGGGCGAACAAAGGGGCGCCTTTGCCAGTGCAAGTGCTTTAGACGAGGAGCACGCTTGACAGTTAACGACGCAAAAATAGATGATGATAAAAGAACCTTTATGAGTCTAGGCCTACGTGCATTAAAACGACCTAGCCTATAGGCGGCAATAACAGGACAGTCAACACCAAGGAAATATAGAATAAAACGGACACGTTGAAAGTCATCCCGAACTCTTACAGAAGGCAAATGAAGGCAGCTTTCCTGTATACTGGCGAAGATTACTAAACGTGCACGCTCCTTGCGTTCAGCACAGTCGCACACGTTAGCTTGCAAAGAGGAGCGCTCAAAAGAACCAGGAGTATGTTTAGAGGACTGGTCCTGCGAAACGGCCAACATAGATCGAACATTCAGATTGGCAGCTCGAAGAAGGCTATTGGCGTCGCTTAACTCACGAAGTTTCTCCAGGACGGTGATGTGTCGCTCCCTTTCTTCTAACAGCAAGGAGATGATAGCACGAATATAGTCGGGAATAGTCGAATCGTTTAGTAAAGCGCCGACACTTCCTGCGATTAGGTCGGTAGCCGAGGTGGTGGTCGAAGGGTCAAGCAGATCGAAGGGATTGATGAAAGGACGCCTCCCTGGTGGTACTTTCTAACCCGTCTTCGGATGAGCTCGGGGTGTGGTCTTAGGAGGTTTAGACCCGGCATACATATTGGTAGACAGCACTGGAGGCGAATAGAGTAGAATGACGATGACTTCGGAGGCAACCAGGGAGGTTGAAGCGGCAGAAGGAGGTCGGTTGGACGGAAATACGACAACCGATGCAGAGCCGGTCAATAGCCAACCGCTCACGACGGCCACACAGGCGGTACGATCTCGTTCAATTCCGGGAAAACTGATTTTTTGATAATTTCCCATCGAGGACGAGGGCGCTCTTCGCCGAGCCTGCGCGGATGTTGACGTCATCGAAATGCGATGATTTGGAGATTTGACAAATTTTCTTGTCCAAAATTCGTCCAAAATTGTCTAGGGGTTATTTGGGACGCCGATTACGAGTCCCACATCCGTTTTTGAAAATTGACTTTGGTAGGTTTTGGATTTTCTCCTTGATAACTGATTGTGGTCCGGTAAGGATCACCGATTCTGCTCAAAGTTCGTCTAGCAAGGAGAGCCTCTAAACTGGCGGTGAGCTTTTGCAGTGCAATTTTTACAGGATGTAGGGTCCCTTGTGGGAAGTTCAAAACCATGGCTACGTTTTTCGGAATGAATCTGTGGTCGAAAAAAAGCGTGTGGATCAGGGGTGAGAGGACAATAAAATTTTAAAACCCGAATAAGGATAATTCTGCCCAAAAATGATGGACAGCAAAAAAAACGGATAACGAACGAGCAACAAGAATTAAATCTATTTTAAACCATTCTTTCTCTATTATTAGGTCGGGGGTTGTAACACTGTCCTCGTCACATGTCAAGTAAGCCACTTTTAACCTTCCTATCGGTGTTTTTCTTCGAGGCGCGTGGTAACGCACTCGGAGAAGACACCGACTTTCATCTGCACCCGACTCAATATTCCTGGTTCGGATTTCCTGCCTAGCTATCACGATTGTACGGGAATGTTAATGCGCTGACTGTCCATCGGCTCGCCACAGCAGTGTCCATTGGCCGACCATAGCACGTCATTGGCCAAGTGCGGTCCAAAGCGTCTCCACAATATCTCGTAGGAGTAGAGTGCGTGGCGCATCCCGCAAAGGAATTGATTAGCGTCGTCCTTTATTCTCTGCTCATGTTTTTCGGTTGTAATGGAGACCCTAAGTGTAGATCCTACGAGATTTTCTGGACTTGAATGGGGCAGTCTTAGAAAGAGTCGCTTTTTGTACACTCTTTAACCATTTTTTAACACTAATTCTTGCCCAGATCGAACAAAACTCTCTCTACTGCTCCGAAGAATGTGAATTGCTGGTAAGCGTATTTTGGGGAATGGTTGTAAGTTCATCAAGTTGTGGAACCAACGCTGTTAAACAAACTTCTCACGGCTGCCGCAAGCGTCTTCTTCAGAGCCTGGATAAGACAGAAAAAAGAGGGATTCCTAATTCAATGATCACTTCAAGAACAGTAGTTTCGTCTTGACGGGAAAATAAGATGAAAGAGACATTGGAGAACGAAACTGTCCTCACGAAGACAGAGGAAAACTTGGTACACATCTTCGCATAGCAATTGATGTGACTCATACAGCTCCATTCACTGACATCTGTACTCATCTGGGGAGGGTTATCAGCCTTTCGGCTGTTTCCGTAGTCATGGTGTTTTGCTCCTCTTTCGTTTCGTTCTTCCATTAGCCTAAGAAACTATTATAATCCGCCGTTATTCTCGAACGAGTACCTTAAGCTTCGCTTGTCTTTTTCAGACTCTGAAGGTGGCTGTGCAGAAGCATCAGCCGAACTAAGTGTTTGTATACTAGTATTGAACCCGCAGTTCATCGACAGCTACTTCTACTGCTCAACAACTACGCGTAAACCCGCAGACAATTTTGTAATTATTTGGAAATATTAAAGTGCTGGCTTTCCACACCACACGGAAATTGTACACATGCCAAACATAGTTTGAAAGAGCTAAGAGATGTATAGAAGTTGAATATCTGGCACATCCTTAAAACGAAGTTATTCATATGAATGTTTATCCTTTTGTCTCTGACCGATTGGTTTTTTCCAGACAATACATTAGGCTAGAAGGGATTTTGATGAAAACCCCACAAATAGAAATCAGCAAGGTAGTGATCTGCATTTCAGAACGCGCTATGAGCAGGTTGGTAGTTTGACCTAATTATGCCAATGGGTGCCAAGAGAAGACACCACCTAGCATTGCAAACGTATCTCGACTGTAGTGAAAAAAAGGATTTTAAAAAGTTGCCCTTATATTCAACTAACAAGGGAGGCCATGAAGTTTTCCCAAAGATTTTCAGCGTGACCTATATGGTCTTGTAGAGCATCGGACGAGGATCACAGAACTGAGTTTCGTTTTGCTGCGGGCTACTGGGCGCTCCAAAAAATGACACAAAATGGTAGGGGCTGACGGAATGGCCCTGTCGTGCTCTGAACTTAACTTACAAAAGGATTGGAGCTCAAAATTTAGGCTAAACTAATACGATAATTTCCTACGCTTCCTAAACGAAGCAGTAGCGTGCATTCAAGTGACTCATTCGCAATGGTGTCGGCAGCGACTGGAGGATCAAGTGGATAGCGGGGTGAACGTATGAGAGAGGGGTCGAGAATTAGACTCCGGGG
Source organism: Heligmosomoides polygyrus polygyrus (assembly GCA_947396885.1). Taxonomy (NCBI): domain Eukaryota; kingdom Metazoa; phylum Nematoda; class Chromadorea; order Rhabditida; family Heligmosomidae; genus Heligmosomoides; species Heligmosomoides polygyrus. Next base: position 51,686,015 of record OX377203.1, on the reverse strand, counting down.
ATGTCCATGAGATTTGTTCTCTGGAGTGCTCCCATTTTTGCAAATAAAGAGTATATTTTGGCTACGGTAGGTTATGGTATTATTGGCAAGTGGTGAATAAGGATAACGAAGTCATCACTACCGATTTCGCTCAGACTTCGCCTATGGGAATTATTTAAGCTGCTGACCACGAATCTGTCACTCTTTTTCTTATCACTTTGATTGCACTACTTTCCAACGAAGGTCAAAGTCGAAGGTTGGAAAATAAGTCTGACCCCTTTAGAGAAGAAAGCGATCTACTAACGTAGACAGCTTTACTCACCCATATCTACCGTAACCTGCCGTAATCAAGCGAAATTTTTAAAATAGGTGTCATATCCGTGATCAGCACCTCAAATAACCCCGTAGGTGATGTTTGGGCGAAAATTTTCTTTCGTCCTCTCCTCGACCTCTGGAGTCGTGAAAGGCAGCAGTGCCGGTTATTCTGCGTACACCCCTTTACTTACACATACCCATCGTAACATTCTGCCATCCATCGCTTCAACGAAAATGGTTGCCAGATTGGTGACCTGCATCCCAGATAGCCCTATAGGTAAATTTGGGGCGAAAATCTTTCTCGATCTCCAGAGTTGAGGGAGTGAGTGCAAGTGGTCATAGCTGCAATGCCCCGACCCGTCTACTGTAAGTGTATAGTCAGGAAAAAATACACAGCTAGAGAAATACCATAAGGTGGACAAAATATGTTGTACTTGGTAACAGTTAGTAGAATTGTGAAAGTTGCGAGAAGAATAAAAAGCAGTCTGCAAAGAAATCCGAAGAGCAATGAGCTTGTCTTGATGATGGGTCAAATCAATGCTTGTTGATCGTGTTCATGAATGAGGTGACAGAGAGAAACCCTTCCAAAACTAATCGACAACACTCAAAAACGGTCTCATCGAGAACACTCAAAAGCGGTCTCATCGAGAACACTCGAAAGCGGTCATGACGAGAGCTTCTGAGCGAGACAAGCGTGGGTCTATGGACGCTCGACAGCACCCCACACGACAAAATTAACTTCTTCTAAATCTGACAACAGGTTGAAGGCGGGGTTAGGAAGCGAAGAAGGTAGCCTACCAAGACCAAAATGTGCTTTTTTTGAGAAAATGAGAGCACTCTACAGAGAAAATCGCATGGACGCCCCTGGAATCGAACCCTCGACCCTTCTCCGTAAGTCCGCCTAGCGATTCACTCGGCGATCCATTCCCTACCAGCACCGTTGCGAATGAATCACTTGAACATACACTGCCACTCCGTCTAGGGGCCGTCGGAAATTATCATATTACTATAATCTAACTTTAATACGAGCTCAAAACCTGTTGTAAGTTAAGTTAAGAGCACGACAGGGCCATTCCAGGTGTCACTTATGCCGTATCAGCCCGCCCTGAAGTGGTACCATTTTTTGCAATTTTTGGACCACCCAGTGGCCCGTATCAAAAACGAAACACAGTTGTTGATCTTTGTCGCATGCTCTTATGCTCTACAAGACCATATCGGTCACGTTGAGAATATTTGGGGGAAGTTCATGGGCCTCCCTTGTAAGTACTCATAAGGGTGCCAGATTTCCGTCCAAAAAACTCCGAATCACGAACAACAAAACGGATAGACCAAAACCCGCCGGAAACCGGATAACGGATAACGGATAACGGGTAACGGTTAATCCGCTCATCCCTGGCGTGGACGCGTGAGCGCGAAGCTCACGATGCTCTGCTGCCAACGTGGTCTGTAGGCGTAGTGGTAGATTTGTAGCCTCACAGGTGCATTGCCATGAGTCCGATTCCCGCTTGTGATGGTGTTTTTGCATTTTACGATTTATCGTAAGTGGAACCCTTTATCCCCATTTACACCACATTTTTCAACGAAAACACGGCAAAAAATGTCGTTTGCGTTCATCGAGCTCTTTGAAAGTGGAAAGCTGAGAATTCTTGACTTTCAGGTTAAGCAAGTCAAGAACCGGGTGCCAGATTCGTGATCAGCACCACAAAAATAACCCACACGCACAAAGTTTGGGCGAAATTGGTGCTTTTGACCTCACCGCCCTTCCTCGAGCCTGGGCCTAGAGCAGGCTTTGCACCTCCGTCTTCATTTTCAAACGAGTGCCGTCATTGAGGTGTGAAGCCATTCGAGGTGGAAACCAATTGAATACGTTGAGCGGTGGAGGGCTACACAGAAAGTAACATATCGGTGCTACTACGTCCTTTTTTGGACGGGTGGTAGATAGCAGCATAGATGTTTGTGAGCAGTGTATTTCGCTTACATGCTTTTTTGCAATCCTCCATCATTTTTGAAGATGGTTGGTAGATCACCAGCTACTCTTACCAGTTGGTTACTACGTTTTTGACTCTATCCATGTAAGGAATATAATATATAATTTGGGATGATATAGGAATTATATAATTATAAGAATATAATATAAGAATTTGTTATCTACAACACCTTCTCGTCTTGAAAAAGCTTGACTGATCGGAAACCAAAAGAGGGCCATGCACTGTACCAGCGAGGTTGAAAAATAGTTATTCTTACTTCGGTTACGGGTGTTATTTAGAGAATAATCAGGATCATGAATCTGACATCGGTTACTGGATTTTCCGTTCTCTTATGACAGGTTAGAGAAGGTGTGAGTAAGTGAGGGTGGTGAGGTGGGATGCGCCAATTTTGTCAAAACTTTGTGCATGGGGGTTACTAGGGGTGCTGATCACGAACCTGGTACCACTTTTTCACTTGCAAGAAAACTGGAAGTCAAAAATTCTCACCTTTCCACTTTCAAAGAGCTCGATGAACATAAACAACATTTTTGCCGTATTTTTGTTCATAAATGTGTTGAAAATGGGGACAAAGGGTCCCACTGACGCAATAGCAAAATGCAAAAACACCAGTACAAGGGGGAATCGAACTCACGACAATGCACCTGTGAAGCTACAACACTACCACTACGCCAACCGACCACATTGAGCTGAGTGGAAGCAGGCGTCATAAACTTCGCGCTCACGCGTTCACACGCTTTTTTTCGACAACAGAAGAGCATTCCAAAAAAGTCACTATGGTTTTGGACTTCCCACACGGGACCCTACATCTTGTACAAATTGCATCGCAAAAGCTCACCGCCAATTTAGAGGCTCTCCTTGTAAAGCAAGGGTTTTTCAGGGTGCCGAATACGATGCCGATGTTCATTTGGCTGATTATTACAGGAGACCACCAATACCGATGACCGAGGGTGGTCAGTGATTCTAACCCTACCAACCTCAAATGGCTGTAACATTCCAAAATCGGTTGAATTTTCAAAAACGGACGTCGGATTCGTAGTCGGCACCCCAATTAACCACCTAGACGATTTTGGACGTTTGGACAAGAAAACTTGGCAAATTTCGAAATCATCTATTTTCGATGACGTCATCATCGCAGGCTCGGCGAAGAGCGCCCTCCTCCTCAATGGGAAATTGTCAAAAAATCAATTTTCCAGGAATCGCCCGACATTGACACTGCTCGATAGAGCTTTTCGAGCTGAACAGAACGGTACCATCTCGAGTGTTGAAAACTCAAATGTGGGCGAGTAAGGGCGGAAGAAAGTTCACCGCTGCATTCCGCCGCTCAAAAATGGCAGATGGGTCTAAGGCGTCTTTTATATTAGGGGGGGGGGGGCCAAAAGTAATGAGACAAAATGAAAAAAATCTTTATCTCCTTATAACTCAATTACAACTCAACGATGCTGAGGAATGTATTTGCCATTAAGGGCAATGACCTTGCTACCATCGCTCAGTCAACTTCCTGATCCCATCCTTACAGAACTGCTTGAGCCTGGTGTTGATCAACTGCTCGATATGGTTGTCAAGGGCTGCTTGGGTTCTTGTGTCCCTTCCGATTAGGAAGTCCTGTAGGCTCAAGTAGTAGTGGTAGTTGCATGGAGAGATGTCCAGCGAATACGGTGGGTGAGGCATGTGAACGTAGCCCAGCTGGCCAAGCTTATCCGTGCTTACTTGTTCCCGATGGGGTGCGGCGTTGTCGAAGAGGAGAACCTTCTTGAAGCGCTGCGAATGAATAAGAGCGAGTCGCCGGCCCATCTCTTCTATTTCGTTCGCCATGGCCTTGGAGTTCATCGTAGTGCTCTTGGGAAACAGCTTCCGGTTAACCGATCCATGGGCGCAGACCCAAAAAACTCCAAAGATGCTTCTCGCCGTGAACATCTTGCCGAACGAAGGTCGGTAACAATTCACCAGGCCTCACCCAGACTCGCTGCTTGGCAGGGTTAAGGTAGAAGACGTACTTCTCATCTTGCGTGAATATTGGGCCCAGGCTGCTCGGGGTTGGGAATTGGGGGAGATTTGCGCGACACAGGTCGACTCGTCAGACTGGGGTTTCGGCATGAGACAGGCTGGGGTTTTTGGCATGCTTTTGGAAAGAGCGGAAGTGGTAACTTCTCAGATGGGCTTCAGTAAGTAGCATACAATCATATAAATACGATAAGCACAAAACCGGACTCCAGCCACGAGATATATGGAAACGGCATGGGGTGTCTCATCACTTTTGCCCCCCCCCCCCCCTAATAGTCCCGCCGCGGCGCGGCCAATTGCGATTGCAGTTAGAAAGGGAAGCGCCTGCGACGCGCGGCGACCAACTTCTACGTACTATGCTCCGTGTGCCATAACGAATGACGGAGGAGATGATCCGTGAGTCACTGAAGAACCAAAACAGAAAGGATTCCTCCGGCTGATCAGCGGAATGCATCTTGCCAATGTTAGTGGTAGGATTTCTGCGGAGAGCGACGAATCCTCTCTTAAAGCTGGGGATCGAAGTCATTTGCTCAACCTACGGTTGAAATTGGTGAGTGTAGTAGTAGGTAAAACTTCATGAGCGTCTACAGATCTCCATTCCCTTCCTGGTTACGGAAAGTACAGGCGGCTAAGGTCATGGTCACCGATTTTGCTCAAACTCTAGCGTAATGTTAAAAAACGGATGTTTGATTCGTCATCAGTACACCAATAAGCTCCCTAGGCAAAATTTGGGCGAAGTGGGTGATTATGACCTCGACAGCCTTAGTCGCCCGAAAATACCGTAATCTGCAGTCATTTCAAAAACGGATGTCATATTCGTGATCAGCATCCTAAACAGCCCCCCCACCCTACTAGAAGTTTGGTCAAAACAATTTTTTCGACCTCTCCTTGATCTCTGAAGTCCTGAAAGTACATTAGTGCCATAATTTCGCTACACCCCTTTTGCACTGTTAGTTGGGGAACCAAAACAAGAAAGGCATACCAAAATGTTTCATCTCGGTGGTGGATCTCGGTGGTGGTGGACTCCACACCGGGTCTGCCACAGCTGATCGAGCCGCGCCGCATCCTTTCCTCCAGCGGTGCGATTCACCAAATATCGCGATTCACCAACCCGAAATTCTGACAAATGTGGTGTTTTGAGGCGGTGGAGCATGAATGCGATGCGGCGCAGCGAGCGGCGCGAGAAATCGATAGCTATGTCAACCTTCACGCCGCTCCGCGCGACGACGCGAGTATAAGGCCTATGGCCCCTGTTATACTCCCGCTGGAGCTTCCGCGGGACGTCCGCGGACGGACGGTGCACCGCGGACGGTCGTCGTCGTTCCAGGGCTGCAAGCGTCTCATCGGAGCGCGTTTCCCGCGCCGAACTCCGCGGGACGACAGCCTTCCGCGGTGCAGTGCACCGCGGACGGGAAGTATAACACCCCTCTCGTCGTCTGTCGGCGGCGATCCGCGGACGGCGGGCGTGGCGGGCCGCGACGAGTGGCCCGGCGCGGGGTCCCGACGCGATTTCCGCCCATCCGCAAAAGCTCCCGCGGGAGTATAACAGGGGCCTATGGTATACTCCCGCGTCGCTCCAGCGACGGGAGCGGGGCAACTGTCAACGGCGCGCCTTCGCTGCAGTGGCGGACGGCGCAGTGGGGCGCGGTTGTCAGTTGACGCGCTATCGCTCCCGCGATGCGTCGCAGAGGGGTGTTATGCCTCCTCGTCGCGGGAGTGAAACATACTCCAGTGCGACGGCCGTCGCAGCCCGTCGCTCGTCGCAGTGCAGTGCACTACAACTAGCGAGGGGCAGCGATGGTCGCGGAGGGGGAGCGCTTGTCGTGCCCTATTCTACGCACTTCCGCTCTCTTATTTCGGCACTTCCTTGGTTCGTGACAATTTCAACACACGTCTGGTGATGTTGGGAGGTCATGCGATGTCTCTGTTGTTCTCTTCGTAGGGTTTTCGTCGTGGCTAGACTCATTTTGGGTTTTTTCGACGGCTTGAACGGCTAGTTTTATGAGGAGATATTTTTCTAGGCGGTTTCTTCTCACTTTTCTGTCGATCCTCGCATTTTTTTCGCCTCTGAACTTCCTCGCCGGCACCAAAGTCTACATTTCTGTGTCGGGCAAGTCACAGGGAGGTTCTATTGACATGTCCGGCACAGAAATAAGCAAATTGAACGGCTAGTTTTTTTTTGAGGAGATTGCTAAAAAAATTGCTGGCGTGGGCTTTTTTGCGATTTTAGCTAATTATTTCCGAGAACACATTCCCTTAAGCTTAGCTCACTCTGCTAGTGCCCAGTAGTGTCAGGCATGCAACTCGAGTGAGCCATACACAATGCACATAGAATCGACGAAATCAACTAAGTGAGCAAAGATTGTCCATCTGGCATACTACAGGGCACTGGCAAAGCACGCCATGCGATTTCGAGAACTTCCATGTCATGAGAAATAAGCTGCTCCAATCGCTAAAGGCTACTCAAATCATTTTTTGAGCCGCCCACGACGAAATTCACATGATCTGGTGAAGTTGTACAAATGATTGTGGAGATCTCAAAGAGATAAAAAGATCGATGTCAACCTTTTCTCGGAATATGTAGCTATCTAAATTGGAGGAGTTATGAGCATGCGACGTTTTGCGACGTATTAGTCCATCGCAACCTTTTTTGAACCGTGCGACCCTAGCAGTATTGCATCTCATGCGGGGTTAGGGTTTTGCGACTCTGCCACCGCTTTTGCTTTCTGTGCTCTAATACGGGTTGTCTCGAAAAAACTCATGCGCTCTCTGTGAGGTCAAATAATCTTGTTCTCTTGCATGAAAAATCTGTGTAAACTCGTTTTGAGAAAGGAAAGACTCGTAGATTAGGAGTCCGACTGCGATTAAGGCATTTGATTCCTTTTCCTATACCGCTCGCTCCCCCGCTACATTTGTCTGATCATTCCTGCAGCACGATCGTCTCAGTTAGTCTATATGGGCTCTTGAGCGAATTTACGACAGGATTCACGGTGGTTGTGATGGACAAAGCACGATTTCGTCACTGCACTGGATCAGCTGATTCGCTAAAATTCTGCAAAAGTCTCCGTCTGCAGAACTGCGTGAACTATGTCAGCCTCAGCGATGGCGACGGCTCGCGACGCGCATCGCGAGCCGTCGCGTCGCTGTGCACTCCCGCATCGCTGCAACCGACGGGAGTATACCATAGGCCTAAAGGAGTATAAAGGGAGTATAAAGTATAAGCAGTTTAGGCATCTGGGGAGTTCATCGTAAAGCCATTTCATCGTAAAGCGCTCTCAGTCTCGTGCTCGCCCCGCATCTGCTTGTCGTTCTCTCGCCTCGTCTTCCCGCCGTAGTTAACTGAATTCGGAAAAAATCGTGTCACACGAGGCCAACCCGCATTTCCGCACCGCTGTAACTTTGTACAATCATAAGCTACGTTGCTGTGTTTCATCGCACCTATTGAATTTTCTACTGCGTACAAAACCTTCGAGCTGCTGCCGGAGAGATTCGAAATGACGGAGCTTTTGCGCTCAGAACACGGCCAGGGTGCAACTTGCGAGCGGTCGCGCCCACTCGATTGATAGGTTCGCTCCTATATGCATTGTGCATGGCACACTCCAAAGTCTCGCAGAGACAGAGTGCAGCAATCCCTGAGTAAAGCGGCTGAGAATTTCTGTAAAACTACCCAAACGCTCACTCTACAAGCTGCATGGCACGCCAAGTCTATTGATAGGTTTGATCCTATATGCATTGTGCACGGCGCACTCTCGGAGGATTCCTGGCATGGCAGAGCACTGGCGAGGGGGGCGGCAGCGATATTCAAACTGTGCGGTCGCACGCGCGTGAGTTGCCCGGGCGGAGTTCTCGCTGCTTCGCTGGCGGAGAGAACGAGTTCTGCGCCAATGTGTCGGGCTGGAACGCGAGTGTCACTACTGGACACAATCGTCGATAGAGTGAAAGGTAGAGCTTGTTAATTTCGCCTTGTAAAGAGGGTCAGTCTGATGGCACGTTAGTGCCCATTAACCGGCTGGCTTTGAGCTACGTCAAATGAGTGGAGGAGGGGGGAGGGGAAATGTTGAACGGAAATGAGGGGGAAGATCTAAGAACAAAGACAGAGTATATCAGTGCGCTTCGAGCGTTGCCTGCATTGGTTGCGCATTTAGCAGAGTATATTGTTTGTTAAGAGGCTAGTGCCTTAAGATCAGTGAATCTGAAAGAGTCAGATTTCATTATCTTTCTTCGTGGAAGTTTCATGGCTTCTTTGAATTCAAGTTTCTCCGAGTTTATCTGATTATAAATGCAACCCCTCTTTCAACAAGAGCACATGAAAGACCTAACGTTTAATATGAAAATAAAATGAATCTGATAACGATAATAATATCTATCTCTTTAATATCAGTACAACGCCTATTATAACATTTGGCACGGATGTTGGACTACATGTGTGAGCACCTTATACTCTCTAGAGATGAGTCTATCCTGTTTCGTCTTTAATAGGATTTCCTACTATCATTTATAAAGCTACGACCATCTGTTAACTACGTTCACTGCGAATCCGTAAATGAACCTCACCAGTCCTCTCTCCTTCACCTATTTCACGTTGCATAGGCCTCACACCGCTTCTGAGCATTCAATTATGAAGCTGTCCTATTTCCTCATTGCGTAGGGTGAGCTGCAGATTACACTGCATCCGTCTCATGATTGTGTCGAGTTTCACAATTATCATTCTCCTAGCACACCGAAATGGACCAGAGAGTAGGACGTTCATTTGCGCTCTAGCACGCTGGACGCACCGGGCAACTCGTATGGGTTCCTGCCATGTCTAGAGGTGACTCCGCCCCCAGCGCCGCACCGCACCCGCTCGCATGGCTGCGAGTGGGTATCGTTGCTCGCAGCAAGCTGCTCCAATCGCAAAGAGCCTGCCCCAGCGATTCGTTTTGACCACCCAGAGCGAAACTTTGGTGGTCTGGGAAAGCTGTGCACCGTTTGTGTAGATCACGAAGAGACGAATCGAAAGGTACCAAGCATTTCTCGAAAAACCTCAAATTGGAGGAATTGTGAGCACGCATCAGTTTTCGACGGCTTGCAAACGACAACTCGCCCGCGACCGCCCTTCGCAATGGAGCGCAAGTTTTCAATTTCGGGTATTTTCATGGCTCCATGAAATATGTATACCAAACGATAGAGCTCGGGCTCCAATATGTCAAGGTAGCTCAAGTATGCCCTTGGTATTTCAAACGAGTGATATTCAGGCGAGTTTTATCAAAAAGACGCAAAATTTTGCGGTTTTTGCGGCGTGTATTCAAGAAACGCGTCCCGTACTGTATCTTTCGAAATTAAAAAAAAAATCCAAGAATTTTTGAAATGCTTTCCTACTATATATGAAACAGGTTTCAAAAAAGGGATCTTCATGCGGGTCGGGGAAGGGTTCGATTTTAGGCAAGCATTTCGGCAAAGTCGACCAGAAATCGAACCTCCCGCCCCACATGAAAATTCCTTTTTTGAAAACTGCTTCATATATGGTAAAAAATCACATTTTCTGTTATTTTCAAAAAGTTATTACCTCTCTGGAAATTTAAGAAATAACGGAGTTGCGATCATTTATACAAAATCCTTTCAATTTTTTATGGTAAAAAATCAAACACTACCCGCCCTGCATGGAGGCCTCATTTTTGAAAGCCGTTTTCTACACTGCAGAAAGCCTCTTTCTTCTATTTTTCTGAAACCTATAAGGATTTTTAGAACTCAAAAAACTTACCGAGTTATGACCATTTTTGTGGACGTCCAATCTTGTCGTTCCAATGGCGTCGGTGTAAGATCCGATGTTGATCCAACCTACTCGATTCAGAAACTAATGCTTTTTTACTGCGCTTTGGTTAGAAGATAAAGTTTTTGTCGTGGAATTTAAACTGTGTAGGTGATCTGCTCCAGATGAAAAAAGTATTAAATTTTTCATGGAAAAACTGGAATTTTTAACACGATTTGCCCTACTCATATCGAAGATTGCTACGAGGAAGCTTAGTTTTTCACTGTATAATAAGCACGGCTTAACATTATATATAGTACTGTCTAACATTCTTTCCTCCGTGAGAAAGTAGAAAACTTTCCATGAAAAGTCCATCCTTCAGTTGCGATCGATGACGTCAGAGAACCGCACGTAAGCTGTTCTGAGGAAAATTTCACGAAGCTTCAAAACTATCCTTCTAATATAATAAGCCGCTTAAGGGGGCGGGCTGTCTGTCTGTACGGGGCGGAGCGTCTGTCCAGGGGGGGAGCGTCTGTCCAGGGGGGGATCAGTGAGCCTGCCGGTGTTGAATGTGAGGGGGAAGTGTGTGGGTTGTAGATGTGCAAGGTGCCTGGCGACTCAGTAGACGTGCCGAACACGTTGCCCAACGTGCCTGGCGAGTCAGTAGACGTGCCGAACACGCTGCCAAACGTGCCTGGAGATGCGGTGCTGGAGTCCTGTAAGGGGGAATCGTGGGGGGAGGGGGGTTGCAGTTGTGCAACGTGCCTGGCGACTCAGTAGACGTGCCGAACACGTTGCCCAACGTGCCTGGCGAGTCAGTAGACGTGCCGAACACGCTGCCAAACGTGCCTGGAGATGCGGTGCTGGAGTCCTGTAAGGGGGAATCGTGGGGGGAGGGGGGTTGCAGTTGTGCAACGTGCCTGGCGACTCAGTAGACGTGCCGAACACGTTGCCCAACGTGCCTGGCGAGTCAGTAGACGTGCCGAACACGCTGCCAAACGTGCCTGGAGATGCGGTGCTGGAGTCCTGTAAGGGGGAATCGTCGGAGGAGGGGGGTTGCAGTTGTGCAACGTGCCTGGCGACTCAGTAGACGTGCCGAACACGTTGCCCAACGTGCCTGGCGAGTCAGTAGACGTGCCGAACACGCTGCCAAACGTGCCTGGAGATGCGGTGCTGGAGTCCTGTAAGGGGGAATCGTCGGAGGAGGGGGGTTGCAGTTGTGCAACGTGCCTGGCGACTCAGTAGACGTGCCGAACACGTTGCCCAACGTGCCTGGCGAGTCAGTAGACGTGCCGAACACGCTGCCAAACGTGCCTGGAGATGCGGTGTTGGAGTAGAGAGAGGGGGGGTGTAGGGGGGGGGGGGGTGTATTTCGTTCAAGCGGTCCGAAACTTTAGCCTTGGGGGTAATCGAGGTCGCTGAACACGAATCTGAAGTTGATCAATCGATATCGATCGATAATATCGATTTTTCGTGTATTTCGTCCAAGCGGTCCGAAACTTTAGCCTTGGGGGTAATCGAGGTCGCTGAACACGAATCTGAAGTTGATCAATCGATATCGATCGATAATATCGATTTTTCGTGTATTTCGTCCAAGCGGTCCGAAACTTTAGCCTTGGGGGTAATCGAGGTCGCTGAACACGAATCTGAAGTTGATCAATCGATATCGATCGATAATATCGATTTTTCGTGTATTTCGTCCAAGCGGTCCGAAACTTTAGCCTTGGGGGTAATCGAGGTCGCTGAACACGAATCTGAAGTTGATCAATCGATATCGATCGATAATATCGATTTTTCGTGTATTTCGTCCAAGCGGTCCGAAACTTTAGCCTTGGGGGTAATCGAGGTCGCTGAACACGAATCTGAAGTTTATCAATCGATATCGATCGATAATATCGATTTTTCGTGTATTTCGTTCAAGCGGTCCGAAACTTTAGCCTTGGGGGTAATCGAGGTCGCTGAACACGAATCTAAAGTTGATCAATCGATATCGATCGATAATATCGATTTTTCGTGTATTTCGTTCAAGCGGTCCGAAACTTTAGCCTTGGGGGTAATCGAGGTCGCTGAACACGAATCTGAAGTTGATCAATCGATATCGATCGATAATATCGATTTTTCGTGTATTTCGTTAAAGCGGTCCGAAACTTTAGCCTTGGGGGTAATCGAGGTCGCTGAACACGAATCTGAAGTTGATCAATCGATATCGATCGATAATATCGATTTTTCGTGTATTTCGTCCAAGCGGTCCGAAACTTTAGCCTTGGGGGTAATCGAGGTCGCTGAACACGAATCTGAAGTTGATCAATCGATATCGATCGATAATATCGATTTTTCGTGTATTTCGTTCAAGCGGTCCGAAACTTTAGCCTTGGGGGTAATCGAGGTCGCTGAACACGAATCTGAAGTTGATCAATCGATATCGGTCGATATTATCGATCAATATCGATTGATCAACGTGTTTGGGGATTCAGGTAGACGTACCGAATACGTCATCCGCTAAGCGGGATCATTGAGGGAGTAACCAGTACCAGTAATGGAAGACCGTATCACTAAGGGTAGAACAGTAATGAGGGACCAATAGATCGCCCTATCATACTATATACTGTACGTGCTGCGAGCCTTTTGTACTCCTAAGTAGGGAAGAAAGCTATACAAGTAGAGCAGCAAGCTTGATGTGATTGTCCTTAGCTTAGTGATACTGCAACATCGCGCGAAGCGCGCAAGTGCGAGGCACGCCGATAGGCGTGACGGAGCACTTGTAAGAAATATGGATTATGCCTTAAAAAGCAGGTTATATCAATAGCAGCCTCCATGCGGTTCTGAGTCGATTTTTTTTTTGAAAAAGAATGCATGATCGGGACGCCTGATCATACAGAAGATCGTTTCAGAAAAACGTGGTTTTGCAACTGTGTGTTGAACAGGGCTTAAACTTTCGTAGGGTGCAATTTCACTCTGTGATGCTGTTTCCAGCAGAAGAGAGAAAATTATTATTTCTGTGACAGGGTATCCTTCAGTTGTTTTTACGTCAACGATTCAAAGAGCGCTTCAAAAATGTAGGAAAAGCGCTTAGGTCGTCCTTCTTATTCATTTTACAATTTTGGACGCTATGGACGCAGACGTCGCTCTTTCAGGTAGAAAAGTGCCGTGTCCATGACATCCTGAAAATCTAAAAAATCAAAACCCTTCATTGCCGGCAGAAAATCTTTATTTTTAATTGCTGAACAACCAGGAATTAAAACTGTTTAAATATTCAATTCTATATTACTAACTTCAGCAAACAAAGGTGCGTGTGACTCTCCTCATTGTCATAGCCACACCTGGTAACAACAGCTTATTAAGAGATAAAAACATCACCTAAAAATCTGAAAGATACGACAGAATCCTCTGCTGAAGCCGAGGGAGTAGGACCCCGCCCTCCCCCACCCCCCCCCCCCCCAAAAAAAAAACGACGTCACAGTACGACCCCACTCCCTTTCGATTCTCGAACCTCACGCATAAGCGTTCAGGGCGCTCTACAGGCTCGCACAGAGAGACTCGCCACATCTTCGAGCTTACCAAGCAGGAAATTAAAGTCCTTGAGGGTGCTGTATATTAGGAAGTCTGACCTAACTAGCACCCTTGCTATCGAGATTCGAAGTTTGAGCTTTCCTCTTCTTCGGATATCGTCAGCGCCCATCAAAAAACTCTATTGCGTTGACAGGAAGCTCATTGGCAGGAATGTCGTACATCACGAGTTCTCCTACTCCCTCTTCTCACTGAGCTCAAAAAGCGAAAACCGCTGAGAATCATTTGGTTGTAGTTCAATGAATAACACTTCATCATTGGCTTCCAGGTGAAGTTGTTTCGGACGCTTTCAAAGAGATCGATGTTCTCTTTCTTTGTTGATACTGTAATTTTGTTTCCGCAATTGGTCGTACATAGGTTTCATAGGCTCGAATAGATTTCTGGAAGTAAGGACGTCAGAACCCTGATGAGTTTGTAGTTCCGGCAGTTGGCATATTTCACCAAACTCTACAGTGTTGAGGAAGACATAGGTCACTGGTGACAGTGCATCCCAAATCTCGGAGTTCGGTCACAGGGTCACTGAGCAACTGGCTGTTAACTCTTTAAGTCGGTATCTGAGCTTGGATTTTAGCTCTAATCATCAAAAGACGGGTTTTTAGTCAAAACTAGCAGTTCCCATTTTTTCAGCTCAATGAACAGCGAAGTCAGTCGCCGATTGAAGGGTCTCAGAGTCTTCAGCTTCATCGATTTTTTTGTATATTTTAACACCATCAGCACGCGCAAGAATAAGATTGGGTGAAGCACGCCGCCGTGAGGAGCACCACTTAACACAGGGAACACTTTTGAAAATTTGTAATTTTCTTACTAATTCGCACATTCGAACATTTTTTTTGTACAATTCGTACACATAGGCATGGAACGTCTCCCCAGCAGCTCTTAGGGCTGCACTTCTCTAGAGCCCAGGAAACAAAATAAAAACATCTCGTAATGAGATAAACAATGTCAGGTCGTGCCTGTATTGGTTGATGCATTGATCTGGCAATGTAGCTTTCGTTCGGGACAGCGTTTTTCCAATTACTTTTCCTGCCATGCTGTTCCATTGTAGGGGCCTATGTCAAGTTTTAGGCGCGTGAAAACGATAAAAAGAATATGTATCTCGACTCTCGAAGCAGGGCGGTCTTTGCTGCACGAACGGCGAGCCGCCACTAACACATTGCGTCTACATAGGTGTGCCGTAATGTAAAATTCGAGCTCTAGTAAACTCCCGAGTTAAGCCATATTGTGACTAAATGTGTGGCTTCTAGAAATGAGTTTCTTGCCATAAAGGTGCCATAAATCTTTTCGAGAGCAGACAGTTGTCTAAGTCACCCGATTATCTCTCGGAATAACCACTTCCTCCGAGTAAGTAAACCGGGGGCAGCTGAGCAGAGGCAGCGAAGCAGGTTTATGCAGTTACAAGAACAGTAGGCGTCGCGCTCGCCGCAGCAGTCGCTGCTTCCGTATGTTCAGCCTGTTCCACGTCTACTTGCATAGAATGTGATTGTGACTGGCTTCTGTCAGCTGCGCGATCAGGATGGAGATCGCTTGCTATCGAGTGGCTATGTATTGTGTCCATCCAGATTCGCTTGGGTCTTCCACGATCTATCCGACTTTCATTCTCCTTGAAGCGCGGAATTATCAATGAATTCGTTGCAGGACCATTACACCATTGACGGCTTTCACGCGTCTGGAGCTGAAACGAAGTGCGGCCGAAACCTCGGCGTATGGCATCGTTCCGAGTGCGGTTCATTCATGCGGTGTGACTCTTGCACTGTACCACAGCGTCTTCGTCTCCATGACGCCTAGGCGCCGCTTCTGTCCTCCCAGTCCAGGATTCTGATCCATTTAATACCAAAGGTCTAACCACCAACGCTTGAGTAGAGCAGTTTCAGCATGTGTTATCGCACGGCCCCACATGAAGTATGGCGCTTCTGCGCCTGAGTCATGCAGTATGCGATGGTTGATTTCATGAAGCTGACCTCTGTAACTGGTCATGGTTGCGCCCAGGTATTCGGAAGCATCGGTTCTTGGCCGTGCAATAGCTACCACTGTGCATGAGCTCTTATTGTCGTTCGTCAGGGCCTGTTCATACTTCGCGGTACAGTGACGAGCACGACAGCGATGCTAGCGCAGCGACGAGAGCGACGGCAGCGATGGGAGCAACGGGAGCGTAGTGTACATAACTACACAACAGAAACATCTGGGAAAAGTCCATCCATATCCGTGCTCAGCGTACCTTCTGCTTAGTATACTCCTCTTCTAGACTTCGACTGAAGCATTCACCCTATGCGTCTACGATAGATAAGGCTAGTAATGGCTTGAGCCCTGCAAGAAGGGCGAACTTCCTTCTAATCGACATGAAAACTAAAAAAGCACCTTGAATGTATGTGTGCAAGCCATCTAGACGAACGGGACCACTCTATCTATCCAATTAAAACTCATTGATTGCGGTTTCTGGGTAACAGATTGAATCAAAGGAGCGTGTGCAAATTTCGAGCTCTTTGGACCGTCAGCGGCGGTAGATTACGTGCTCCTCTTCCGCCGCCGTCGCTCGAGTCGCCAGCGGGAAGCACGAACAGGTGACGGCAGCGACGGGAGTGCCAAGAGCGACGGGGCGACGGCGACGGCGCTCGAGTATGAGCAGGATTCGTAGCGATCGCTTGGTTCAGTTGATTTGCATATTCCGTCTGGTCGGCGAATCGCTGCCGTCGCGAAGTATGAACAGGCCCTAAGGCACGCTATCTTCAGAACAACTAGACGTCAAGCGAAACTGTAGTGCCACACAGGGTGACCAAATGCGATGCGATCCCCTTTCTACCAGGTACCAACAATTTCTTCTCGCCGGCAAAAGTGGCCGCTTTTTGTTCAGTGAGAAAACACGTCCGCACATCTAACGACACAGAATGGCACCCAGAACTGTCTCGTTTTACCTCTCGATAGCCAACATTTTCAATCCTGCTCTGCTCTCATCTCTTCGGCTGCGCTACTCAGGTGGTGTCAAGGTTTAACCAAAGTCCAAACCTCGTGAACGTGGGTCCACGAAATGAGTCGCATATTAGCAAAACAATGAGATAGTGAAAAATTGCGTAACAAAAACGACAGGAGTGACCTTGTGACGTGAAATGACTTTTAAGAGAAGGCATAAGTGAAGAAATGTAAACAATATAAAAAACAGCTTTTAAGCTCCATCGATCATTTAATTTTCTTTCATAGGCATGGATTAACTAAACACTAGCTGCACCACGCTGAATAATGGCGAAGAACACCTCACGTCGAAACGAGTTCTCGGTTACATCTAACCAAGAGTCAAGTAAGAGCTTTGCCATGAAACAGGACGGCGGCCGGTTGTGTTGTCTTGAAAAAAGAAGATAAAATGAAAATAAGAGGAATGAAGGATTTTTTAAAGGAATAGCAAAAAGGGAGGGGGCGAGAGGAATGTTTCGGAGAACTCCATCTCCACGCGACACCACGCGACGTAGTGTTCATGCTTCAACGTTGACTTCTGCGCTAGCCAGAGAAAACTGCAACGATAGAACGTTGTGGAGTCGCAGGATTTTGTTGCGTCAGCCCTCACGCTCCAGTGCACAGCGCTGCTGTGCACTGGAGCGTGAGGGCAAATTCGGGGAAGTTTTGGGGAAGTTGCTAAACGAGTGCACCTGGAGCACTTTCGCGAGAACTATCTACATACTGGCCAGTTGTTCTACAGGTGAACTCAGGGGTAACGGACTGGCACGAGGTATTGGAACAGATCTGCTCAGCTTGAAGCAGCGCAGCAAGGTTACCTAGTTCCTAGTACATATGCCTTACCACATTTGAGAGCATAGTGAAGATTAGGGCCTCGTTGAACAGTAAGATTAGGCCTTGATAGCGATCCAAAACGAAGAGGTCATCGATTGTTAGCGGCTTAGCGGCGATTATCGCCATCTCGAGGAATACCCAAGCCGGTGACTGCTACCGAATGCAGTTCACTGAGCAGGAGCTTTACCTGAAAAGGCAGACAGTCGAAGCACTTACTCAATCAATTCTCCGATTCATTTAAGCGTCTTCACTAGCAGGTGTGCTGTGCAATGACATGTGAAAGATAAACTTTAGAATTACGGAAATGATCGTTTGAAAAGGACCCTTAGGTAGAAGCGTAAACAACAGTAAGAGCAGCGGTACTTATGTGGGTCATGGTAGCCAGTGCTAGCACACAATACAAGACATCATTTAGTTTTTCACTCCTTCATCTATTCGGAGAACACCTGTGTTAGAACAGAAATCGACGAGGTATTCCAACAGGTCACTTGGCTTCGATTGCGCTTGAACGAAACGGTGAAGAGGAGATAGGACATAATGTGCTAGAGAACCGAAAATTCTCCGTCTTTCATTCAAACTAAGGACGCTCAGCGAAATTCGTAAGTGGAGAGATAAGCGGTGGAAGGTATTATAGTCAGAGCTGTTGTCAGTTGAGGAGCGCTGCTAGTTCCTCGGTTCCAATCGAATTTATTTATTTTTTCGTCTGTCTTATACGTCGCAACAAATATTGCACCAATCAATTCCTTGCTAGGCAGCACCTATCAAGGAATTGATTCTGACAGACTTACTTTACCATACTCTTTAGTTGCCTACACAAGGGCCGGTGAGACCCGACGGGCAAGTGGGCTGTTTTCTTGTCCCAGGAAATCTTGGCATCAATGTCATCGACGTGTGCAGGCTTTGTATGCCTGGGCGCAAACTGACAAGGGCAGGATACCAGGTCGCAGTGGCACTTTGAGGTGAGACGTAATACACCGCGAGCATCGGCTTCGAACACTAATTCCAAATATGTGTTCCCCAAGTGACAGGACATCTGGGAGTGGAATTGGGGATCACTTTGCTTGCCAATCACTGAGGGCTGGAAACAGTGGTAGTCACCGAGCAGTATTGGCGCAGTGGATACAGAAACGGCATGGTAAAATATGATGGTTTGTAGTCCGATTCACCGGTGGTGCAGGTGTTTTCACCACTTAGAAAAGGCTGTTTTTGCGTACCTTTGGGAAGAATTTGCTGCTAGTGATACCTCGGAGTCCATACGAAGCAAGAGAAGAAGGTGGCCAGCAGTTTTGCATCCGTCTCGCGAGTTGCGCAACTACGGGTGCAGAATTAGAGGATGGAGGTGGTACCAGTGTCGAACGAGAGTAAGAGGATCCCACATGGTCAGTGGAAGAAGACAAGGAAAAAACACAGTGGAGATGTCGAAGAAGATGGTGAATTTTACAAATTTGGCTTTCTGAAGCTCGCTTAAATTAACAGTCTTATATAGGTGGATGAGCCAACTTCGCACTCCGCTGTGCCGAAAGCAGCAGTCGCCACTCTCAAGTGTGAGGACTACATTTCCATGCGAAGACTAAGAAGTGTAAATGGGGTTTAATTGAAACAGGGGTTTGAGGACATGCGCTTTTTATAACTGTTCTTATTGTACCCTTTACATATGTGTTATTGCAGGCAATCAGAACTTTTGCTGTCAATCGACCAAAAATCGTGACCATCTGTTCGAGTGCATGGTGTGATCTCTTCTTTTAAAACACTAGATGGGTGCTGCCTTTGCGCGCTTAAAAACAAAAATTAAGTCACTCAGTATATTCCATGATCGACTGTCGTTGAATCTTGGCATGACGTTGACACCAATAGGACTGTTTGAGCTGTGGCAATTAAGTCACTATTTTTACATAAAAATAAACAAAATATTTCGCATATAACATTTCACTAAGGGCGCTTATTGGTGCAGGTGAATATAAAAAATTGCTAAGAAAATTACACTAAGTTTCCGTTAAATGAGAAATTATTTAAACCGTGGTGGAGAGTCTCTAGTTTAAATTGGAGGGCGCTCGTTTTGATTTGGAAGATGTTCAGTGCTTGATTTCAAAGACGTCAAGATTGCTTAGCACAGCGTCCAAGTTAATATGAAGTGTGTTCACTTTGGTCTGAAAATTGTCCAACGCGACGCGAAATCGGTATTCGTCTTGATTCAAAGTCCCTGGTACCCTTCCCTAGTGTGCACAAAATCCATTGGCAGTGAACGCAAAGCAAGTGCACTTCCCGCTGCACCACACGAACACAGGCTGATGGCCAATTTAAAGAACCCAAATGCGAATCGAACAAAATTGAGAGTAGCTCATGGGAGCTTCGAATGCCATCTTAGGATATAGGTTGTAGCGAGCGAGTGACTCATGGACTAGCGATGCTGATATGGAAGAGGAGACGGGAGAAAAAGCGACTCTCCTGCCTCATGTTCCCATGAAGGATGTAGGAGTTGATGACCGAAATTTCGGCTGCTGTTCAGTCAGGAGCAGAAGTCAAAAGGCCGTTGGAGCGAAATCACGGAACGTCCATTTGCCGATGTTGTTACGCGTCGTGCTGCGATAAGACCAGCCACATGCTGAGCAGCGGTTATCAGTGGTGAAAATTTCGGAAGGGCAGCGATGCCATATTCTTCATGTGTTTGCCAAGCATACCATTGTATAGGTAGGATCCCTCATAGAGCAGTTTTGTTGGGGTTGACTGCCATAAGAGGTAGTTTAAATAAGGAGATGAGTTACTAGATTCAACTTCTTGGCAACGGTCGGAAGTAAGAAAGGTTAGAAGGCAACGAAGACCGAATTACAAACAAGAAAATGTGGCAGGTTCGGGCGCAGGTCGGCTGAGGTGTACACGACAGCTTTATACGTCTTTCATAATCCGCAGTTTCAAACTCAGTCGCAACAAATGTCGATTCCTTAGCAATGTATAAGCACCTGTGAATGGAGTTTGGGCGTTCTTCTGTGATCAATACGATGCCCTCGGATGCTTCCAGAACTGGGGCTTTACGATTGATTTTGATGCTTTCGCCCGGAAAAATGCATGCGGGCGAAACTATGGAGTGGGCTCAACTGTCAAGATCCTTGGTGCATCTATTGGAGTAGGAGAGAATTTGAGCGGAACAACGTTCAAGACGCAAAGCTTCAGTTCTAAAAAACCAGCTGATAGTCAGAAACAACTAAGCGTTTGCCCCGTTTGCTATTTGCTTGATCACTGATGATGTTATGAGCAACTCCTTTGGATTACTTGTACAGAACATCGATTTATTGTCTTCAGCGTTTTCCTGCTCGAGAATCGTTTGATACGGAAATTCTGAAACTGCTTCAGGATTGCACGTTCTCCACTGATTTCAGAAACAGACCTGTTTTCCTATCGACGCCCTTGAATGGCTTTTTAACCTTCGTCTTTGTACGTTGAGCTTTTGAAAGCGAGGACGCGAAGGGCACAGCAGCGTTTTTAACGATATACAGCGTCCAAACGACGAAGCAAGTCCTCTACCGTCTCCAGAGGTAGGCATATAGCGAAAATGATTCCGCTGATTGGAAGCAAAAGCTCCAAACTAGTTGAATAGAAGCAGAACAAGGTATAATAATGAAACATAAAGGACGGCGCTGTTGATGCCTTCTTGGGATGCTCCACGTTTTCCACCTCTACGAGAACCTGTGGAGGCAATTTGAACGTATATTTGGCATAACAAGTACTTAGGGCAGGCCGATGAACAAGTTGGTGGTTCATCCTTCCCTGACAAATCTGGTACTAATTCATCGACCTTGGAGGGATGAAAGGGCCTGACCTGGGCGGGAAATCCGAGCCAGGAAACTGATATCGGGAGCACGCGACAGCCCAGCAGCCGTCCATCCTCTGATTGCGTTCACCAGAGAAAGTGAGGACAGCTGGGTGATCTAATCGAAAATATGGAAAACTGACTCCATTATTAAGGATGTAGGGTTCCGCTCGGAGAACAAGCTTCACCGGTTGAGACCGATAACGAAAAGATCAGTAATAGGGACCGGCGAAGGGGGGGGGGGGGACCAGTGAAGGATGAACCGGAAAAGGGCTGACAATAAAGGGGAACCAGTGAAGAGGGACCGGTAATGGGGAGAGAGACCAGTGAGGGTGGGACCGGTGAAAGAGGGGGAGGGAGTCCAGTGAAGGGTGACCTGTAAAGGGTTGACCAGTAAAGGGGAGAGCAGTGAAGGTGGGACCAGTAATGGGGAGTGGTGAAGGGGTAGGTCCAGTGAAGGGAGACGAATAAATGGGGCACCAATGAATTACCATTCAAGAGGGTGCCAGTAAGGAAGCCAATAAAGGGAAGACCATTTAAGGGGTTCAGTAAAAAGCCCAGTAATAGCACCATTAAAGGGGGATCAGTAAAGGGGAGTAGTGAAGGGGATCAGTGAATGAGGCCAATGAAAGGACCATTATTTTCTCTGTGTCGTCCAACGTGGCGTCAGAAGACGTGCTGCAGACGTTGTGCCACGTGTGTCGGGGTGCAAAAGACGTGTCGTAGACCTCGTGACATATGCTTCCAGACCCAGCAAATGTGTCACGGACGTTATCCAATGTGCATCCGGATCCAGAAGACGTGCCACAAATGTGCCACTTTGCACAGCATCCATGAGATTTTCAGATGACTTTTTAAAGACTTCGTGCAACAACAAGTGTGCACGTACTTGATTCTCACTTCCGTTTTCTGCCGGCACATGCGTAAGGGGGTAATGGTGGAGCAGGTGGGGGGGGGGGGGGGGCGTAGGGAGAATGAGTGAAGGAAGCTGGGTAGTATTATTCTCGTCCCACTGTCAACTGTATCGAGCGGTCCACCAATATCAATTGATTTCATTTTTGTTTCCGCAGAAAAAGGCTCTCTATCTGTTCCTCGCAATGTACGCCGAGTACTTCAGAGAGTGAATCGCGTACGTGCGATAGAGGGTGGGTAGGCTCTATAGAAGTAGTTTTGAAGATTCTGTCTAACCATATCCCGCCATCCATATAGCAAAACCAGCATTTTTATTCTAATGAATGAGAAAAGACCTAAAGAGGACAAGAAGACGGTCGGGGTGTTCTATTCTCCAGGTTTGGGGGCGGAGCCCCCAACCAGACGTTTGGCGGCCAGTAGGCCGCTGAACGTCTGATATATATATATATATATATATATATATATATATACATAGAGAGAGAGAGAGAGTGTGTGTGTGTGTGTGTTGCCAACCATGCAGCAGGCATTTTTTAATAAAAAATCTAGCATGTATATTTATTATATCTTCTTTTCTGTAGGATCCTTAATTATCGTTTTGAGAAGGTGAGTTACTATAAAATGTTTTGTATTCGTTTACTAACAGAGAGTTTTTGTCAGCATTTTTAAAGCCAATATTTATGATTTCTGTGATGTCACCACTTATAAATATATATATATATATATATATATATATATATATATATATATATATAAGAGTTTGTCCGTCGAATGAGCTAAGCTAAGTGAGATACGCCGCATCATCCACAGTGAGGGCGGTCGAGTTATCCATCTATCTATCTTCTATCTACCACTATATCTATATCTATATCTACCACTATATAATTGAATTAGCGGTCGATGACGTTTAGCTGTTCTAACATAAGGGAGATACGCCTCATCATCTACAGCGCGAGCAAAATTTGTTATTGAACGTGGGATGTTGCTGTAGCAGGGGAAACGCAGCCCTTTGCTGCTTAATATCTACGTGCGTTTCTGTGCGTCCAGATTCAGAAGCCGACTTCGTGCAATAAGCATAAGAAGACCACTTAAAGTGTAAGAGTGGAAGGGGGACGTCGAGGGTGGAGAACCGATAGCGATCAGAAAAGAGCGACATGGAGTAGGTATCGGATGAGGGGAGGGTCGATAGGAGAAACAATGAAGCAGGCCAGGAGGTGGCACCAAAAAGGGTTTAGGCAATAAGGAGGGACCAGTATGGAGTTACCAATAAGGGAGGAGGGCAGTAAGGAAGATCAGCAAGGGAATCCATTACCAGTAGGAGAACGGATTTCGAAGATGTGACACCGATGTCACGCAATAGGCGTTGGCTCGCCGTCGTCGTGTCGTAAGCGTGGGAGGGCTACTTAATTGGGGTAGAGTAGTAAGGAAGATCGCCAGGGGTAGGGAGGAATCTACCTGGAAGAGGGGACGGGTAGGCGGGACCAGGGGCCAGATTCATGAACGCGACCGGAGGTAAATTCTACCCCACTTACCTCGACGGCCATTTACCCGCCACTTTCCCCGAACTTACCTCCGTTTTCTGATTCATGACGGCCAAGGCGAGGGTTTTGCTCCGCGGCCAATTTCTGACCCAATATGCATGCCTCCGCTGGCCCGCTGGCATCAGCTAACAGAGAAACCAAGCAGTCACACTTGCTGCTGGGACGTCGCTGGCACCGACACTAGCAGCATCGTATTTAGCGGAAATGAAATGTGAAAGGTGGGGTTGGGCGATCGGGGAAGGGAGGGAGAGGAGTGGAAACTAGTAGCATAGCAGGAAGTACAGAAACAATGGTAAATGTGGGCCTACATGACTAATAATGGGTGCCATCAACCACAGTAGCCTCCATAGACAACATATGCCAAGGAAGGCTAAGGTGGCGGACGGGCATAGTCCACCAACGCAAAACGTAAATTATGATTTGCGTAGTGGACTAGGCTCATGGTGGCCCAAGCCGACCCACAATGACACTAAAGGAAGCAATTCACTTAAAAATAAGTGGCATTGTGGGCCGCCATGGTCCACAGAGCCCGAAAAATCATGGAATGCAAGCCTAATAGAGAAAAACAAACGGTAAAACAACTCACCGAAGTGCGGCGAAAGACGTGTGCATGGAGAGGGCAACTAGGCGCCCTTGCCAGGCATTGAATTTGCGGCTGGCGGCCAGCTCAGAGCTGGCTAAGGGCCAGCGGGGGCATGCATTGGGTAAGAAGATGACCGCGAAGCAAAACCCTCGCCTTGAAGGTAAATGTTCCCCGACGCCCCGACGGGGTAGCATTTACCTCGACACTTACCTGGGGTTTTCCCGCCGCGCGTTCATGAATCGCGCGTAAGTGGGGAGTGGGGTAAATTTTGCACTTACCCGCCGGTAAATCGTTTAAGAATCCGGGCCCAGGACGGTAACCAACAAGAAGGTAGCCGTAAGGGAATTCATACGGGGAGCAAGGAATCTGCCACATGCATAGTCTCTTGCCGCTCGACACAGCGGCGACTGCACGCGCTTCTGAGCTTCGGGATTCGGAAAACGGGTCTTTTGAGCTTCTGGATCCAGAAGACGGGTTACCTCGCGCAACAAGCGCCCTGATTCTGAATACGTGTCACCAACATCTGCCGTGAGCATGGGAGGACCACTAAGGGTGGAGAAGACCAGTAAGAGGGACCTCTAGGGTAGACCAGGAGAGCGACCAGAAGGGAAAGGAACAACCTGGAGGAGGGGCCAGGACGGTGAAACCAGCAAGAAGAGACCAGTAGGGGGTTAATAGTGGATACAAAGAAGTAGGCGAGGAGTTGGGACCAGGAAGGTGGGGGACTACAGAGGGAAGGAAAGCAAGTAAAGGCGGACCAGTAATTAGATCCAGTAGGAAGAAACGAGTGAGGGGGAACATGGCTTCGGAAGACAAGTCAACGACATCTGGGAACGCCAGCTCTTGAGAATGAGAACGGTTGCTGAGGAGGAACCTGACGAACAGAAGTACTGCGCAGCACAAACCAATGACGATAAGGGCCGGTCCGAAAAGAATGTCTATGATGAAGGTATCGAAGTGGTGAACGGCTTGATCCCGATAAAGTACGCACCAGGTCCTAGATGTCAGCGAATTCTGTGTTTTACAAAAACTACTTTTCCATAGCTCAGAGATGCTGCAAAGTCGCGCGAAGCGCACAAGTGCGAGACACGCCGTTAGGCGTGTCGGAGCACTTGTTTTTAATAGTTGTATCATGCGGAATATTTGTAAATATATCTAAGAGCGCGTGTAGCGCAGTCGGAGGAGGCGCGACTGTCGCGTGCACCCGATACCAGATTCCTGGTTCGGATTTTTCGCCCAGGCCAACCAAGCCTTCCATCCCTCGGTGAATTGGTACCAGACCTGTCTGGGAAGGATAAAGCGCTGACTTGTTCATCGGCTGGCCACCGCAAGTCATTGTACGGCCAAATACGCATTTATGTCGCCTCCACGACATCCTGTAGAAGTAGAATGCGCTGGCGCATCCCAGAAAGGATTGAGTAACGCCGTCCTTTTTCCTTTATCCTTTTTATATCTACGAAATCCGCAAAATAAAGCTTAAGATTTACGTTATTAAGTGAGCATGTTTCACTAGATATGTTATTATCGTTAATGGGCCAAAATTTGTTTAGCATAACCATTGTTACATAAAACATTGTAAGCATAATTATTGACGTGACTCCTGCTATGTGCAAGAATAGTACCTAAATCAATAGCAAGTGGTTTGACGCTACTGTTTGATGCACCAGTTATAAACCTGAAGCTAACTGGATTTTTATGAAGCTTAGGAATACACTAAATTGAAGGAGTAACGCTATTACTGTCACAACTTGAGTTAAAACTAGTGATGCATATGTTGTTTTTATTTATTAACTCTTTAACTGCAATGTTATTAGGAATGTATATTTTTCTGTTGTATGGTTGTCTATGCTTTCTATATCATTATTAATTATATTCTAGTATAACTTCTTAAAGATGATGCCATAGTTTGAAGACGCTTTATCTAAACGGCATAATGACTCACATCATTATTGCCGCAGCCGCTGATTTGCCGCCGCACACCGCCGATAAGGCTGAACGCTTCACGAGTTTTGCTGCCCGCCGCTAACCGCAAAAATGTGCGGAGGCCTTAATAGCAATCGCGTAGCGGCGGGAGTATAAAAGACCCTAACTCGATACGCTATGGATTTAGAAGTTCGCAAGCGGTTCTGGGTGCTATCCTTACCTAGGGTGTGCTGCGTAGAGATACGGTAAAATCGGCTAGCGAATGGTTATGCTGTGCTGCCCTACTTTTTCCCACAGGAGCTTGCACCTGCCGAACACGTTCAGGGCAGATTTTGCACTAGCATGTGGTCGGCTTCCGTCCTTCTACCTCCGCTAGTATAGATCACCTTGTAGAACCCTATCTTTGCGAGCAATGTGCTATAGACACCTAGGTCCAGGGTAATAACCAGATCAAGAATTCTTTTCCCACTTGGGCGACACCTTTACCTCCATGGAACCACTCTACTCCAGATGTAGAACGTTCCACCTGCCCGTTTGTTTCTACTCTAATGGAAGAGTAGTCCCTCTCCCACAGCAGACCACGTGATGGGGATAGAGGAATACTCCACTCTGGCGCGGACCTACTAGTCCACGAGCATGAGGTCGAAGTCATCGTTGTTGCTCTCGGGCATCCGACCTGTGGGGCAAAGATTCATGTGCGTAGTTATTGTCTTCATGTCGCGCGGTCTTATAAACCTGTCTCTCCCACATCCTAGGTTTTCTCATAAAAAAGAGAATCGGCACAAACAATAATGGCAAAAGCAATGACTAATCGCCTTTGTGAACTTTTGGGAGCCGAACCCAGTTTACAGCACAACATCAGGTTGGGTATCCTGCAAGCTGGCTCCTGCCGCCTTCGGATGGTGTGTTGACATATGGGAGGTGTGGAAATCAAAGAGCGTCGTTGATTCTGGACCGAAACGACACGAGTACTGCAGACCAAGGACACTGCTTCATGCTTTGGACCTACAACGCCATTACAGTCTCTTCAAACGCCGACCGCAATGCACGCTCTTCTGGAAGCGGAAGGGCGCATCATTCAAGAAATCAAGGCTCGGAGCTAGGACGTACGATATTTGAGAAACGTAACATTCGCCATCTGCGGGGAGGTTCCTTTTCGCAATATTGGAGGCGTAGGATTCATCGTGCACATTTCTGTTCTCCATATCGTCGACTCCTACGAAATCCCGTCGCCTCGTATGGCCATCCTTTGCCTTCATCCTCATCAACGCAAGGCGATCTATTATCACTACCTGCCACCAAGTATGTAACCAGAGCAAAAGTATGGTATCAGAGCAGAATACACCTGTTCGTACAATAGAGCTAAATTTCCTCCAATTTTAGCTCTTTGACCTTCTGCAGCTTCTCTCTTCTTGGAACCCCGGTGATGCGTTTCTGCTGTTACTACACTTCCAGGAGGTAATCACTGAAAAGGGCTCACAGCATTAGCTGTCATTCAACGTGCAGTACTACAGAACAAACAAAAGTGACTAAATGTAGAGCCAGAAATCGGCACCACTCGTTGACTTTTCTCAGCCATGCTTTGCCAACAAGCCTTTTTAGGACATTTTTTGTAGGCTTTAGATATGTATAAGCTGCCCTACATGAGAAATAGTTAGCATATGAATTTGCTTCTGGGCGAAATAATCTTTAGCAGACCACCTCTAGGTCGCGAATTCGACAAAATAAATTTGATAATTGCTTCATAATGATTCCTATACTAGTATACCTAAAGTGCCCACCTTACGAACCGTACACGCACGAAGATTTTGCGCCGAGAAACAAGCGAGGGATGCTCAAGCCTGTATCCTACTACGGCGTGTAGTATTGCGTCGCTCTTGCAAGTGCCAGTACGCAGCAGTAGCTCGCGAGTAATGTTTTGGACCCTCTCAATGCAATGCGACTGCGAAACCAGATTCTATAACAGATGAAACCTAGACTTTATAAGTACGAAGAAGAACTTCTTCATATATACTGCAGAGTCCTTTAAAAAGGTGAAGCGTGCGTATGGTTGCCTGGCAAACCCGTTCTGTGATACACTTAAAAAATACCAGATTACCACTTCAAAACGGAAGCCAAGGTCTTTAAAGAAACTACTAGTAGGAAGAGCAACGATTACACCGTTGTGATACGAACGAGTGTGAATTGGTGAACTTGTCCTTAGCTGCATTAATGTTGTCTTCTAAGTACACACAACTGTCGTTCTTTTGTCCAGTGTACCAGAGAATCAACTGCTCTCTGCAGCCTCGCTCCTTATGTACATAGTGTATCCTTACATTGGACGCTTGGAGCGCAGTCGGAAGAGGCGCCGGCTGCCACCTGCACCCGATACCAGATTCCTGGTTCGGATTTCCCGCCCAGGCCAACCAAGCCTTCCGGGGGACGGTCAGGAGGTACACTCGCCCCCTGCTGGGGGCGTGCCAGCTTCCTCTCATCCTCCTAGCTCACCCACTCCCAGCCCCCTAGGCTTCATCAAGAGTCTAACAACTGCCTTACGAAACTTTGACACGCAAACAAAAGTTTTCGGTCCGCAGGACAGCGGTGTACCTCCTGATGCCACGCCCCCCAGCAGGGGGCGAATGTACCTCCTGTCGCGCTGCCAAGCCTTCCATCCCTCCGGAGTCGGTGGTTTGGTACCAGACTTTTCTGGGAAGGATAAAGCGCTGAATTGTTCATCGGCTGGCCACCGCAAGTCATTGTGTGGCCAAATACGCATTCAACTCGCCTCCACGACATCCCGAAAGTAGAATGCGTGGCGCATCCCAAAGAGGATTGAATAACGCCGTCCTTTATCCTTATCTTTACATTATCGGCATACACTTTATAGAGTTTTCAAGATTTTGGACTACCTCTGCTAGGCCTTTTGTATACATGGGTATCCTACTATATATAGTCGGCTAATGTCACATGTCCGTCACGGGGAGAGGGGCTGAAGCCAAAAGATGCCTACTATAGTTACGCTCCCAGAAAAATTTCGAATAGCCGAATACATTCGAAAATCGCGTTTTTTCGAGCATTCGAATTCGAATACGTTCGAAAATAGCATTTTTTCAAGCATTCGAATTCGAATGTTCGAATATTCATTCGTGTGCTTTTGGGTGGAAAGATCATTTCATCAAAGCAAATATAGGATGTCTCAAAAAATGTACACACTGTTTGAAGGTGATAACGTTGCGCACGATAAGGGTAATGAAGAAAACTTAAGGGCTCATATGAAAGTTTAGGAAAATGAGATCACGCCATGCCCTAGCCTGAAACCTTGCATTTCAGGCTCGATTGATTGTGCATGGGTGACGCGAGTGGGTGATGTTTCGGAGAAGTAGTCACTGAATCGCCTCTGCACTCCGACGATGTTTTCGATTTTCCAGTAGCACTTCAGGATAAACTTCTTCTCCTCGAAGAAAAGCCAAGAGCCGGGCGTGACTCGTTTTATGGGGTCAGATATGTAGAAAGCGTTATTAGAGCGAGAACGCCAAATTGTGCGATCAATAAACTTGCATGTTATGTGTCTCTCACGTGATTGTCAGGTTCTAAATGTTAAAAGACAGCATAGATTAATGTGGCCAAGTGATTACAAGATTGCAGCAAGCATTCTGCCCATGCACCTTCAATTGAGTTTGAAATGTAAGGTTTCAGACTAGTGCATGTCGCGATCTTGACCATTTGCATGTCACAGAATTTTCGCTAACCTGTGCTTCCATGTTGGTCTCAAACAGCTCAACGTTTCACTAGCAGCAATGTTAGAGCATTTAAAATATTTAGTACCTACATTTTTTAGAGATACCCTCCATTTTCGCAAGCCGTACTGTGCTTTTAAATTTTAAACTTTAAAAAACACAAATTAGTCAGCAGGGCTCCTCTAAAGGCCTTCTCAGACTTGTGCGGCGTTGCCGCTGCCCTATCCTTCATCATAGGGCAGGGACGCAGAGCTCGCCGCCAACGGCGTCCCTGCCCTATCCTTAACCACAGCGGCGAGCGGCGTTGCCGCAGAAGTCTGTGGGGGCCTTAAGGAAAAATTACAACAAGTAGTTAAGTAAAACGCAATCAATCGAATGTAAAATGAAAGAATTCAGATGAGTGCATAGCGTATTCCACGCCGTTCATATGTCAGAAAATTTCCATTTTTAGGCTTTCATATTTGACTTCAACCTCCAGTAGCTTCATTGTGAGCGAAGTTATCACCTTTCAAACAGTGTATTTATTTATTTATTTTTGATACACTCTGTATATTGATGACAAGTGTCCTGACCCACCAGTACGTGGGCTTCGCCCTTGCCCGCCTCGCTTGGTGTCCGACTTTCGTTTCGCTGTACAGGGTGTTCCAAAATAACGTGATGAAGGTTTTAAATTACAACTACGAAACAATTAAGAAGTTTACAAAACAACACATAAATAACAACAACATATACATACATATATTGGACCAGATTCAATTTGGCCCCATTGGCGCGAATACACAAGTCGAAACGCTTGGAGAAGTTTTTGGCGATGGGCCGCAGGTCATCTGGAAACAGTCGTTCCCTCTCCCGACGCAGAGATTGCTTCTGGGCCTCTAGGCTGTGGTGGCACTTGGCAGGGAACCTGTCCTTCAAAATGGACCACGCGCTGTAGTCCGTTGGATTCAGATTCGAGGAGTGCTGTGCTCATTCCGCAGACATGGCGAAGTCCGAAAATTGGCCTTATACCATGTTTACGTGCTCTTCGCCCTGTGTGCAGGGGGTTGAGACTTGCTAAAACGTTCACTGGGCATTGCTGAAGTGTCCCTGGGACTAGAAAAATGCCGCGGCCACAAAGATCTCCGTCGATACACATCTTGATTTACTTTTACTCCTTCGTCGATAAAGACCTGGGATCTTTCCCTTAGTGTAGACTCCTCCTCAGACCATGAGCGCCTGCTTTGACGGTGTTCGGCGATTGCAGAGGTAGCTGGAGCCTCTGCAGATCAGATCCTGCCGTTTTGGTGGTTGTGAGCCTACTACACGGTAAACAGTTTCTCGTCCATGAAAAGTGTTCGCTCCCACCCGCTACATGTGGCCTGAGCTGTCGGCATCAATAGAGCCGTTCGCACTTATTCTTATCCATCAAGAGCTGGGTTTTATGTAGCTTGTAGGGCTTTGAATGTATGTGTATGTGGGCTTCATGTGTTTCTTGTTGATTATTCGATGCACTGATGTGAGACTGACACCACCGATATTACGGGCGATTTTTCTCAGGAGATCCTTTGATTTGGACTCTTCGCTTCTCAATGACTTTCCGGGTCTGCGGTATATTGACAGTGCGATTTCTTCCTTGTCCTAGACAATTACCGACAATGAAGCTCTAAAATCGCATTGCTATGCTTTGACATCTTGAGAAAAACCGTAAGTGGGGCAAAATAGAAATTAAAAATTATAGCGCGGACAGAAAGATATGCAAAAAATGGCGTTATTGCCGCAAATCAATATATTCGCTTGGGAAAACGTCAAACCTTCATCGCGTTATTTTGGAACACCCTGTATAGGACAAGCTCACCCACACTGGGACAAATTGTATCGTCCAACTCACGAAGTTTTTTTGGTTTGCCTAACGTATGACATTGCAGCGAACATTTCGTTCGAACATGTTGTGAACGTTATAAAATTCAAATTTTAGGCAAATAGACTTCCCAATGTGATTGTAACTGATATTAAGCCCTTATCTTCCAAACTCTCCACCGCTCAAGTGGCAGTCCTAGAAGCTTGGGGCGCTGTTTTCAGCACAGAAAATGAAAGATTTCTGCATTTCTGAGGAAAGACAATAACACGTGATGCTTCAACTGGTCCACATCGTCAGATCTTTCGGATCTATCCTAGTCCGGGAGACCACGTAACTAAAAAAAAAGGAAAATGAATTTAAACTTACCGAGCGGCTCCCAGAGGACGAAACGGAACCTAAATGGGACTAAAAAGCGAACGAGCAAACATAAAAATAAAAATCGCCGCGGTTTTACAACCGTCTCGGCGGGCAAAAAGCCAGGCAATGGAGCCATGCCTCGTGCTGACCACCGGCTGACATGTTATAACCAGAGTCTAACATGGTGAGGAGGGCGCTGAAGCAGCATGCCGCATGCTGACCGCCGCCTGACATGTTATAACGAGGACCTAACATGGTAAGGAGGGCATACAACTTTGCCTGCTTACAACCGCAACAAATATAATTTTTCGTTTTTTTGTTTGTGACTTTTTCTTGTTTAGGTTTAGACGTTGTTCTGTAGGAGCCGCTCGGTAAGTCTCAAATGGATCTGATACATATAATATTTTTTAGTTATGTGCCCCCACCCGGGCTAGGATAGATCCGATCTTTCCCATAAATGGCAGCTTCCTCATTTGGCCTCCTTTTGCTTTTGTTTTCCTTTATACTGTGTATATTCACGAAACGGTGAGCAGTCTTGTACGAAACATTGAAGAAATAACACATCTCGCCTCAAGGAACCCCTCTAACGCTCATTTATGATTAACGGCCGTTAAGATCTGCCACTAATGCCCTTTACCGCTTATAATTCTAGATGTGTTATCAGGTTGATTCTACATAATGATGATGAAAGAAAACCACCCGCAACGATAAAAGAAAACCGCCCCTGGTTACGTGCCACCGATGTCAATAGCGTATCTGGGAATTCAGGTGACGTCTCGCAGAATGAGTTCAGGAGATGCCTTTCACCTCTCCCCTGCATTTTCTTGAGAGCCCAGCGGCGGGTTCACAATGTGATGCATGTCTAATGTATCGATAAACTTCAACGGTAGGAAGGAAAGGTGAAGGTAAGCATAATGGAGAGGAGCAACGGAGTAGGATTGTACCGCAAACTTTATTGCAAGAAGTTTGACTAGGAACAATTATGAAAAGAGGATAGGCAAAGGTGCGTAGAGTTCACTCTGTTAGGAAAAATACTGTAGGTGAATGGTAGTTGAAACAGGAAAGACAGGTTATTTTGTTGGATCGCAGACTTGTAGCGATCGAACGTTCGAATGCCAACGTTTCGAGCATTCGAACACGAGTGGTTCGACTATTCAAATTCGAATACATTCAAAAATCGTGATTTTTCGAGCATTCGAATTCGAATACATTCGAAAATCGTGATTTTTCGAGCATTCGAATTCGAATACATTCGAAAGTCGCATTTTTTCAAGCATTCGAATTCGAATACATTCGAAAATCGCGTTTTTTCGAACATTCGAATACGAATATTCGAATTCGAACAGAATTATTCGAATTCGAATGCTCGAACATTCATTCGGACACAACTATAATGCCTACGACAGTGCGGCACATGCCAGCCGGGCTTTCTTTGAGCTCAACCATGAGCGATTGCTGGCGAACTATATCCTTGGTGGCTGACCGTCCAAGCTTACGAGATATTCAAGGGGCAACGCGTTAGGGTATGAATGGGGATTGAGTGCAGAGCGTAGGGATTCAGGAGGCGTGCTGAACACGTCGTCCAACCTGCGTAGGAATTCGAAAACCGTGCTGAAGGTGTCGTCTAACGTGCGCAGGGATTGAGAAGACCTGCGCTAGACGTAGTGAGTCAAGATTCAGAAGACCTGCGCTAGACGTCGTCCAACGTGCGTAGGAATTCAGGAGACGCGCTGAGGACGTCGTTCAACGTACGTGGGGATTCAGAAGACGTGCTGAAGGCGTCGTACAACGTGCGTAGGTATTCAGAAGACCTTCTCTATACGTCGTGACGCAATATTCAGAATACCTGCGAGAGACGCCGTCCAACGTGCGCAGAGATTCAGAAGACGTGCTGAAGATGTCGTTCAACGTCGTTCAGCGTCGTCTAACTTGCGTAGGGATTCAAAAGACCTGCGCTAGACGTCGTGAGCCAAGATTCAGAAGACCTGCTGAAGACGTCGTTCAACATACGTAGGGATTCAGGAGACGCGCTGAAGACGTCGTCCAACTTGCGTAGCGATTCCTAGTAGGGGTGATTAATAGGAGAGGACCAACAACGGGGGACCGTTAGAGGGGGAGCGTGAATAAGGGGGAGCAGCATTTTCCCTCAACATCGTTCAGTGTTGTCGGATTTCTGAAGACGGCTTACAGAGAGAAGTCGTGGCATGTGTGTCAGAGTACAGAAGGAGTGTCATAGACGTCGTGGCAACGTAGTGACACGTGAATCGGGAATCATTGTCACATGTGCGTGCTTGACTCTCACTCCGTTTCTTTGCCAGCACATAGGAAAGGAAGTATTTCGGGGGGGGGGGGGGGGAGATAGAGTGACCACGGGATTCGGAGGAGTATTACTGCCATCGGACAGTAAGCGGTGTCGACCAATACCGATTAATTATGATTTTGCTGATTAAGCACCGGATTGGGACTCTCATTACCTGTTTCTCGACACGAAGAGAACGAGCGCTTCATGGAATAAATCCGTGCTTGTGATGGAGGGTGGATGAGCTTCATATGCGCAGTGAAAATTCTGCCCTACCATTTATCACTGCACTAATCTATATAGTAAAACCAGTTTTTTTTACTGTAAGAAGGGCTAAAGGAGGAAGATTGGGGTTGTTCTACTCTCGGGGTTTGGCGGGACGACCAGTAGGCGACGTCTGGTTGAAAATAATTCCCAAAGGTACAGTCCTTGAGGTACTCCGCTCGAGACAGGCTTTTGAAAAATCTGTTCTGATTTGACTTGAAATGTCCGGCTGGGCAGGTACGCAGTGATCAATCTGAGAAGAATCAGATAAAGCCGCAATTATTCAGCATAAATGTTTTTTTGATCTTCTGACCAGACCAAACGATTTTTCAATGTCCGTGTATATGATGTTATGTTTCTTATATTGCTTAGTATGTTTTTCATCGAGTGCTGTTCTTCAATCATCGTGGTATTCAAGCAAGTTAGTTTCAACTGACCGTTCGGAAACAAAACGAAGTTGCTAATCGGTAATAATTAGTCTTAATTAGAGCGCAAAATAAACAGATTAGTTGTTCCTTAAGAACCTTCTCAAATAATCTGCAATAAATGGAGGCGACACTCACAGGACAATAAGTTCCTGGATTACAGCTCGGCTTCTTTAAAACAGGCGTAAAAAAATGAATGCTTCCAACGTAAGGAAACCTCGCCATACATCATTGTTTGGTTGAAAAGGCATGCGAGAGGTCTGCGTACAGCACAAAGAATTTTTAGAAAAAGAAGACCGTGACGAAGCCAGGTGTAACACACGACTTTCGCCATTCCATTAATAATTCATAAAACTGCTTCGATTCAAACCACGGAAAGACAGCAATAGGATCGATTGCCGGCGAAAAACTAGACGGTGTACTTCCACCATCACCTTGATCTACAGGGAGTCCCAAAAATGTGAGCGATCTTTGAAAGGTGATAACTTTGCTGCCGGCAAAGGTAAAGAAACCGTTCAAAGCTCATATGCAAGCGAAAGAAAATAGAAATTTTCTGGCATATAAGGGAATAGGGATTGCACCACGCTTTTTTCTGAATTCTTGCGTTTTACACTCGATTGATTGTTTCGCTTGCGTACTTGTCATATTTCTCCATAAGTAGCTGTTTCAATTGATTTGCGCGTGCGATGAGTGCAGGTTATGCTAAAAACCAGGTGCTGTTTGAAGATTTCTACCATAGCTGCTAATGGAACATTTGGAGGTGTTTAAGGCTTATTTGAAAGCGCAGGATAAAGAAAATCCTGTGCCGTGCAAGAGGTCAGGTCTGCGCCATACATGCGTCTGAAGCTTTACATTTCAAACTCGATTGGTTGTGTAGCACTGTTTGCTTGTTACAGTACTCTTATAATTGATAGCATTACCATATGTTGTCCTTCTTTTAACGTTTAGGAATTGGCAGTGCTCTACAAGTCCTTGCTAACTCTCAGCACCTCTGAAACTTTTATTAGCAGCAATAGTGTGGCGTTTCATATAGCGCTTATGTTTTTTTAGGATGCCTCGCATTTAACCACAAGGTTTACTACACTGCCACGTCCTAAACGCTGAAATAAGCACAGCAGAGGTCAATATGGTCAGCTAAAAACAAGATTATAAGAAGCATTCAGCCCGTGCAGAACCAGCCTAGTCTCAAATGTAAGGTTTCAGACGGGTACATGGTGCAAGCTTGACCATTCCTTATCCTTCGCACTCATATGATACTCAAACATTTTCTAAACAATTGATACGGCGACTTTATGGAGGAGTTTTGACAAGTGTTTAAGCGAAACACAATCACTCGAGTTGAGTGAAGAATGCAAAAAACTGTGACGAGTGCGTGGCGCAGTTCGTCGAATGATGGAGTGGTCTACAGATTGGGACTTACCAGAGAACCTTATGGTTGGACTTTTGTAGTACATTTCGACAGAACTGTCCCATTCTGCAGTTCAATATCAACGATATTTGTTTTGAAAAGAAAAACGAGATCAAGGACCTTGACTTAATAATCAACTCATCTCTTGACTTCTCCCCGCACATAAACCAAGCGGCTAAAAAGGCTTATAGGTCCCTCTTTTTCATTTTCAGGAACGTAAGCTGTAAGGAACACGGAGTTCTAATAAGGCCTTATAAAGCCTACGTGTTTCCCCACTTGGAATATTGCTGCCAAATTTGGAGTCCCTTCAGGAAATGTTTACAATCAAAAATCGAAAATGTGCAAAAGACATTCACAAGACTTTTGTTCCACAGAACTTTGGGGTATACTGATTACCTAAACCCATTGCTTGATTATTCTTCTAGACTGCAAATTTTTGGACTTAGAAGATCACTGCAGAGAATTTTTCATAATCTAGGGCTATGCTTTCAAATCTTGCGTCTTCAGATGAAACTTAAGGCTAGCAAGTACTGCGTTTTCAGGCCATTTGCAGGACGCTCAAGTAAGTGTTCTCTTCAATATGTCCAACCAAAAGGAGCCATTTTCCCTCGGTCTCAACTCATTTTTCTTGGGAGTTGCTAGGAGGCTGAAAAGCTTCTCAGATCTACCAGATCTCCCAATGTAAGCACTTTTCAAAACAAGCTGAAAGGCGTGATATTTTATCGATTTTAAAAATTCAAAGTTTCCTACTCTCGCCTACCAGCTCCAATTATTGAACAATGCTTCGTATCAGCTGATTGCGTAGTGCTGCTCACAACGTCGATAGATTCTTTCCACAACTATGTACGGCTGTTTCTCGTAAACTCTTCTACAAGGACGCTTTAACGAGCACATGAATATTTCCCTATTATTATCCTGTTTCAGCTTCTTCTCTCGCTTGTCCTTATATGGCTTGGTGTCAACAAGCGCTGCCAATTTTCCTCGAAGTATTACCTCATATTCTTTATATGCAGTAGCATGTTGAGACCGTTGTCATTTGGAGGTGTTAAACCATATCACTCCCGAAAGCTCAGATACTACAGGTATTACTGCAACTCTTTTGGGTATAAAGACAATCATTCATCATTTTGTGAAATTTTGCCTAAACGACAACCCATATGCCTGTTGCTCCAATACTCTTACATAATTTTATTCTTTACCCCACATATCTCCGCTGGATGTCCTCTTAGTAGACTATCGCCAGCGGTGCGTTTTAAACAGGTTCGTGGGAGGCAGAACCCGCCCGGGCATGGCTATGCGTGCCTAATATGTCGTAGCACACATGGAGGAGCAATCTTATCATCGCCGGGGCCTAAATATCAACAAACAGCTGTTCCCTAGTTTAAAATTTTCACTTTTTTACTGTCCGCACCGCTGAGTTTCGTTCGTCGTGCAATAGGTTTTTTTTTGCATTCTGGGTCGTCTTTTAAGTCATCTAAGGGGGACGGGAAGCAGAGGAACGTGTTTTCCAAGCTACATTTTTTAGTGTAGTGGAACTGCTATTAATCTCAGTAGTAAACCTTTCTGAGTTAGGCTAGTTTTATGAGGTATTTTAAAATCAGCTTAATTAACAAAAACATCAAAACCCTTTATTACTTAGTTGTGTCTCGGTCTGTTACTAATCCTTCATTGATCGTTCCTTGTTCCTTTTCGTCCATTTCTTGATATCAAGGTGATGATTTTTTCACTATAGATTATTACAGCTTTCCCATTGTAGCACACCTATGAGTGCACGATATAAATAGAAAAATTCCCACCGCTCATATATTGGAAAATTTCCATTTTCTTTCATATGAGCCCTAAACTTCTTCTGCACCATTAGTGGCAACAAAACTATCACCAACAAATTCAGTGCCGACAGATCTGCTTCGTCTTACGCTGTTGTTTCAATAAATCCTTCATAAACTCACGAATAAACTTTTGGAGGCGCAATGCCTCAGAGAACGAATTCAACGTCTAAATCCTGGCCAAAGGAACAGGAGTTTCCTGTTTATTCATTCATTTATCTATTATAAATACACCCATACTGATCGCGGCTTGAAGAAGTTGTCGACTGCTATTTTGAGGTCATAATAGCTTTCAAAATTTTTCCCTCTCAATTGATGCTTCGGCGGTCCAAACAGATGGTAGTCCGATGGCGCAAGGTCGGCGAATGCGTTGGGTGGGCTACCGGATGCCAGTCAAGTTGAGCTACCTTCTCACAGGTTGTCGAAGCAGCGTGTCGGCGCGCGTTGTCGTGCAACACGTGGACACTTGATCTTTTTCGCCGTTTTCCTCGCATTGCAACGGCCAATTTGTGAAGCTGACTAATGCGTATGGAAGCGGTGACCGTCTCGTCAGCAGACGCAGCTCATGGTAGATTGGTCCTTTCGCATCCCACCAAGCGCAAAGTGGATATTTGCACTGGTGTGGGTCTGGCTTCGGCTGGACTGGTGGTTCTGCGTCGCGTGAGAGCCAGACGACGTGATGTGCGCTGTAATCGTAGACTATCCAGCTCTCATCTCCAGTCACGCGTTGGAGCCTAGGCCTTCGTAGAAGATGACCACTCGACGCTGTTGTTGGGTAATCATGTTCGACATGTCACCAAAATGACGCGCTCGGGCCCTTATATACTCATACAGCGAAAGCTTTTGGAACCTTTTACACGATCCCCACTGAGCCAGAATTTTTAAATTTTTTTTCAGAAAACTCTGAAGTTTTCAAAATTTTGCATCAAGACTTTTCGGTCTGCCTAATAGTAACAAATGTTTTGCTTTTGCCGAATCCTTGAGGGAAATGATTAAGAGGCAACAAAAGTTTGTAATGGTCAAGGATGCGCAGGGTCATGCTCACCACGGACGCAGAAAGACAAGTTGCAATGGTATGGGTGGCGATAGGGATGCTGCTTCGTATCATTGCGTCGAGGGTTGGATTCCCCAACTATGGCTTGTTTTTGCGCTTTTATCCCAGCATAAAATTTCCAAAGAGGAACACTATCTGAACGTCTTTAATGAGTTTGCTTCGGTATGACGTTTTATTTTCAGCTAGTGATGCACCAGCAGTGTCACGGTGAGAATAGTAAAAATAAAACGTTTCTGAAATACTTTCAATGCCAATGAGACACCAGAAAGTGCATGAAACAGCAAGTCT
Organism: Heligmosomoides polygyrus polygyrus; assembly: GCA_947396885.1. Taxonomy (NCBI): domain Eukaryota; kingdom Metazoa; phylum Nematoda; class Chromadorea; order Rhabditida; family Heligmosomidae; genus Heligmosomoides; species Heligmosomoides polygyrus. The sequence continues at coordinate 51,646,425 of OX377203.1, read as the reverse complement.
GATCACAGTATGGGCAACGAATAAGGCTAGATTTTCTTCACATCTCGCGCTGACTTCTTCCGAGCATGCCACTCTACTCGAGCTTTCGATGCAGCCTGGATGTGTCTTCAAGTTATCAGCTTTGTACCACACGAACTCAGTCAGACTTTCCAGGCAAGGATGACCAACAGCCGATACAACAGTGACACTATCTTCAAGTTTATACATATTTCGTTCAAATTTGAGTTCCGTACCACTTAAGTTACTCCCTTCAGGACATTATCCTCTTTCTGCAAGCCAAAAGTAAGGTCGTTGACAATGACAAGTGAAATCTCTTCATAAGAGACTTCATGATGCTATAATAGTTTAAAAAACTGACTGCTTGACTGGTGATCCCTGACGGTATTGCCCGAATATCGAAGCTCTTTCCAAATGGTGTGAGGGACCAAATCGCCGCGTGATTGCAGTATCCGCTCCAGGAATCGAGGAAAAGCTTGCAGTTGTCGGGCATTCATGTACTTCCTTTCCTTTCCGCCAGCTTCATTTTATCGCTAGAACAGCATCCAGTGGAGATCCACACTTCAGTGTCAGTAGGTGAGTAACCAATCAAGGATTTCAAGAAATTGTAGAGGTGGTATTAGCAGCAGCTTATTATGCTTACTGGCGCGACTTTGTATGCATAAAAGAGCGACAATATCGATCAAGGGTAGGTTAAGTTGAAAACTGAGTGAAGTTGAGATTCCTCCTTCACTGTGAATACACTGTGATGACACTCACCTCACCGACGGTATGAAATTGCATATGCAGCAGTTTTCTAGCTTCCTCCTGTTGTTTCATGTTGTTTCCACGTCAAAATGTCTTACTTTGACATTTCGTACCAGTTATTGGCATGAAATAGTTTCATATCTCATCGTATCTTGCCCGAAACATTGCTGGTGCATCACACGGTGTCGACAAAGAGTATGTTGTGAAGACATCATACCGCCGCAAAAGAAACCGGAACGTTCAGATATCGTTCCTCCATGAAACTCGATACTAGGGTAAAAGTACAGCAACGGTACTAGAGATTCTCAATATGGTATTCGTTCTTGCCGCTCCGGCGCACTATTCAGACAGTTAGCGAAACCTCAGTAATAATCCCTGATGGTAACTTAAACGCTTTTCGAAATCTACAAGATTTTTTCACAGGTTTTTCGCAGCCCTCTTTTACTTATCGCTAATCCGAACCAAAGGATTGAATTATCGTAGTAATGTTTTAATGAATCCATTAGAAGGAGACAGCTAAAACATGAAAACACCAAAATTCGAGTTCATGCACTAAAATATCAAGTATTTCTGCAGCGATCATCTTCTGTGATTAGGGAGCCTATTGATAATTGTCGTTTTTCATTTAAGAAATATACAGTACCGGACATGTCTTTTGGCCAATGGCGGGAAAGCCTGAGAAGGTCAACATAGGCTGCTTTGGAACGGTCCAAAGCGGCTTTTTTGAATAACTTCTTTAGAAATCATGTACTTGTAAAAATAAATATATATTTGAACTCAGCAGCATGAGCTCTATCGTTTGACATATAAATCTCAGTAGAGTTGAACAATGAATATAGAACCGAACCTATCAATCGAGTGGGCGCGACAACCTGTAGAGCGAGCGTTTGGGGAGTTTTATCGGAAATTCCGAGTCAGAAATTGCTTCCCTAATCAGAAATTGCTTTAGGACTGTCCAGCTCGTTTTTGAATTGCTCCGTGACCAATCCGTACAGAATCGAACCTATCAATCGAGTTGGCTCGACAGCTCGCAAATTGTACGCGCGGGCGTGTTCGGAGCGCAATAACTCTGTAAAAATTGAATAGCTCCAGCTGCGGCTCGCGGGTTTTAGAGGCACTTGAAAGCTTTAGTAGTCCGCAAAAGTACATCGTTGTAGCTTCTAAACAGGCGAAATATAGCGGTGCGAAAATGCAGGTTAGCTTTGTGTGACACAATTTTTTCCAATTTCAGTCGACCACTTTGGGACTCAAGAGAGAGACTCGACTCAAAACTTCCCAGCCGCCTAACCTGCCCTCCCTTCATTGGTGAAGGAAACCCTCCACTCATCAGTGAAGGCCACGGTTCTGAGGCAGTAACGCGTGAGCTAGGAAAGCTGTTAGCGAACGACTTTACAGCTAGTAGGATCAGAGTTTGACGGAACTGAAGAATCTCAAGACCAGACCCAACCAAGAAGTTTCCGAATTCTGCACCAGACTGGGGAAACTGGCAATGCGAACAAACCCTGGTAGTCATATCAGTGAACGATCCATGGAGCTAGCTCAAATTTTGCTTGACCATTTAAGGCATTTGCCTGAGCGCGAACACCTCACTAGTACGTTGCATAGGACCAGGTAACGCGTACGATGAAGTAAAACACTTCGTCATTAGTATTAAGCATCAAAAACCATGTATGGTTCAAGTTGTCAGAACACCACCCCCCCCCCCCCCCCCGTATTGGAAGCTCAAATCTGAATTCAGTAGTGGGTCAGAAGAAGGTAAAGTAGATGGGTTCTACCCCCAAAAGTTGGAAAAGCGATGAGCCCCCACTTTCACCCAAATAAAGAAAAAGGAACTGTTAATATAAAAATTCAACGGCCTAGAGGACAACATGAGTCTTCTACCAGCCCGTAAGTGTTATAAATGTTGCCGATATGGACATATAGGGCGAGAGTGCTCCTTGCGTCAGACACGTGTAAGCCGGTTCAGCAAAACTACAGGTGTTGAAGAGGCCCACTGAGGGGGTGGGACGCCAGAAACTGGGATAACTATTATATATATCGGATATTGTGGTGTGTGCCCGAAATTTGGGAATAGTGGTGAAAAACATCGTTAATAGGAAATCGAGTGTTAGCAACGGTGAAGCTCCTTGGAGTAATCAGTCCAGAACTGATTGATATGGGATCGATGATAAGTATTATATAACTCCACTAGGGATCTTACCATTAGTTCAATCCTAAAAAAAACGGTTTCGATATCAGTTCGAAGTTTTGAAAGGCGGTCGAAAACGAACAAATAAACCCGTGTTCGATGCTTCCAATAACTCAATGGCCTTCATGGGTGCTGTATAAATTGACGTGACGCTAGGGGACGGTAAAATCAGCCAAATAGCCTTCCACATACCCGATGGATTCTAGGACAAAATTCTTTTGAGAGCGAATGCTCTACCAAAGCTGGGTGTGCAGCTCTCAGTTTCCAGTAAAACACGTCAAAATCAGAAGACACCTGTCAACGATACGATACTGATACTGCAAAAGTAGCACATATGTTGTGCATCAACCGCATCAGACTGCACCGATTTTAGTTCAATGTGGGGCAACTAGTAACGAGTCAGAAAAAATACTCTGATCAATGAGAGGGTGCACCAGAAGGAGTGTCCAAAATCGGCAATCTGCAAGAGCTTGTACCCTTCACGAGCAGTCAAGCCCTTACTTTTTAAGGAGGATCAAGTTATTGGATAACGGGTTACAGAGAAGTTGAAAGATAATTGGCGAGAACTGAGCACTCTTATGGTGGACGAAGAAGTTAACCACACATCCGGCATCGAAAAACTTAAAAAGCTAAGGCAACAATTAGCATCCAATAGGAACCAAAAACGAAATGATGATGACATTGAATCTCTTCTTAAAGAATTTCCAGAGGCCTTTGCTATATCAGATAGCGACCTCTCGAGCACAGATTTAGTGGAAATGGATATAGACACAGGGGATCATACTCCTACACTAGGTGTACGACCCAAATTGAAGGAGTGATTAAGTGAATTGAAGAAGAGAGACATAATTGAGAAAAGTCCAGTTGGGCTTTTCAATGGTCTTAGTGGCAAAAGTCGGTAGTCTACGACTATGTGTAGACTATAGAAAACTAAACAAGCGCACAAAGCTTGACTCTCATCGCTTACGACTCTTGATGCCATACTGCAATACACGGCCGGCAAAAAGTACTCTTGATTTGTTAGTGGTTATTGGCAGATAACACTTGCAGGAGCGAGGGCAAAATCAGCCTTCACCACGCCTGAAGGGCTGCTCCAGTCCCTTGTAACCCCATTCGGCGTGAGCGCTAGCACAGCAGTTTTTTCACGTCTATGGGAAGCGGTTTTACAAAACCTGCTAGGGTCTGAGGTTTCCTGTTATATTGACGGCATATTGGTGTATACCTACGTCCTGTAGGGCCACTTCGAGTTGGTCCGCGCATTTTGTAAAAGGTTTCGTGACGCAGGGCTAAACTGTAAGCACAAAAGTGCATTCTTCTGCAAAAACAAGTCTCCTACTTAGGGTACCTCATAAATGGAGAGGAAGTCAATGCAGTCCAGACAAAGAGGCGGCGATATCCAAGTATTCAACACCAGCTAACGTTAAGGAGTTGCGTAGATTCTTGGGGATGGTGTTTTTCTATCGAACGTTTATTTGGGATTCCTAAAGTTACTGCATGCCTACTCAGTCTAACATCCACAAAAGCGATATGGCGCTGTGAAAAGCAACATGAACAGGCATTTAAGAACGTTAAAAGGATTATCAGTAGTGCGCCAATACTAGCTCAACCTGATGTTGAAAAGGCAAGATGTGGGAGGAAACCCTTCGTGATTTTTACTGAAGCTTGTACAGAAGGACTCGGAGCAGTACTTTCTCAAGAAGGCACAGACAAAATGCTCTACCCTATGTATTTTGCTTCGAAGTGTTTAAGTAAAGTCGAGCAACATCACGGATTTCGAAGAACTAGCTGTTGTGCTTGCTGTTCATCTTCGTTCCATATGTTTATCATGGAACAAATGCGGTAGTTAAAACAGATCATCAGCATTGACGTGTCAGCTCTCGTGCTACGTTGGTCGCCGGAGCTTCAGCATTATGAGTTGGAAATCCTATACGTGAAATGGAAGGCAAACGCAGTAGCAGACGCCTTAAGTAAAAGAACAGTTAACCATAATTAGGACTGTTCATTGGAAGTTCTAAGTGATGGAGTCATGATCAGAGTTAACTTAGAGGCAAAACCAAGCGGGTACACGAATTAGAGAAGAAATCACAGTTTGCCTTAATAATTGAGTTATCGCAAAACGGCGATATTGGCGGTACGACTAAATTGGCCGGAATGAAGATTTTTCTATTGGGGAAGGACAATTAAAGATGTATGTGGACAACAACTGCGTTTGGGTAGAACCAGAAAGCGAACGCTACCAAGTGTTCTACGAAACCCATTCGGGAATTTTCGCAGGCCACTGCAGTGCCCAGAAATTGGCGAACCCTTTGAAAAAACAACTTTCACCTAAGGTAGCAGTTAGTATCGCCGCTATAGCCAATTATTACATCTAAACCTTTTGAGATCACCGGTCTTGATATGTTAGGGTTGGGAAATCTCTAAAGGTAATAGATACGCTGTTACGGTGATCGACCACTTCACGAAGTTTGCCGCCGCGTATCCTGTTTCGGATAAGTCGGCTGAGACAGTTGCTAAAACATTGTTTGTGCACTGGATAGCGGATGGGTGTAGGTTTCCCATGACCATCTTGTCCGTCAGAGGTGGAAATTTTCAAAACAAGGTTATGGAAGAGCTCACCAGTGTCACAAAATCAACCACGCTTTTACCAAAAGATGTAGCACTCGGGACAATAGCATCACACAACATTTAAACGGGGCTATTGTAACCATGCTTCAAAAAACAACCGTTGTTCCTACAGAGAGGGACACAAGAATATCCTTTTGCATGATGGTATACAATATGATACCGCACAGGATCTGGGGCAACAGCCCTTCCTGTCACATGGAATGGATCCTTTGTTTCCATCCTAATTTTTCCGAAACAGATGGATTTCCAGCTATTCTATAGATATCAGTATAAACGAGTAAAAAACTGAACTATTAAGCAGTGGCCGAAGCGCATGACCGCGTAAGGAAACATAACGAAGGAATCCGCAGTAGCATGAAGGCTGCCTATGATAAGCTAAATCAGGTTTCTCAAAAGCTGGTGACCGTTTTTATGCATTGTCACCAAATGAAAAAGCACTACACCAACACCCCTAAGCCAGTATGCAAATGGGCCTTCATGTTTTAGAAGTAAGCCAAAACTTGGCAGTAGTTAGCAGAATAGACGAAAATTCGGAACCGTCGCGTATTCAATTAAATAAATTAAGAGTCGTTCCAAGTTTTCTGATTTGAGAATTGAAACAGTAGCTGAAAAAGGCTTAGAGGTAGAGAAGTCAAGCTAACAACTTGTAAAATTTCGACCATTCGTTTCAGAGCCGTCATGAGATCGCCTGTGGACCGCGGTCACGTACAATTCCAGTGCTTGACCCACGTACGTAGGGCGACATCTTCGGAGCGTATTTTGAATCCCTACGCACGTTGGGCGACGTATTCGGAACGTCTTCTAAAGCTCTTGGCGCATGATCTCCCAGCGACGTAGCTTATGACTGGACAAAGTTGCATTCGTAGGCCGTTAGCTCATCGCGTCTTCCCACAGTGGTCGACTGAAATCGGAAAAAATCGTGTCCCACACGCCTCACCTGCATTTTCGCACCACTGTAACGTTGTCCAAGCACAGGCTAACTCGATGTGCTCAGCGCGCGTTTCCACTGCCTACAAAATCCACAAGTTGCAGCCGGAGAGATTCGAACTTCACAGAGTTATTGCACTCAGAACACGCCCGCGGGTGCAATTTGCGAGCGGTCCCGCCCAGTCGATTGATAGGTTCGATTCCAGTCATTTTTTTCCACACACTGCGAAAATGCGGTGGTTCGATAAAGCTGTGTACCTATATTTGTGCAGATCTCGAGGAAACAAATCGAATGGTGCCAACTGTTTCTCAAAAACCTCAAATTAGAGGAATTGTGAGTAACGGTTTTCGACGGTTTGCGACCGACAACTCGTCCAACTTCGCAATGGAGCGCAAGTTTTCAATTCCGGACATTTCCATGGCTTGAACGTGTACATCAAACGATAGATTTCGAGCTCCTGAGCTCAAATGTGCTCTTATTTTTCAAATGGATGATTTTAGGCGAGTTTTATCAAAAACACGCAAAAACCGCACCATTGCGGTTTTTGCGGCACCTATTCAAAAGAGGCGTCCGTTACTGCATTTCTCTCCTACTGGAACTATGCCGCCTCGGAACCACTTCAGAGCTATTAGGTTGTCCGGAGAGTTCTAAGTGTTTTGTGCTACTATTTTTCATTCGTCTATTATTAAGTAAAAATTCAACCTGCATTGCGCATTAAGGTTGCCTTCAGGATTTTCGCTATACCTGACAACATGAGTTATGTTTCAACGTTGTTTTATCTTTTTGTTCTTTAATGACTTATTGAAGTGTGTCGAAGGAGCGATCCCGAACGATATTTTATTTTAACTCCAAACTGGGACAATCCGCAACCGAGACAGCTCGACAAATCAATCGAGTGTGAGGGTCTAATAGTGTTGGAGAAAGCACGTGCGCCAGCGGTTCAGTAAATTTCAAACTGGAGATTCCATCCTCGAAGGTGACCCCTGTAGCGGTCGACCTAGAGCGATCCTGGACGACGAGTTGGAGGAATTGGTGCAAGCTGGACCATCCCAAACAGTTCGCGGGATCGCGGAAGAGTTAGACGTCAATAAAACTGCTGTTGCGGATGCATCGAAACGCCTTGGGAAGGTGAAAAGGCTCGAAGAGTGGGCACCCCACGAGCAGAGTGAGCGGCGGAAACTGTCACGTCTCGACATTGGTGACATTGGTGACACTGGTTCTCCTCTACTTTTACGCAGCAAAACTGACCCGTTTTTTGGATCGAATCATCACTTACGATGAAAAGTGGATTCTGCGTGATAAAAGGAGACGTTCCGGACAGTGGTTGGACGAACCCCCAGGCATTTTCCAAAGGCGAACCTCCACCAAGAAAAGGTAATGATCACTTTGTGGTGGTCGGCCGCTGGTGTGATCCACTACATCTTTTTGGGACCAGGCTGAACGATCATAGCAGGGTCCTACTAACAAGGGATGGATACAGAATGCACAGTGGAGGGATGGATACATAATAACTGGCAGCGTTGTACTATCGTGACTCCAAAAGTCGAGTGAGGTCGCTACAGTGTTCAAGATGCACTTTACATCGGGAAAGGAGCTGTGAGTGAGCCCAGAAATTCAGAATCCCAACCCACGGACCCGAACTCATGACCCTCTTTCTGCAAGTCTGCCCCCACACCCACTCGGCCATCTAGTCGCTGCCGCCAGGATTGTGAGCGGCTCACCTCGATGTTCCGCTTTAATCGCTGCATCGAACACGCAAATTGTGAGTTCGCTGTAATTCCGCCGCTGTTGAAGCCCCTAACCTTTTGCAGAATAGATTCTACCACGACATGGCAGTTCCAGATGTCTGATTTGCTTTTTCGGCCCGCCCTGAAGTGATACGGTCTTTTGCAACTTTTGACCTACCCAGATGTCCGCAGGAAATTTGAAGACCACTACAGTACTTCTCAAGCAACCCCTTACAATCCTCAATAGGACAATTTGAAAATTGCCACGGGACGTTCATTGACCTCCCTTGTAAGAGGAAATCAACGAAATCAGGGATGAGCGGATAATAAAATTTTGAAACCCGGATAACGGATAACGGATAATTTTGCCCAAAAATGGCCGGATAACGAAAAAACGGATAACGAACAAGCAACAAAAATTAAGACTACTTTTAAACCATTCTTTCTCCAATGGCAGGTCGGCAATTGTAACACTGTCCCAGTTACTTGTGAGATAAGCCATTTTAACATTCTTATTGGTGTTTTTCTTCAAGGCACGTCGTGGTGCAGTCGGAATGGCCGCCTGTCGCATGCTCTGTTCTTGGTTCGGATTTCCCCTCCAGGTGAACATAGCCTTCCATCCTTTCGGGCTCGATGTATTGGTACCAGGCTTGCCGCGCAGGATAATGTGAATTGAATTGTCCATCGGCTCACCACCGCAAGTCATTGCACCTACGCATTCAAAGTGCCCCCACCATATCATAGAATGCGTGTCGCATCCCACACTACCGCCTCTTATATCCTTTATTCATGTTTTTCAGCTGCAATGAAGTTACTATATATAGATCCCACGGGAATTTCTGGGCTTGGGTGGGGTAGTCGTTAAAAAAGTCGTTTTTTGTTTACTCTCCAATTAAATTTAACACCAGTTCTTGTAAAAAAAATAAAAATAATAAAATAAAAAATAATAAAACTCTGTTGCTTTGGAAAAGGAAAATTGTAAATTGCTGCTAGTGCCAAGCATAGTTTCAAAAAGCGCTAAATGGTCGTGTAGATGCGGAGTATCTGGCACACCCTTAAAACGAAGTGATTCGTATGGACGTTTGTCCTTTTCTCCACTGATCGACTGGTTTTTTCCGGATCGTACACTATGCTAGAAGGAGTTTTGGTGAAAACCCCACAAACAGAAAAGAGCAAGGCAGTGTTCAGCATTTCAAATGCACTATGAACAATTAGGTAGTTTGTCTAATTATAGCATTGAAAACTCTGAGAAGGCACCGACCTGGCATTGCAGACGTATCTTGACTGCCAGTGGAAAAAACACAAGACGATTTTTTAATTGTCCTTATATTCAACTAACGAGAAGTAATCACAAGCTTGCCACATTTTGTTGTTCGTTATCCGGCAAAAATCCCCGGATAACGAACAACAAAACGGATAGGCCGAAACCCACCGGGAACCGAAAATTGGTCAACTCCAGCCAGCATTGGTCAACAGAAGAGACCCGATTCTTTTGTACGATAACGCCCGCCCACACGATTCACAGATCACCACTCGAAAATTGAGCGAATTAAGAGTTGATGTTCTGCCTCACCCGCCATAATCTCCAGACTTCTCGCCCCATCCACTACCACCTTCTCAAACACTTTCAGAACTTTCTTGCAGGTAGAACCTTCACCAATCAAGACCAAGCCATCTTTCGCGGTTTTTGTCCAACCTCCAGCACCTAATTTTTTTGCTGATGGAGTAAGTCGACAAACTGCCCATTAGCAAAAGTGTTCTGATTCGAACGGTGCTTATTTCGACTAAATCCGATAAGATTTGAGAACGTTATAGTAGTTCAAAGTGAAGCACCCAAAACCCTGAGAACCTTCCGGACGACCTAGTACAACCTTCTCCTTCAATTCCGTGCTCCACGAGAGGAGTAAACAGTGGCTCTGAAATCTGTGCAATAATTTGATCTCTCTTACTTTTCTTCATCATCCTGCATGTCATTTCTGGCAACTTTTTTAATTCAGCTCATTTCAGTTTCACTTCAGAAAAAGTGAAAATAAATTGTGCTAGAACAACGCGTTCCACCTTCTATCTTGACGAGAAACATTCTGAAAGAAGGAATTTTCGATGCTGATTCTTTAAGGACACATCCCTCCGACACAAGACACAGCTCACTGAATAAAAAGATGGGAAAGCTTCCAATTCTTCCAGGCTAGCATCGCAGTCCTATGGAAAAGCAGACTGGCAGAGTTAATAAAAGTCGCATCCTCTCCACAAACAACTATTCTCGCCCGCCGGACCGCTTATGGTCATTTGCTTGTCTCTAGCAATAAGATCAGAAGGGGCACGTTCAGCTCCTGCATGAATTCTGGTAAGAATCTGAGGGAACGGGCGTTGTCTACAGGCTCCACTATTGTTACAATTTCGAGAAGACGGGAAAATGTGCTGTGGTTGAGCAACAGCCTGCACATGCCACCGACTTTTCGACACTCTGAGCTCTTCTTCCTGTTAATATGCTCTGGAGACAAGTCGAGGTCAAATCGAACAGAGATGCTGTGTCGTGTTCGTTGCTCTAATCGTGAATCCTGAGAGGAGAAACCAGATAACGTTTGAAGCTCAATTAAACGCTGCTAGATGTACGTAGGAGTTCAGGCCTGTAGCTGTAGCCAGGAATTTCAGAAGTGTCATTTAAAATGTATTAGGTGGTGTGCAACTATCGTTCCTTTTTCGCGCCAGTTTTCCTCGAAAATTCGCGTTCTCGTTCCTTTCGACGACGTTATTTCCATTGCTCAGCTGGTGAAACAAAGCAGTTGGCTAATGCAACACTGACGTCAAATTCTGCTTCATCGTTTGGAAAAAGGTGGAGATGCAGCGCTTCGCGTCCTGCGAACTCAGCGAAGTCGCAAAAATCAGCTTCGGGGATGGCCCAGCAGCCGCAAGTTCGGTGTCGCATTCCCTGCATTACAGGCTGATTGAATTTCGATGACAGGGCTGCCGAAACCGAGGAGCAGGGCGGGAACTTGACAACGGGCTACGTGCCCTAAACCTTAATGCGCAATGCAGGTTGAATTTTTACTTAATAATAGACGAATGAAAAATAGTAGCACAAAACACTTAGAACTCTCCGGACAACCTAATAGCTCTGAAGTGGTTCCGAGGCGGCATAGTTCCAGTAGGAGAGAAATGCAGTAACGGACGCCTCTTTTGAATAGGTGCCGCAAAAACCGCAATGGTGCGGTTTTTGCGTGTTTTTGATAAAACTCGCCTAAAATCATCCATTTGAAAAATAAGAGCACATTTGAGCTCAGGAGCTCGAAATCTATCGTTTGATGTACACGTTCAAGCCATGGAAATGTCCGGAATTGAAAACTTGCGCTCCATTGCGAAGTTGGACGAGTTGTCGGTCGCAAACCGTCGAAAACCGTTACTCACAATTCCTCTAATTTGAGGTTTTTGAGAAACAGTTGGCACCATTCGATTTGTTTCCTCGAGATCTGCACAAATATAGGTACACAGCTTTATCAGACCACCGCATTTTCGCAGTGTGTGGCCAAAAATGACTGGAGCAGGCTCTTTGCGTTTGGAGAGGTTTATTTTCCAAGACTTTATTGTTTATTGACGTGTTTTCGGAGTATCTCAAGCATGGAGTACTCTGTCATGCCAGGAATCCTCTGATAGTGCGCTGTGTACAATGTATATAGGATCGAACCTATCAATCGACTGGACGGGACCGCTCGCAAATTGCACCCGCGGGCGTGTTCTGAGTGCAATAACTCTGTGAAGTTCGAATCTCTCCGGCTGCAACTTGTGGATTTTGTAGGCAGTGGAAACGCGCGCTGAGCACATCGAGTTAGCCTGTGCTTGGACAACGTTACAGCGGTGCGAAAATGCAGGTGAGGCGTGTGGGACACGATTTTTTCCGATTTCAGTCGACCACTGTGGGAAGACGCGATGAGCTGACGGCCTACGAATGCAACTTTGTCCAGTCATAAGCTACGTCGCTGTGTTTCAGTGCGCGTCTTGTACTTTCTACTGCCTACAAAATCTACAAGTTGCAGACGGAAAGATTCGAACTTCCCAGAGTTAGCGCACTTAGAACACGCCCGAAGGGCACCAAAGTCTAGCCGGGGCAGAGTACAGCAATTCCTGAGTGGGGCTGCTGAGAATTTCTGTAAAACTACCCAAACGCTCACCATACTAGCTGTCGCGCCCACCCGGTTGATAGGTTCGATGCCATATGCATTGCGCACGCCGCGCTCTCAGAGGATTCCTGGCATGAAAGAGCACTGGTTTTTGCAGCACTATTCAAAAGACGCGTCTGGTACTGTACTTCCATTCTCGGGACTGCACGCAGCTCCAAGTCAAGCAGCGTCACATGGCCCCTCGCCTGTAAATGCAGTAGAACGACTGAGGCATTTGAAACACCACACTGCGCAGGTGTTTCAAATTCCTACGCGAAGTCGCAAAACATTTTCAGGCACACCTGCTTTTTCTTGACTAAAGAAGCATCGGTCAGGATCCAAAAACGGTTCCCAAAAAAGGGCGGGTATTAGAAATCGGGAAGAAGTGCCTGCACCGTCAATTTTGCCACATCTAATAAGGACTCAAGATGTGCATAGAATGAACAATTCCATGTTCCTTTCCATTGCGTTTCTTGATGCAGAATTACTGCTTGCTATTTGAAGTCGGTGCACTCATTGTCAGCCCTGCCGATAAACGTCAACTTGTGTGTTGAATTTCCATTGAGTAACAGTGTCGAAAACGAGTTTCCCCTGACTCCTATGAAAGCAACTATTCAAGTTCGACCCCGTCTAGGATCCATCTCAGCTATTGCTTCCTAGTTTGCGTTCGAGGGCCAACTAGCACTTAGGTCGGTCAAAACGAACTCTCACGGCAGTCAAACGCGAATGCGACACCTATGAGTGCAGTAACAAAAGATGAGTCTGCTTGGCAAAACCGAAGGTGCACAAGAGAGCGTATGACGTCATGGCCGAACGGCGGAAATGCTGGAAGCTGTCCAAGAGCCGTACACTTTGGTATAGGCGGCGGAGCACACAGTTCCAGCTTAGGAAAAAGCAGATTCTGGTCGATAGCAGAGTACAAATATGGCGATGTTTTGACCTTTTGTTGCGACGCAGAAGGTGTCCGCGGAGTATGATTGATGGAAAGAGTAGGTGATGATTCCTTGTCCTTCACAAATTACGAACCTGAGCTGTGAGAGTGAAGTGCAGTGTGCGGAAGAAATATTGTCCGTCCTAGGGAGGTTTCTAATTTCGTCAATACACGGAGTGAGAGACATGGAGTAGCATTGAAAGTTAGGTACCCCACGCAGCAGACATGCGATTGACTTCAGGAGGAGATCTGGTCAACCCTACATAGGTTCCGCTTCTTGCGAATACATTTCTACAGCCAAAAGAAGAGACCTTATGACGTCCGCCGGCATTCTGCCAGTTGTTTCGAAATGTTCCAGTTTTCCTTGCTGGACTGTGCTGCAGCAACCGGAATGAGGAAATATCGAGCGAAGTGCGGACGAAGGTGCTCGAGGAGGGCCAGCGAAGAATGGTGGAAAAGTGCCGACTTCTTCACCTAACATTCGTGGAAGAGCAAATCCTGGCGATTATTGAAGTACTGATAGCGGAAGAAACAGATCCCAATGCACCAGATTAATGGCTGACGAAAGTCGAGGAAGCCGTGTGAAACCCAGATAAAGCCTCCACATCGGCGAAGGCGTTGGAGAAACACTGAACGTAGGTTCTCACTCTTGCTTGGAGAAATCTTCACAAGCACTACGGCTATATGCTTTATAGGCCGATTAAAATATTACGGGTATGCCTGCTGAAAAGTGTTGAGGCGCCTAGAGAATCTTACATGTGTGTTATGCTATGCGTTTTGCAAATAAAAATGTACTCAGGCTCTGGGCTCCTAAAAATCCATCCATCGTACATAGGTTATGGTTGAGACCTCAGCTCAAAAAGATATTAGCCTTTCTGCTGCAGTCATCAGGTAGCTTGGAGCCAGCCGTGGAGAAGTCTTCCATAGTGGTCCACAACGCAGGCTTGCCGGAAGGCATGGTTCAAGATGCACCCTACCGGAAAAGAAGGTTCTCCAGGAGGGCGCTGATGAAGACTTCAATCCTAACTTAACCAGTTGTCCTAGACCTGCTGTGCAGCTTTTTCGTCAGTGTTTCAATATCGGAACCGTAATCGTTTGGGTGTCAGCCTCTGTCACCTGTCACCTGTATCACCTGTCGTCCCGTTGATCATCGAATTGCTCGAGCGGGTGCCAGCAGCGTCTCCATTCGTCCCTGTCGCGTGCCAGAGTGGTCCAATGGATCCTCCTCGCTCGAGGGACACGAAGAGCGTCATATCGGTCGTTCAGGGCTTTCACGAAGAAGTCCGACCAACGCGTTGGTGGGCGTCCTGGTGTTCTTTTGACATCCCGCGGAATCCAATCTGTGACGGCTCTCGTCCAGCGGGTGTCTGCGAATCGCATTACGTGGCCGGCCCACCTAATTTTCGACGACTTGGCCCATGCGACAGCGTCTCTGATCTTCGAACGTCGGCGAAGCTCGGAACTCCGGAGACCTTCTCTCACTTGCGTGAGTCGTGTCACTCCGAGCATCGTCCTCTCGATTCCACGCTGCGCGACGCTGATCGCGTGTTCATCCTGCTTGCCCAGGTCTCTGAAGCGTATGTTAGGGCAGGAGGAACGGTAGAGTCGAATAGGTGGGCACGAAGTCGGACGTCCTTCGTCTTCTTCGCGATTTCTTCGACGCTCTTGAAAGCTCCCCAAGCCGCTCGTTTCCTCCTGCTCAGCTCTGGTGCTATGTCGTTGGCCATGTTGACTTCGCGACCCAGATATACATAGCTGGAGCATTTGGAGATGTCCGTTCCGTTGAGCGAGAATGGGTCATCAGAAACCCATCCGTTTCTCATGAACATCGTCTTCGTAAGATTCAGCTGCGGTCCAACGTTCCCACATACACAATCGAAGTCGGCCAGCATTCGCTCCGCCTGGCTGATGCTCGGTATTATGAGCACGATGTCGTCAGCGAAGCGAAGATGGTGCAGCTGCCGGCAGTCGACCTTCACTCCCATGTCTTCCCATTCTAGTTCGCGCATGATGTTTTCGAGGGTGGCGTTGAAGAGCATCGGTGATATGGTATCCCTTTGTCAAACCCCTCTCTTCACGTTGACGTCGTTGTTGAATGGTGAAATCTTGGTCGTGAATCCACTGTAGAACTACCGAAGGAATCTGATGCACTGACAAGGGAAGGGTCTGAAGCGTATGTCTGAACGGGGGGAGCGAGTCATATAGGGAGAATCCTCATCCCACAATTAGTTTGAAAATCTATTTATTTTTTGCCAACTCGTTAAACCCAAGGAGTACGGGGTCACAATGGGATACAGCACAGCACGCGTTTAGGGGTCTTGTACGCCCGCGATACTTCTAGAAAGTGCCTCGGAGCGCAGGTAGCTAGAGGGTTGACTCATGCGAGAGAGGTCAGGAGTTTGGCTCCTCTGCGTTGCTGCACTTTTGCATTTCAACTGATTGGTAGAGATTTGGGGGATTCTTACGTCTATGCCATTTTCAGACGTTTTCTGCGCATTTTTCCAGCGGTACATTGTGGTATTCAACATGTTGATAAATGTTCAACACCAGTGATACACAGATACAAAGTGCATGAAGCACCACTGGGCCCCTTACGGGTAGCGTATAAAGGCTACAGGCTCCTCATAGTCTGTTTCCATACATGGACCAAAGGCCTCGGGAAAAACCATCCTCCTCGGATTTTCAAAGGAGACCACGTTGTGACGTCGGAGGTGGTTCAAATAAGAAACGAGGTGTGCGGATTCCGCAAATTAAGCTAAACGGCATCGATACGCTCTTTGCCTCATGTCTGCCTGTCACCTGGAAATCAGAGGTCTACTGAAGGTTTTCTAGAACCTAACACCAACAATGTCCGCCGACGGTCGAGTGGTGATCCACCTGCTCACGCTGGAGTGTGGCCCACCTTTAGACAAGTAGTCTTAGAGGGGAGAAATCAAGCTGGTCGAACGGATGGCCAGCACACTCGAAGGACTTCGAAGCACGTCAACTTGAGGTAACAAAGACGAACAGCTGGAAGTGGTGGAAGAAGAAGAGGAAGATTGGGATCCGCAAGATGAACTGATGGACGTGGAGAGGCAAGCAAGCAGTGGGCATATGATAACGTTTTCGGGTGGAACTCTTGTTTCGGAGGAAAGGGTACGTCTTCAATTGGATTTCGGTTGCGTGCTCTTAACCATGGAAGAAGACACCGCGATTCACTACACAGGCACTTTGTACCTGTGTATCACTGGTGCTGAACATTTATCACCATGTTGAATACCACAGCAGCTGGAAAAATGCGCAGAAAACGTCTGAAAATGGTATAGGCTTCTGAATCCCCCAAATCTCAATCAATCAGTTGAAATGGCAAAAATGCAGCAGCGCAAAGGAGCCGAACCCCAGACCTCCCTCGCCCGAGTCCACCCCCTACCCACCTGCGCTCCGAGCCACTGGCTGCGGACGCATCTCGGGCGTACAAGACCCCTAAACGCGTTCTGCGCCGCATCCTTGGGTTTAACGACTTGGCAAAAAATAAACACATTTTCAAACCAATTGAGGGATGAGGATTCTCCCTATATGACTCGCTCCCCCCGTTCAAACATACGCTTCAGACCTTTCCCTTGTGAGTAGGCAGCCCTGAGTGAGCAAGGCCTCGACGACCGCTTCAGTCTCGACGGAGTCGAACACCTTCTTCAGGTCGATGAGCGTAAGGCACAGCGGCAGCTTGTACTCTCGCGACACTTCGATGAGCTTCGTAATGGTGTGTATGTGGTCGATCGTGCTGAATCCTCTCCAAGATCCTGCTTGTTCGCATGGCTGTCCTTCGTCCAGCGTGCTGCTAATGCTGTTCAGGATGCATCGAGTGAACAGCTTGTAGACTACGGACAGCAGGCAGATCGGGCGATCATTGCCAATGTCGTGCACTTCTCCCTTCTTGTATAGCTAGGCGGTCTTGCTGCTCTTCCACTGAGATGGGACCTTGCAGTCCGACAGGTAGCGTGTGAAGAGCCGCGCCAGGGTGTTGATGAGCGCTGGCGGGAGGTTCTTCAGGTGTTCGGGTCTGATCCTGTCGGGACCAGATTCTGTACGATTCTTCACCGACGAGATGACGTGTCGGATCTCGGAAGGGAGAACAGGGGGGACGACGTATCCATCCTGCGGAAGATGGCATGGGCGCAGGTGGACGTGGCTGTCGAAGAGATCGGAGTACATAGAACCCCTGGATAACTTTCTCCATTGTTCTCCAGCAAGAGGTGACGGTTTCATCAGGTAAATCCCTACGCGCTGACGAGGTAGCGTTTACCTCGACACTTACCTCGGGCTTTCCCCGACGCGCGTTGATGAATCGCGCGTAACTGGGGAGTGGGGGTAAATCTTGCACTTACCCGCAAGTAAGTCGTTCACGAATCCGGCCCCAGGGCGTCGGAGAGTGATCATCTTTGTCCAATTGTTTGGTGTGGTGTTGAACTCGAAACCGAGATAGTACACGCTTTATTGACATCTTCAGATGGTCAGGAAGGTATTTTTCGCAGATAAGAGGGTTAGCTATGGGCCAGCGCCTAGCTCCCCCTCTGGCCATCGCATTCATGTCCAAAATTGAAGCTCCCGTGTTAGCTAGGCTTCCTGCTTTATACTGTCGATATATCGATGACTGTCTCATCATCTGTTCTACCCAAGAGGAGATGGACATGTGTTTCGATATAATAAACAAGCAGTGTGAGCATATCAAGTTTACACGGGAGACTCCAAAGGATGATTGGCTTCCGTTCTTGAACGTCCAAATACAGCTGAACGGAGGGGGAAAAATAACAAAGTGGTATCGTAAACCCACTAGCAAAAATATCTTGGTCCACAGCAGGTCAGCGCATCCGACACAGACCAAAACATCTGTCGTGCGCAATATGTTCCGCACAGCAAGCAGGGTATCTTCTGGGGAAAATGAGCGCAAGGAATCGCTAGTCCTTGCTCACCAAATCGCTGCCAAGAATGGGTATACATTCTTTGGCCATCAGCGAAGTAGCACTAGCAATCGCTCACGTAATTCCTCATTTGACGAGAAAATCCCCTTTGTCATCCCTTTCGTCTCAGACAGTGTCAGCACTTCTATTAGGAAGTGCGTTAGAAGGGCGGGACTGGAAAACGATGTCAAAGTGGTGGATACACCTCCCGCTAACCTGAAAAGTCGTTTAGTGCGCAACCGCCTGTACGACAGGAGTTGCGAAACCCCAAATTGCGCCATCTGCCCTGCAGGCAACGAAGGAGACTGCATGGTTTCGGGGGTTGTCTACCTCATAAGGTGCAACAGCTGTGGAGGTGAATACATCGGTGAAACAGCTCGCCCCTTCTACGTCCGCGTTAAGGAACACCTGGAAGGGAAGAGCAGGTCACGACCATCAACTGCTTTGGGCTGCCACAGGGTAAACGACCATAACGGCGCCGACTTTGGGGTCACTTTCAAAATTCTAGCACGGGAGGCCCATACCGCCGCGCGCAAAACCCTGGAGGGGTTCTGGATACAGGCCAAGAGCCCGAGGTTGAATCGGCGGGGGGAATGCGTCTATATAACCCGCGAGCTCACCCCTTACCTCAGTCTCGCCTTTTAGACAGTTTCACTTTGTGGGGTCTCTCGGGTGTTCTAAATGTTGGGCTGCTGTCATCTCTCTCTGCCGGAAGGGTTGTTGTTCGGGGGGTCTTTGAATTTTCGCAAGGTTCGTGGCGATGTTTGGCCTGGTAGCTTCAGCATATGTTTGGACTTTTTCAGACTCTGAAGAAGGCGACATCGCCGAAACGTTAGTCGTCAATAAAGCGTGTACTATCTCGGTTTCGAGTTCAACACCACACCAAACAATTGGACAACGATCAATGCCGAGATTCATCGAGGGTCGAACCTGGCAGCTACTTCACAACGTGCCAACTCAGTATATGCGACTCGTCAAAGAAGCCTTGTCACTGAGACAACGGATCGTCGTAGCTAGACAAGGTATCCACTTTCTACAACGGTGCTCCAGCCATCAAGTGGTCCCTAGATTCATCGCGTGCAAAGGGCTGCATGATCTCTGCGGCAGGACAGCTGATGACCAAGTAATACGGCGCATCGAGTTACGTCTACTTCGCATTTCTTTACGTAAGAAACGTTATCATGTGTATAGCATGTTAAAGAAATGTGTATCTAAAGAACATTACTGTGCTTTGTACTTGGAGGATCACCTTTGGAAGAGGATCGTGGATGGGTCCAAATCTATATGTGATTCTATTAGGTCTAACGTCAAAACAACCTTGCAGAGAAAATTTGACGGCTTGCTGAACAGCGTTCACGGAAGGCGTGGGGGGCTGCGAGCAGTCTCGCAGGAGGAGGCCTTGGGGGACCTACCTGGTGAAGCTGCAATTGTGGGTGAAAGCTCAACCAGGGTTACCGTACTGGGCGATTTCCCTCTATCGGACAACGCTCGCTCTGTTCTGAATCTAGGACCCAGCTTTTCACCGTCGCAGTCTTTCTCCATGGTTGCTATGCGCAAGCTTATCTGTAGTCTCCATGACCTACAAGACCGGTTACGTTACAGGTCAAGGGTGGAGGGCACTGCTCCTATAAATGGGGAAGGGCAATCCCTTTTCCTGCAACTTATTTCAAGCAGCAGGACGCTAATCCCAGCGTGGATTTAAAATTCCGGCGGTTTGCGGACGATGTCTTCCAGACAATTAACAAGTGCCGTAATCAACGCCCAGTTCCCAATTTGACCCAAGGGCAGATCTGTGGGCTCAGAGAGGTTCAAAATTTAGTTACCTCAAAATCCATGCGGCTATCCATTAGCGACAAAGGGGGCGAGTTTGTCGTAATACCTAGACAGCTCGACATTGCTATAACCGAGCGCCATCTGGAGGATACCTCTGTGTATCGTCCAGCCACCCTCAAGGCATTCCAGGCGCAGTATCGGAGGCTTAACCGGGAGTGGGTTGCTGTTGGCAAGGCAGCTGGCCTCAATGCGGCACTCATTACGCGTCTCAAATTGGAAACTCCATCCTGTCCAGTATTGTATTTGCTAATTAAAACTCATAAATTTAGAAGCACAGACAATTTAGACACCATCACAGCTGACGGTATAAAGGTAAGACCTATCATCAGCTGTGTGGGGGGTCCCACGGACAGGATCGCGTGGTTCCTGAACAGCATCATTGGGCAACTCCTGCGCTTCATTCCGGCTCATCTCCCAAACACCCATGCGTTCCTTGACCGCCTACACGCAGTTCATGTGGAACGGAATTGGGTGATGGAGTCGTTCGACGTGACGTCGCTATATACAAATGTCAGCAACGACTCAGCACTTGAGGCAGTCTACGAACTCCTCAGTGAACATCACCCTGGCATTGACATGTTTGGCCTCACGATAGGTCAAGTCATGCGGCTGCTAAAAGAGTGCCTCAGCTGCAACATCTTCAGATGGTCAGGAAGGTATTTTTCGCAGATAAGAGGGTTAGCTATGGGCCAGCGCCTAGCTCCCCCTCTGGCCATCGCATTCATGTCCAAAATTGAAGCTCCCGTGTTAGCTAGGCTTCCTGCTTTATACTGTCGATATATCGATGACTGTCTCATCATCTGTTCTACCCAAGAGGAGATGGACATGTGTTTCGATATAATAAACAAGCAGTGTGAGCATATCAAGTTTACACGGGAGACTCCAAAGGATGATTGGCTTCCGTTCTTGAACGTCCAAATACAGCTGAACGGAGGGGGAAAAATAACAAAGTGGTATCGTAAACCCACTAGCAAAAATATCTTGGTCCACAGCAGGTCAGCGCATCCGACACAGACCAAAACATCTGTCGTGCGCAATATGTTCCGCACAGCAAGCAGGGTATCTTCTGGGGAAAATGAGCGCAAGGAATCGCTAGCCCTTGCTCACCAAATCGCTGCCAAGAATGGGTATACATTCTTTGGCCATCAGCGAAGTAGCACTAGCAATCGCTCACGTAATTCCTCATTTGACGAGAAAATCCCCTTTGTCATCCCTTTCGTCTCAGACAGTGTCAGCACTTCTATTAGGAAGTGCGTTAGAAGGGCGGGACTGGAAAACGATGTCAAAGTGGTGGATACACCTCCCGCTAACCTGAAAAGTCGTTTAGTGCGCAACCGCCTGTACGACAGGAGTTGCGAAACCCCAAATTGCGCCATCTGCCCTGCAGGCAACGAAGGAGACTGCATGGTTTCGGGGGTTGTCTACCTCATAAGGTGCAACAGCTGTGGAGGTGAATACATCGGTGAAACAGCTCGCCCCTTCTACGTCCGCGTTAAGGAACACCTGGAAGGGAAGAGCAGGTCACGACCATCAACTGCTTTGGGCTGCCACAGGGTAAACGACCATAACGGCGCCGACTTTGGGGTCACTTTCAAAATTCTAGCACGGGAGGCCCATACCGCCGCGCGCAAAAACCCTGGAGGGGTTCTGGATACAGGCCAAGAGCCCGAGGTTGAATCGGCGGGGGGAATGCGTCTATATAACCCGCGAGCTCACCCCTTACCTCAGTCTCGCCTTTTAGACAGTTTCACTTTGTGGGGTCTCTCGGGTGTTCTAAATGTTGGGCTGCTGTCATCTCTCTCTGCCGGAAGGGTTGCTGTTCGGGGGGTCTTTGAATTTTCGCAAGGTTCGTGGCGATGTTTGGCCTGGTAGCTTCAGCATATGTTTGGACTTTTTCAGACTCTGAAGAAGGCGACATCGCCGAAACGTTAGTCGTCAATAAAGCGTGTACTATCTCGGTTTCGAGTTCAACACCACACCAAACAATTGGACAACGATCAATGCCGAGATTCATCGAGGGTCGAACCTGGCAGTGATCATCTTGGTCTTGAATGGAGAAGTTCCAGCGGGAATTGCGGATACTCAACCCTGCCCTTGCAGCTTCAGCCAACACTTCCGCTCTTCCCTCTTTAAGATCCACCTTTATCGCCGCTCTGCATAACTTTACAAGCTCGAACGTCAGTTGGCAGTTGCAGTTGCAGTTGCATGGTACTCGTGCTACATCACGCTGGTGTATCAGCTCGAGAAATTCCGCAGGGAGACGTCTTTCGTGGTCTTCAAGCTCTCGGCTCCCTTAACACTACCGCGGAGACGGTGCAAGAAGCGGCTGTATTCTTCGTCAATATTGTCCATGACGGTATCTTCCCACCGTACAGGCAAGCGAGGTGTAAAGGCCCCAGCTGATCGTCGTTCTGGGACTCCTCTTCTTGCATTTCGCGGCTATATCTCATCGACGCGAAAAGCGGGACCTCGCGCGAAGGAGGCGGTGCTCCGACCCCGTGTAGAATTTGGGGACAACGGTCGGTCAGGCAACACTTGCGGTTGAAGATGATGTGATCGATCTCGTTGTGGAACTGCCCATCGAGGGATTCCCAGGTCCATCGTAGAGAGGGAGGCTTCTGGAACTGCGAGTTTCCATGGATGGTCTTGGTCGACACGATCAACTCAGACAGCCTTTCAACTTGCTCGTTCCACTCCGAACCGTGGGTTCCGATGTGAAGTTCTTCCGGCGACCTTCGCGGTCCGATCTTGGCGTTGAAGTCGCCGACGATCCCCTTGTAGAAGGTGTGATCTTCCTTACAGAACTTCTCCAGCTCCACGTAGAAGGCTTCTACCTCATCGTCGTCGTTGTCGGATGTTGGAGCATACGCGATGAACACAGTCAAGGCTGGCACGGAGCAACATCGCTTCAGTCGCAGACGTCCGATTCGGCTTGTCAGAGACTCGTCCGAGTCGATGTTCATGGCCAAGTACGTGTTGACGAGGACACCCATGCCGCCTACTCCCCTGCTGTCGCATATTTCAAGGAACAGTTCTTCTCCGGAGTCGTAGACGGCGTGTAGATGGTGGTGTCTTCTCGACTCGTTCAGTCGGGTGACGTCGTACTTGGTCTTCCAGGCTTGCATCATCAGGTCCTCGACGGATGCTTCCAGTGCAAGCGTGCGGGCATTGTAAGCGCATATCATCAACCTAGTCCTTTTCACTTTGGGCAGCCTAATCAGGCCTTGAGGTTTTAGCAGCCTATCCGTGCTCGTCCTTCCCTTCGCTGCAGAAATGGGGGCTCCTTCATGGTCAGGAGAATGAGGCCCTTGAGTGCTTTTTGACTGAAGTACAACTCGCATAGCTAGTGAGCGTATATCGTGCAGCGAGAACTCTTGGCACACAGACTGGCCAGGCTTTTCAGGCGGTCTCGAGTCGCCTAACAATGTACTTACTCCCTGTCTACCGAGTGCAAGCACCGATACAATGCGCGCAGGCTCAAACACATCAACACTGAACATGCCGCACACAAGCAACGAGTCGACCCGGCGGAGAGTCGTTGGATACAGCGCCCTCAGAAAGGCGCGGGGCGAGGGGCGCAGCGAGGACAAGATGTCCTGGTCCCTGTCTTCACATGGAGGCATCGCATTTCTAATCACTTCCCTTTTCCCCGGAGCTCTATCCGGAACTGATTTCGTTCTTGAGACACGAGTCAGAATCTTGCTCACCATATTTGGAGGAAAAGAGTTTTCAGCTGCAGGGCCAAGGCTTCTTCAGGTCCCGCCACATGGCTCAGCACTAAGGCGTCGCCCGACAAGAACAGCAACATCTTAGCGATATATGTCATGACAACAAAGAGACCATCCACTAGAAAGTCCTTCAACATAAGGAAAATTGTCTGATTCTTGGAAAGAGAGGACGGTGAGCCGGTTTTGCGCGCAATTACGGACAAGTCTTCAATGTAGAACTCCTGACCGGAATCACCTATAGTCTCTAGTTGAGGCGAAAATTTAAAGAATTGAGGTGAAATTTGAAAGAATCCAGAGAGAAGAGTGTTCTCCTTTCCTCAACTGCCTCCATAACCGAACCGACTGGAAAATGACTTCAGAGTCCCCCGAGATGCGCTTCCCAATCGCCTCCTTTCAGGCTTTTGTCATACCATCGCTCACCCCGAGCGACACCTATTGATATGCACTATACCTTTGTCCTTTTCGAATTTCGAATAGTCGAATTTCGAATAAATTCGAATTCCGAATATTCGACTATTCGAACAAAGTCTAATATTCGAATTATTCGTTTATTCGAATATTCGAGAAAGTCTAATATTCGAATTATTCGTTTATTCGAATATTCGAGAAAGTCTAATATTCGAATTATTCGTTTATTCGAATATTCGAGAAAGTCCAATATTCGAATTATTCGTTTATTCGAATATTCGAGAAAGTCCAATATTCGAATTATTCGTTTATTCGAATATTCGAGGGCTTCGAATTTCGAATAATCGAATTTCGAATATTCTTTATCAACCTCTTAACAAGTTAATGGCACTCCTCTTCGAAAACCAGGGAATTGTGACCTTTTGATAAGAACGGTGTTTTGTTTCGCGCGTCATTCAAAGTGGCCGAATTGTGTGTATGCAATCTGACAAGGGAAGGGCCTGGAGCGTATGTCTGAAAGGGGAGAGCGAGTCATACAGGGAGAATCCCCACCCCTCAATTAGTGTAAAAATGGGTTTATTTTTGACAAGTCGTTAAACACAAGGAGTAGGGAGTCTGTTACAATAGAATTCATGGGTATTGTACGCCCGGCAAGTGGCTCGGAGCGCAGTGGATAGAGACGTTGTTTCATAGAGATAGAGACGTTGGGTGGGAGGTCGGGGGTTCGATTCTCCTGCTCTGCTGTGTTTTTGCATTTCATATGTTTGGTTGCGAGTTGAACGATTCTGACATCTATACCATTTTCAGATGTTTTTGCCTAATTTTGCAGTTGTACGCCGAGAAGAAATTTCTTGCCACTTGTTTATTACTGACCGGTTTTTTAACCACAAGGCAATGAGAAAGCTACTCATACTCAACGATGTATAAACGTTCAACACCAGTAAGCCGTTACAACGATGTTTTGTTGCGATCAAACTTCTAGCGCCAGGCGGGACTCGAACGCGCACCTCCCTCTGACCGGGCGGAAATGCTCTACGCCATTACACCACCGGCGCTGTTTGATCGAGATGAGCCGGCCGCTGATAGCGGATGTTGCGTTCGATCAAACAGCGCCGGTGGTGTAATGGCGTAGAGCATTCCCGCCCGGTCAGAGGGAGGTGCGGGTTCGAGTCCCGCCTGGCGCTAGAAGTTTTGATTGCAGCAAAACATCGTTGTAACGGCTTCCATCCTCGATACCAGCCAATTGAGGCTTCAAGAAACTGATTTGAATCGTTCAACAAAAATGATGCACGCGCCCAAAGTGCATGAAACAGAAGCACAGGTCACAATCGGGCAGCGTATAAAAGCTACAGGCTCCTCACAGGTATACCAGCGACATCACCTCTTCATAACAAATCCGTTCTCCTTCAGCTACCCGCAGCTTCGACATCTACCTTAAGGATGTTGTCCCATTTTTGCAGGTCAAAAGCAGGGTCGTGCACAATGAAAGTGAAAGAAAAAAGTGAAAGTGAAAGGGAGTGAAATCATTCCACTCGAAAACGTTATCATATGTCCACTGCTTACTTGCCTCTCCACGTCTATCAATTCATCTTGCGGATCCCAATGTTCTTCTTCCACCACTTCCAGCTGTTCGTCTTCGTCAACTTCAAGTTGACGTGCTTCGAAGTCCTTGAGTATGCTGGCCATCCGTTCGGTCAGCTTGATTTCTTCCATCGAGGGTTCCTTGCCTAAAGGTGGGCCACATTTCAGCGTAAGCAGGTGGATCACCACTCCAGCATCGGCGGACATTGTTGGTGTTAGGTTTTAGGAAACCTTCAGCAGACCTCTGATTTCCAGTTGACAGGCAAAGATGAGGGAAAGAGTGTATCCATGGCCGTTAACGTCAGCTTGCGGGATCCACAGACCTCGTTTCTTCATTTGAACCACTTGCGACATCACTTTCGACTCCTGGTCTTTGAAAATCCGAGCAGGATGATTTTCCCGAGGTCAGTCTAAGGAAACAAACTCTGAGGAGCCAGTAGCCTTTATACGCCGTCCGTATTGTGACCAGTGCTTCTTCTTCATGCACGTTGTGCATGTGTATCACTGATGTTGAACGTTTATACATCATTGTGTTGAATACCACTGCATGCAGCTGGAAAAAATTAGTAGAAAACCTCTGAAATGGGGGAGACGGTGAGGAAGTACGAAATTTCGGCACGCCTCCCATAATCAGCCACGGAGGATTACCACTCGGGGTCAACGGCGTTCCGTCAGGAAAGCAAACTTTCATAGGCTCAGAACTAGGCGAAAAAATATGACATTTCCCTATGTTTATAGGGAGCTGCCATTCCTCTGCCATCTAACCATCTTAGCCACTGACCTGTTTAAGGCGTTCAACACACCTCGGCTTCTTTCTCATCGTAAGAGGCATACAGTTTAATATCGTCGGCATACGCCGCTACCGAAAGTCTGTGATCACATTTGATAATGTTAAGGATCTTGGTAAAGCCTTATCTAAAAACTTAAAGTGGGTCAGCAAATCCAAGAGGTCGCGGAAAAGAGTCTGAAAATGGTGTACTTTCTTTTCAGAAATATTCACTGCGCCGAGGAAAAAATTTGGCTGAGGTTATATAAAACGTATGTACTACCGTTGATGGAGTATTAGCCCCGTTTGGAGTCCCATCGTATCAAAGACATCAATGCAATCGAAAAAAGTTCAAAAAATCTTTACGAAAATTCTCTACTACCGTGTTTTTAGTGAGCAAGAGGAACCGTTTTGTCGTTGTTGATATCGTTAAAGATTGCAGAAATTCAACTTACACAGCCTCTACTATCGGCGTGTCTTTTTAGATCTGGTTTTTGCCTTCAAAATCATCAATGGAATGGTGCGACTGAGGCCGTCGAAGTGTTGGATATTCAAACCGACTTTTGGGAGAAGGCGATCGTGGAGTATAGCCTATCATAAAGCAGGCAGTTTCAACCAGGGTCTATGCACGAGCTCCTTCGTAGTGCGAGTCACGAGATGGCTCGAAAGGCTCCCCCCACAGCTCCTAGCTTGTTCCAAAGTTTCTGTTTTCAGAACCACCCTGTCGAAAATCAATATCTTAGACACTATAGGATTGACAGATGTCTCCTAACTGGGTAGTTTCGATTAGTTGTAGGTGTCCACTTCACGGCTCAATGTTTGAGTAGACTCAGCTGTGTATTTGACCACTAGCCTGTGTTTTTGTTCTTTGTTCAATATTTCCCCCAATTTTTCAGTCACAAAGAGGTTTTGAAGCAGCCGACTTCTTACTGAAAAAATAAAAAAAGGTATGAGATTGTTTTCGTTGGCCGTTGTTTAACGTATTATTAAATTTTTTGTTTTCAATTTCTCCCCATATTCCAGCTAATAAGGTTAAGCTAGATTCTTCAGCCAATTGCCCTACGTTACTTCGTATCTGGCCTACAGAGCATTTGTAAGCCCAGCAGTTCTTCATTGCGCTCGGATAGACATGATACTTCCTGACCGTCACTCGTGGTGCGTGCAGTATAATGTGCCTCCTGAGAAACGGGGCCCGCCCGGTGATGCGTGCTCAGGAAGTTCTGAAATCGCTTTATCTCTTGAAGGGCATCGTATGACTATAATGTCCGGGTGGCTGGGTCAATCTTCAAAGGCTCCTGGTTCTGCTGCTTCATCGGGGCCTTTCTCAATGGCCTCCATTTTATAGTTTCAAAGTGGCTTATAGCAAATTTGTTTTCATTTTTCGGATATACCTTTTTCAACTGCGGCAAGAGCATCAGAACAGCAAGGAACGAAAGTCTTGGGATGAAGTAGGATGGTGCTTCAAAACCTCTGTTCACCAGTGGTCGGATGTTCTTTTAGTGTTTAGGCCAAGGATGGTTCTGTTGTTTTGTGTTGCTCTGGTTTGTGTTTGAGCTCAGGTTAGGTTGCTTCTTAGGTTAGGCTGCTTCATGCTAGATCAGCCAAGGCTTTACACTGTGTTATCATAATGTCTGTTTTTATTTCCTTTCTACTTTGTTATGCAAATTGATGTTTGATTTAGATGCATTCCCGTACGAGCACGTCTCTCGCGACGTAATAAATAAATAAATAAATAAATAAATAAAACCCCCAAACGCTCACTTTACCAGTTGTCGAACCCACTCGATTGAAAGGTTCGATTCTATATGCACTGTTCACGGCCCACTCCAAACTCTCGCCAGGAGAGATTGGAGCTAATCCAAAGTAGAGTGGCTGGGAATTTTTGATAAAGTGCTTTAAACAGTTCGAAATAATCTTGAAGGGTTTATATTTTCCAGTAAGAGAGGATAGAAGCGCAGCGGACATGGTTTGCCCACTCGATCGATAGGTTCGATTCTGTATGCATTGTGCATGGCGCACTCTCGAACCACTCCGACATGACAGTGCACTGGCAACGTACGCCATGCTTTAGATACTCCGAAAGCACGCATGTCCTGAGAAATAAGCTCCGCTCCAATCGCAAAAGCCTGCTCCAATCACTTTCGACCACACACGGCGAAAATGCGGTGGTCTGGTGTACATATATGTACATATATTTGTGCAGACATCGAGGAAACAAATCGAATGCTGCCAAACACTTTTCAAAAAGCCTAAAACTGAAAGGCTTATGGTCGAGCGACGGTTTGCGACGGATTTTTCCCTCGCAATCCGAAGTTTTGACCGTGCGACGTGAGCGGTGTTGTAGCGGTGGACACGGTTTTCTTGTTCCTTAGGTGACGTTCTCGCTGAAGTTGGTCAAGAAATAAGGTACGGACTTAGCAGCCTTGTGTGGCACAAGGCCTCTCAAATACTTCTATTGGGTTGTCCGGAGAGTTCTCGGCGTTTTGTGTTACTATTTTTCGATCGTCCATTACTTATTAAGTAACTTGCGTTGCGCACTAATGCTTTCTGTACAGAATTTTTTGCTCTATCTGACTACATGATTTGCTTCAATTATATTTCTGTTCTTGAAGGGCTTATTGAAGTGTGTCAAGGGAGCAATTCCGAACGATATTTTATTTTAACTCCAAATTGGGACAATCCGCAACCGAGACAGCTCGACAAATCAATCGAGTGTGAGGGTCTAATAGTGTTGGAGAAAGCACGTGCGCCAGCGGTTCAGTAAATTTCAAACTGGAGATTCCAGCCTCGAAGGTGACCCCCGTAGCGGTCGATCTAGAGCGATCCTGGACGACGAGTTGGAGGAACTGGTGCAAGCTGGACCATCCCAAACAGTTCGCGGGATCGCGGAAGAGTTAGACGTCAATAAAACTGCTGTTGCGGATGCATCGAAACGCCTTAGGAAGGTGAAAAGGCTCGAAGAGTGGGCACCCCACGAGCAGAGTGAGCGGCGGAAACTGTCACGTCTCGACATTGGTGACATTGGTGACACTGGTTCTCCTCTACTTTTACGCAGCAAAACTGACCCGTTTTTTGGATCGAATCATCACTTACGATGAAAAGTGGATTCTGCGTGATAAAAGGAGACGTTCCGGACAGTGGTTGGACGAACCCCCAGGCATTTTCCAAAGGCGAACCTCCACCAAGAAAAGGTAATGATCACTTTGTGGTGGTCGGCCGCTGGTGTGATCCACTACATCTTTTTGGGACCAGGCTGAACGATCATAGCAGGGTCCTACTAACAAGGGATGGATACAGAATGCACAGTGGAGGGATGGATACATAATAACTGGCAGCGTTGTACTATCGTGACTCCAAAAGTCGAGTGAGGTCGCTACAGTGTTCAAGATGCACTTTACATCGGGAAAGGAGCTGTGAGTGAGCCCAGAAATTCAGAATCCCAACCCACGGACCCGAACTCATGACCCTCTTTCTGCAAGTCTGCCCCCACACCCACTCGGCCATCTAGTCGCTGCCGCCAGGATTGTGAGCGGCTCACCTCGATGTTCCGCTTTAATCGCTGCATCGAACACGCAAATTGTGAGTTCGCTGTAATTCCGCCGCTGTTGAAGCCCCTAACCTTTTGCAGAATAGATTCTACCACGACATGGCAGTTCCAGATGTCTGATTTGCTTTTTCGGCCCGCCCTGAAGTGATACGGTCTTTTGCAACTTTTGACCTACCCAGATGTCCGCAGGAAATTTGAAGACCACTACAGTACTTCTCAAGCAACCCCTTACAATCCTCAATAGGACAATTTGAAAATTGCCACGGGACGTTCATTGACCTCCCTTGTAAGAGGAAATCAACGAAATCAGGGATGAGCGGATAATAAAATTTTGAAACCCGGATAACGGATAACGGATAATTTTGCCCAAAAATGGCCGGATAACGAAAAAACGGATAACGAACAAGCAACAAAAATTAAGACTACTTTTAAACCATTCTTTCTCCAATGGCAGGTCGGCAATTGTAACACTGTCCCAGTTACTTGTGAGATAAGCCATTTTAACATTCTTATTGGTGTTTTTCTTCAAGGCACGTCGTGGTGCAGTCGGAATGGCCGCCTGTCGCATGCTCTGTTCTTGGTTCGGATTTCCCCTCCAGGTGAACATAGCCTTCCATCCTTTCGGGCTCGATGTATTGGTACCAGGCTTGCCGCGCAGGATAATGTGAATTGAATTGTCCATCGGCTCACCACCGCAAGTCATTGCACCTACGCATTCAAAGTGCCCCCACCATATCATAGAATGCGTGTCGCATCCCACACTACCGCCTCTTATATCCTTTATTCATGTTTTTCAGCTGCAATGAAGTTACTATATATAGATCCCACGGGAATTTCTGGGCTTGGGTGGGGTAGTCGTTAAAAAAGTCGTTTTTTGTTTACTCTCCAATTAAATTTAACACCAGTTCTTGTAAAAAAAATAAAAATAATAAAATAAAAAATAATAAAACTCTGTTGCTTTGGAAAAGGAAAATTGTAAATTGCTGCTAGTGCCAAGCATAGTTTCAAAAAGCGCTAAATGGTCGTGTAGATGCGGAGTATCTGGCACACCCTTAAAACGAAGTGATTCGTATGGACGTTTGTCCTTTTCTCCACTGATCGACTGGTTTTTTCCGGATCGTACACTATGCTAGAAGGAGTTTTGGTGAAAACCCCACAAACAGAAAAGAGCAAGGCAGTGTTCAGCATTTCAAATGCACTATGAACAATTAGGTAGTTTGTCTAATTATAGCATTGAAAACTCTGAGAAGGCACCGACCTGGCATTGCAGACGTATCTTGACTGCCAGTGGAAAAAACACAAGACGATTTTTTAATTGTCCTTATATTCAACTAACGAGAAGTAATCACAAGCTTGCCACATTTTGTTGTTCGTTATCCGGCAAAAATCCCCGGATAACGAACAACAAAACGGATAGGCCGAAACCCACCGGGAACCGGATAACGGATAACGGTTAATCCGCTCATCCCTGAACGAAATGAACCGAAAATTGCGTCAACTCCAGCCAGCATTGGTCAACAGAAGAGGCCCGATTCTTTTGCACGATAACGCCCGCCCACACGATTCACAGATCACCACTCGAAAATTGAGCGAATTAAGAGTTGATGTTCTGCCTCACCCGCCATAATCTCCAGACTTCTCGCCCCATCCACTACCACCTTCTCAAACACTTTCAGAACTTTCTTGCAGGTAGAACCTTCACCAATCAAGACCAAGCCATCTTTCGCGGTTTTTGTCCAACCTCCAGCACCTAATTTTTTTGCTGATGGAGTAAGTCGACAAACTGCCCATTAGCAAAAGTGTTCTGATTCGAACGGTGCTTATTTCGACTAAATCCGATAAGATTTGAGAACGTTATAGTAGTTCAAAGTGAAGCACCCAAAACCCTGAGAACCTTCCGGACGACCTAGTACAACCTTCTCCTTCAATTCCGTGCTCCACGAGAGGAGTAAACAGTGGCTCTGAAATCTGTGCAATAATTTGATCTCTCTTACTTTTCTTCATCATCCTGCATGTCATTTCTGGCAACTTTTTTAATTCAGCTCATTTCAGTTTCACTTCAGAAAAAGTGAAAATAAATTGTGCTAGAACAACGCGTTCCACCTTCTATCTTGACGAGAAACATTCTGAAAGAAGGAATTTTCGATGCTGATTCTTTAAGGACACATCCCTCCGACACAAGACACAGCTCACTGAATAAAAAGATGGGAAAGCTTCCAATTCTTCCAGGCTAGCATCGCAGTCCTATGGAAAAGCAGACTGGCAGAGTTAATAAAAGTCGCATCCTCTCCACAAACAACTATTCTCGCCCGCCGGACCGCTTATGGTCATTTGCTTGTCTCTAGCAATAAGATCAGAAGGGGCACGTTCAGCTCCTGCATGAATTCTGGTAAGAATCTGAGGGAACGGGCGTTGTCTACAGGCTCCACTATTGTTACAATTTCGAGAAGACGGGAAAATGTGCTGTGGTTGAGCAACAGCCTGCACATGCCACCGACTTTTCGACACTCTGAGCTCTTCTTCCTGTTAATATGCTCTGGAGACAAGTCGAGGTCAAATCGAACAGAGATGCTGTGTCGTGTTCGTTGCTCTAATCGTGAATCCTGAGAGGAGAAACCAGATAACGTTTGAAGCTCAATTAAACGCTGCTAGATGTACGTAGGAGTTCAGGCCTGTAGCTGTAGCCAGGAATTTCAGAAGTGTCATTTAAAATGTATTAGGTGGTGTGCAACTATCGTTCCTTTTTCGCGCCAGTTTTCCTCGAAAATTCGCGTTCTCGTTCCTTTCGACGACGTTATTTCCATTGCTCAGCTGGTGAAACAAAGCAGTTGGCTAATGCAACACTGACGTCAAATTCTGCTTCATCGTTTGGAAAAAGGTGGAGATGCAGCGCTTCGCGTCCTGCGAACTCAGCGAAGTCGCAAAAATCAGCTTCGGGGATGGCCCAGCAGCCGCAAGTTCGGTGTCGCATTCCCTGCATTACAGGCTGATTGAATTTCGATGACAGGGCTGCCGAAACCGAGGAGCAGGGCGGGAACTTGACAACGGGCTACGTGCCCTGAGTCTTCAGTGGCACGATTTGAACCCAATTCATTGTCTCATCAGACACGCATCTGACAACATCCTGAGGTGAGACAAGCATGGCAGACATCGCGCATCGCTCTTTGCTCGGCCTAGCGCCCGCGGCGCTTTCCTTTGGTTCAGCAGTGTGGTGTAAAGGCGAACATGTCTAGGCAGTCGCACCACCCTATGCATGAGCGCATACTCGGAAATGCCTGAACGTTAACGGTCGGCTTAAACGAAATCGAGGAACCAGCAGCGAGAGTTCCGACGCATGCAACGAATTCCGGCGACAGTACACCCCGGTCCAAAATTATAGGTCCACCCCCCGATTTGTCCATTAGCACCCGAAGGATCTGTTGCCGAGGCTTATTGATGTTACCATAGCACTCCTCACTATCGAAAACCTTTACAGAAAAATTCTAAGCAGGTTATCTTAGCAGTGCAGGAGACCACGAACTTTTATTGAAATTTTATCGAATGAAGACTGGTGCAAAGTATAGGTTCACTTCATAAAAAACCTGACTAATCACAAAAGTACCTACAGACAAAGTAAGATTAGTACTTCGCCACATCATCTTTGTTGTAAACAACATCGACAATTCTATTTGGCATACTACTGATAAGGTTATAACAGTTTGCTCTTGATTGGTCCATGCATCAAGTATGTCATTCTTCAGATAAGAAACCGAAGAGTAAGTGGTTCCATCTTTGTACACCTTGTGTACAAAAATGTCCCACAAGTTCCCTATCGGGATGAGACCGGCGGCTTCTTCGGATACTAACGGACAAATCGGGGGGGGGGTGAACCTATAATTTTGCACCGGGTGTATCAATCGTCCCAAGGCAGTCCAAAGCGAATCAGAACCTGGCCTTCAGCGGTCACGCGCGCCTCAAAGTTTCATCGCGTCGCTTTTATTATCCAAGCAGAGGTTGTAGTAAAAGCTTCCTCTCGCTGACTTGGCGAAGGGTAGCCTACGAACTCCACTTCTGCCACCAACACGAGTTGTCCAGGATCGGCTTTCCACGAGTCTTGGGGTCGTTGTTCTGATGATTCGAGGCTGGGACTCGCCAACATTGGTAGCAGATTTATTCCTGTTTACGTTTCGGTGTTATCGCCTTCTCCAGAGCCTCTTCAGCGGTAGGAACGTCTCCTTCTGGTCATCCTAGCTGGAGATATTTAGATATCTCAAGCTGCTACCAATTTTCGTGAACAGCTCGTTTCATCAGAACTCCGATAGCGGTTGTTCGAAAGACGTGACCGTTTTGCAGGTGAGCTAAGTTCGCAGTTCCCTCAATGGGATCGAAACTCAATCAGCGACGGCTCGTAGAAATCGTATGCTTAGATTCGTGGTGCAAATAGGACTAGGACGACGTCCTCACAACGTTGCTCTCTCTGGCAGCTTTCTACTCCTCCCTGCCTTGTTCACCCAAGAGCCGTACTTCGATGTCCGCGCGCCGCGGTCAGATGTGCTGCTCCTCGCCGCTCGCTGGCGCGGAGCCGTCGGGCTGTGCCGAGAGCTGTGCCGAGAGCGGGACGCCACCGTATAGTTATGTGCAGCAGTCGTCTCCTCCGCGCTGCCCTCGCGCTCGCTGCCCTACAGTACCTGTGGTCTCCGGCTGCGGCTCTAAGCGGGGTCGTCGGTGGGTGTCGGCTGCTGGCCGGGGCTGCATTCGGCTGCGCTCGCTGATGATGTGTGCGTGTGCTGGCGCCCAGTCCCTTTCTGCCGGTGTCCTTGACCGCGCAAACCCTCATCGAGGGCTTTCAACTCCGGCGACCTTCCATGCTTCCCGCCCGCCCCTTCGCCCCCTCTCACTCGCCCTTCTCCCTCATGCTCACCCCGGAGCCGCTCCACTTCCTGACACCGATTCCCTGTGCAGCCACAACCTAATGACAAGCTGCTACTGGGCGGCACGCTGGATAAGCTGCGCATTTAAAACGGGGAATGGGGAATGATCCAAAGAAAATCAGCATTCAACTGAACGGTAATTTTACGCATGGAGTGCAATGTGCATATTCTTCGTGACACATTTTCTCCCTGTTTGAGACCTAAGGTGTTTTTTAGTTTCCCTTGCCAACGAAGTGAGGAACAAAGATTAAGCGCCTTGTCCACTGCATCTTCTCGTTTTTCGTTTTTAAACGCTTTTGCCTGACTATTTTCTTTTTTTTTCATCTGCTTTCTATTACTACATGGCAACAAGCAGTTACATATAAGTAAGGAACAACTTATGTTACAAGACTTGCTAAAAAATCCGATGATCCGATGGTGTTAATGTATGCCAGACAGCCTAATAAAGTTCAGTGCTGCCTCCTTTTCACTAAATTCAAAATTGAATGCACAACGTCTTTCAAGGTAACAAGTAGATGGAAAAGCGCTGTGAACCAGGAGTCGGATTTGTCGACGACTTACAGCAATTTAACAGAGAAATTACAGAGAAATTTCCTAATTCATCATATCGCTGGATAAGCCCCACTATCAGGGATTTCGGCTGTAATTTTCTCTGTTCATTTCTGTAAGTCGTTGACGAATCCGGTCCCTGACTTCCAAACGGCTGCGAATGGGCTACTGCGGAACTTACCAAAAGGCAATGTGTTTCTACCTGATGAACAATTTCTATGTCTTCAACTCTCAAATTTCCTTGGACGGCCTGCTTTACAATTTGAAGGCTTTATCGAACGGAAGATTTTAAAAGGTCCAGTGGGTAGACGGCAATGTGGAATTTCGAAACAGATTCGCTGGCGCTTCAGAGGTACAATGGAAAGAGGCACGCCTGCTCGAACAGCAGGCTGCTTTCCTCACCAGAGCGAGGTATTTTTCCAAGCAAGAACAGCTATTCTAAAGCCACATCTAATAAAGCGGATGAGTGCGAGACCACGTGCACCCTACCGTAACAGCCCACCGATTCCGAGGCTAAGTTGGAGAGTGGTGCAGCATATTTCCCTAGACGAACGCTACTCCTCAGCGGGTAGCTTTTCAGTTTCTGTCAGGGCTTGACGCGTTCAGCTTCTCTACTGCACGATGGTTTTCCACGATGCTCTCAACGTTTGCCAAAAACCACGGTATCAGGCAGGAATCGCGCTACCTTACGGCTCAAGTTGAACTATTTCGGCGCAGAGTGCACGTCGAATCCCAGCCGGCGATTGTTTCGCTGGCTGCGTCTTATCTACTGGTATCCGAACGGCTGTTTGTGTGTCGAGTCATTGAAGGCCGTTCTAGAAAAGTGCAGTGGAATTTGAATCGCCGCCGCCGGGCGACCCCGTTGAGCTGCTTCGTTCTTCGGTGGCAGGCGACGGAGCGAGGGGCCGCCTGGCAGCGACTACCTTTCGGGGAGGCGTCTGCTGCTGTTTGTTCGGCTTAAGCCGAGTAATCGGCTTTTCCGTATTACATGCGAGTGGGCTGGTTATTTCTCCGCACGAAGCTTGCCGTCCGCGGATAACGACGCGGCGTGCACTCGGCCGCTCCCGGGTGTGGAACTCGCGCCGGCTGACATCGCCGCCGGCAGTCCGGCGGACGGTACGGCTTCGTCCGCCCGCCGACTCGCCGGCCGGGGTCTCGGTGGCCGTCGTCGGGTTCGCTAGGCATCGCTGGAGCCGTAGATCGATCAGATAGTACAATACAGCTTTGACCTCGAGAGAAGGCAGCGAGCGCGCAGCAGCTTTGTCGCCCGACCCCCACCCAATTACGGAAAGGCCCGCGCCGGCCGCCGCCGCCGCGCTCCTCGCAGCCGACCGGCGCTTCTCTCTCCTGCTCGTCGCGGCGCTGCACACCCGCTCCTGCCCCTGGCGCTGCTCCTTCCTACTCGGCCCGTCGCCCCTCCCCGGGGCTCCTTGCCGCCGAGCTCCGCGGAACGCGAGGCGGCTCCAGGCTTCGGTCAGCAAATGTCGACCGAAGCAGCGAGAGCCGCAGGAGGAGCAGGACGGCGACGGGGCTGTCTGCGTGGAGGAACCAATTATCAGAGGCTGGGACAGTGCTCCACGATCAATGTCACCTCCTCGCTGACCACGGACTGCTGCCGCCAGCCATCGCCTCCCCGCCCTGCCGCGACGGCTTGTGGTGGCGCACCCGCCGACGGTCGGCGCCTGCTGCGGGATGAGCAGCTGAAAACCCCAGGGAGGCTCCTGCTAGGTGCAGCCGTACCCAAGGACCCCATGAGCCTGCCGCGATGGAACTGGTAGGGCGGCATCGGAACTGCGGAGTTCAGTTCACAGAGAACTTCGAGGCATATGTGGTCTCTTGATCGGCAAACAAAGCTGGCCAGGGTGAGCGGCGAGATCATGCCACAGCTTCGAAACAATTCACTTCATTTCTGAATGTAAAAAGAGCATTCTTCTCTCCCCCGAGCACTTAAAGTTCGCTTTCCTGCATAGAACTACATTGTACCATAACAGGAATGCTTATTGCAACAGAGTGTAGAAAGTATCTAGAGATAATGGGAAATAGTAGTTGCGCATAATAAAAGGCGTTCCGAAACTGGAACACACCATAAAATGTGAGGCGTTCATAGGAAACTAGCAGCAGCTAGCCATGGCCATGGATCTGGTTTATTTTTCATTGGTATCGGGTTTGAAGTTAGACCCATACAATATCAGTTTTGACTCCATTTCTTTGCCTTATTGCCTTTACTAAGGTGTCAGGTATGGACAGCTGAACGCTTTACTGCTGTGTGCATTTGTTTGCTTGT
This sequence comes from Heligmosomoides polygyrus polygyrus, assembly GCA_947396885.1. Taxonomy (NCBI): domain Eukaryota; kingdom Metazoa; phylum Nematoda; class Chromadorea; order Rhabditida; family Heligmosomidae; genus Heligmosomoides; species Heligmosomoides polygyrus. The sequence goes on along the minus strand of OX377203.1, from coordinate 51,608,585 downwards.
CTAAAGACTGAAGATGCCAAATCCTGCGACCTCCCGAAACGTTGATCGCGGTCCTGATTTCTTTTTCTTTCAAGATCACCCCTCCTAGTAAGCCGTTTTGTCGGGTTCAGTCTTCAGGCAAAGGCTTGTCTTGAATTTCGCTCACCATACTCGTTAGTCATTCCTCCTTGGGACTATCTGGCCAATTCAGGTGGCCGTAAGTGCAACCTGTGGAGAGATCGAACCTCGGTGCCATGGAGGTTTGAGGGGAAGGGGGGGGGGGTCACCATAGCATGTCGCGGCGTGCAGGCGCGGCGAGTAGCTTTTGTTCGTTTTCTTTACTACCAGTGAGCCACTGTTTCTTTTTTCGTGTTAGTGACACTTTTTATAAGGTGGCCTCCCAACTACCGTAGAGCCCGAACCTTTATGTGCTGGCACATCGCCAGCGTAGTTCATCTTGAAACGTGACCGAAGAAAGGCCAGGGCGTAGAAGGAGGAGGGACGACTTGAACTCTCCCGGGTGCAGAAGGTGTCTTCCAGTCTTCCTTCCAGAAGGTGCGTGACGAATGTGGCTGATCACAGCGCAGCTCCCCCGAGGATTCGGTGGTGCGTGGAGCCGACGACAACGCGGCCGAGCAGCGGCATCACCCTTGACCGAGCTTCTGATGCGCCGGCCGCCCGTACTGGTATCTACCGGCCGGGCACCGTCCGGTTCTCTCGCTCTCCCGTTCCGTCGCTCCCTCTCGCCTCTCATCAAGGTCAGGCACTGGTGCGGCGGTCGATACCTGCGAGTCATAGGTAAAAGCTCGACCTGCCAAATGTAACCAGTCATCGATTCGGCACCGGCAACAGCCCACCTCGCCCTCCTCGGCGACGACGCCCGCGGTGCCGGTCGCCTTGCGTCCGTCGACGATCGACGACTCGTAGATCTGGACGGTGCCGGCGGTCCCGTGACCTCCGCTGCAGCTCGCCGGCGGTCGGAAGCCGGCCGGCTGCAGCGGTCCGGCAGGGCGCCGTCGGTCCGGCCCGCAGCGGTACTGCCGCGAGGCCGGCGGCCGGCTGCGCCCGACGGCGCTGTGCTGCACCGTGCGCTGCCGCTGAAGGCAACCCATTACGGGCATTGATCGAGCTTACACTGTAAATCGGTTGCGGGTAGAGAGCGGTTGGGTGATGGGCGACGAATTACCGCCACCGCCATCTCCACGAGGCGCGTCCGCCGCTGGCCTGACTGACCCTTTTCCGGCCGACCAGCCGCCGCCGGCTGCTGCTGCTGCTGCTGCTGCTGCGGCCCGCTAGCCCTCCCGTGCGCATCTCTGACCCCGCTTTTTGCCGCTTCGCCGTCTCGACTTCAGCTCTCGCTCCGCCGTTCCTGATCACCTGCGCGGGCTGCGGGGCTATGGATGGATCTGGCCCACCCCGTCGCAGCCCCTCTGCTGCTGCCAATCTGCTTCCTTCGAACCGTCTCTTTTTCCTGGCCATGCGCCTACTTCCTTCAACCAGCAGCCACAACGCGCCTTTGAAGCCACACGAACCTCGTTTCACTCTTTACGCGCCGTTGTTTATTTGTGTGACACCTCCTATGTTGTTTACACATCCTCTTAGACGCTCCTTTGTGAGGAATTGTGGATAAAGGTTCTTTCCAGACATTGGATCCGACGTCGATTCAAATGATTCGGATCCGTCATTTTTTACAAGCCTGGGTAAAAGAATTATGCAAATAATGGCGTTTTTGAAGAGCTTCGGATCTTCGAATGATTCAAGGAAGAGACGCTTTAATAAGAACGGATTTTCGTATAATCCAAATAACTGATTTCTTTTCGGATCTCATATCGGGTATCCGGAGCGAATTGAACACCAGATTTCCGATCAAAATCAGTTCTGTGAATTTTCGAAAATCCGGAAAATCATTCTCATGCGAAAAATCAGGTTTTTCAAAAATACCATTGTTCACAGAATCCTTTCAATCGGGGTTTGAAAAATTGACGCATTCGAATTATCCTAATCGGCGTCGGATCCAATGTATAGTTCTTTCCTTCGCATCGAAGTGAAGAAACCTTCGCAACCTTTTGCCCTCGGTGTTTGTGAGGCAGAGGACCAGTGCCCATACAAAGAACCCTAGGATATGGCCCAGCTACAACACCAGCGTCAAATTTGGCCACGTCCTGCTATTCCCCTCCTTCCCCAGTTTGTGCCCCGCGGGCCAGAACCCAAGCAAGACCAGCAAGCCTCCGCTTTTCTCACACGGGCCCTCGCCCCAGTCGTTATCGGCTAGAAAAGCGCTGTGCTCGTCACTCGCGTAACCGACGGCTTAACGCAACTCAGTGCTCTCCCGCGCTTTTGGAGGTGTTTCGGGCTCCGGACGGTCCTTTTACCTTTCCCCTGAGAAGACTCAATCTTGTAGATCACAGCGTTCGTTACTTCATCTCCTCTAATCCAAGCAAAAGCTTAACGATGACCAGTTCTGTCTCTGTTGTGCGACGTTCAACGCTGCCTGTGAATATTCTCGCTACCGCGCAATCTAGCCGCAGCTGATCTGCAGGCCCGCTAGCGAGTCTTTGCCATTTTGCAACGATTTTGCGCGGCAAGCTGCTGAAAACCCCACGAATTCATACAGTCGCCTTTTTGTGAGCTGCGCATGCTTGCGGCCTTACTACTACTCCATACGTTAAACTCGGCCTTACCAGTGACAGTTTGGGAATGCAATTTGACTAACCGCCTCTAAACACCACTTCCTTCTTATCAACAAAAAAGAAACCAGGGGCCGGATTCATTAACGACTTACGTAACTTTAACGGAGAATTGTAAGCTTATCAAGCGATATGGTGAGCGGTAAGCCGCGTTAAAAGCTCAGATAACGCGGCTTATCGTTCACCATATCGCTTGATAAGCTTACAATTCTCCATTAAAGCTACGTAAGTCGTTGATGAATCTGGCTCCAGAAGACCGCATCGGAAACTCCTGTAGCTTGGCCTTCTTTCGAGCACCGAAATGATGGACTTCCTTGTGAAGCCGCTCTGATTGTTCTTGCAAGGTTCTGCAAACTAATGCCTCACCCGACCTCTTTGGAGTGGTGCTGCACGACTACTGTAGGAGAGATTTTCCGTCCAGGAGTATCAGCGACTTGTGTTCCCCGTCGTCGCACTCGCGAATGCTCCTCGTTCTCGCTTTGGTGCCCAAAACTGCCTCCGTGCCCGTTTCAGGTGCCCGATGCCGTACCGTCCGGAAGCCGATCTGAAGCGACCGGATCTGAAAGGTGAGCGACGGGGCAGCAGCTCCGCTCCTTCTTCGGGGCGTCATGCGCTGCGCCGTGAATCAATCACCGCCGCCAGGCGGCGACGAGAGTCGGAGCGCGGCCGAGCCCCGCTTTCTTCCAGTTTCCAGCTGCTTCGTCACTGTCCGCTGCTCTCGCTCGGCGCCCTTCGGCTCGCCCACTCTGCCCCTCCCCTCTCCTGCAGATCCAGAACACGCTCTGTGGAAGCAGGCGAGGATTCTGAGGCGAGAGGCAGCTGACGACGGACCCAAGCAGCCCCCACAAAGTTCAGGGTGCTTCGAAGTTGAAGTCCTCTGTTCGCCAGTGCATTGCATTTAGCACACACACACGCGATCGATCTGCCAAAACAGTGGTCACAACCATCGTCTACGTGCCTTTATGTCGCAACATGCCTCCCTCTCCGTCGCTTCGTCCACCGCATACTCTTCCGTTCACGTCGTTTGTTTGCTGCAACCCCACTGTCTACTGTATACCTCTGTCCATCCATCTGTCTATCTTCTGCCTCTGTATATTGAGTTCGCCGTAAGGCGACCAGAGTTCGGTCGCGGCGCGTCGCGATGTGATGAGGGACTCCCTTATCGATTGCGGGAAGCGACGGATCGATATGGGAGCTTACCATTACGTCGCGTCGCACCGCGATCGAGCTCTGAACGTCCCCTAAACCTAGCCGGCGGCAGTATTCTGAGGCTTCGGTGAGTGCCAGCCGGTTGCTCCCTTGAAGTTTATCTCGGGCGGCTATCAACAATTCGCAGGCCTACAGAGAAACCACCTGTATGTACTGGCAGGTACTGGTGTACTCGCGTCTACGCCGCTCAAGTCCATTTGGCAATGGAGGGTGTCTCAGAAGAATGTATGCACTGTTTGAAAGATCATATCTTAGATCACACTAAAGGTACTGAAGAAGTTAAAAGCTCATATGGAAGTTTAAGGAAACAGGAAATTTCCGACATATGAGCTGCATAGGATGCGCCATGCACTCGCCTGAAACTTTACACACGATTGTGTTTCGCTTGCATACTTGTTATAATTTCTCCACAAAGCAGCCGTTTCGATTGATTTGTGCTTCTTTCAAGATTCGAAACTTAAAAACACTTTCTTCTAACGTTTCCCGTCGCCCAGTTGCAGCAGTTATGCCGATCAACCTCTCCATTCAGCTTGAATGTTGCTTCATCAGTCCACAGAGTCCATCTTGGAAAATGGGGCTCTTGCTCACATTTAAATTGAGCAATCAATAGATTCGCATATCACCTGCCTGCCTTTCGCATCATTTTCAAGTTCCAAAGAGTTTGAAAAGGACAGTGGAGGTTAATCTGGCCAAGTACTAACAGATTGTAACAAGCATTCAGCCCATGCACAATCAATCGAGTCTGAAATGCAAGGCTTCATGCGGCGCAATTTTGACTATTTACACCTGCAGAAATTTCGTTACCCTGTGCTTTCATATGAATCCTAAACATCTTCAAAAGCTTCACTAGCACAATGTTAGAACCTCTCAAAGAATGCCTGCATTTTTTGAATACTCAGCATTTTTCGCAAGCTATGGCGCGTTTTTAGGTTCCAAACCTTGAAAGAAGCACAAGTCAATCGAAACGGTCACTTTGTGGAAAAATTATAACAAGTATTCAAGCGAAACATAATCGATCGAGTGTAAATCGCTAATTTCCAGACGAGTGCGTGGCACATTCCATGCAGCTCATATGTCGGAAAATTTCCATTTCCTTAAGCTTCCATTTGAGCTTTTACCTTCTTCAGTGTCTTTCCTATGAGCAATCTTATCACTTCTCAAACAGTGTATACATTTACACCCTGTACAATGAGTGGAATGAGTACTACCGAGTGCTTCAGGGGAGGCTTCTGAAGACTAGATCTAAGCGAGCAAGTCGCAACTTATGGGTCAGCATTGACTTTTCGATACCTAACAATGAATGGAATTAAGGAGGGGGTCGCTCCCCATGGAGGTGCTGAGCATAAGAGCGACAGGACCATCCGTACTTAGTAGAGCTCCCTCGGGCAAACTTCGGGTGACTGCGTTGCCTAGGCCCCGTTTATACTTCCGACGCAGAGCGACGCGACGGCACGGCCAAATTGATCGATCGCGTCGCCCAATCGATGTGTCCACAATACGTGGAATCGCTTCGCTCGGCGTCGAAGTATAAACGGCCTCCAAGGAAGTCGAAAAGCGATTCTGTGACATTCGTGCGACTACGCATGGCGCTCTCCCGAGGTCGTCGGGAGGCTCCAAATCCAAATCTCAGAATTAAGCTCCCGCTAAGACTGAAGGGGACGCTAGGCATAGGGTTCAGCGGAATCCCACGTATTTCTTGTTTACGAAAGACCAACATGCAGACTACACACTATATAGTCCGCGAAGTGGGTGTCGCAGCATTTGTCTTAAGCATTTAAGGAATCCAAGGGGAAATCGATGTATGGAGCAATCCCAAAACTGAGCTTCTATTCGTCGCTTACTTGAGCTTCAAAAATTGAAGCTGAAAAAACTTCGAAAGTTTAAAATCCTCTCTGCGTCTCCGGCAAAGAAACAAATAATAGAAATACGGCAAAGAAATTCGGAAACCTCGTTAAGAGCCACTTGTCACTTGCCTTGAATCCTACAACAACTGTCATGCCATTTTCAGGTCGAACTGGACACTTTTCAAACCAAATTGGACATTCTTTTAAGCTCGCCCAAAACTTTTGAAATCAAAGAGAACTCTTCTGAATTGAAACAGCCTTCATAAAGATTGAACTGCAGGTTCAATAAGATGGCTAGAAATTTTTTTTGTTCAAGGAGAATTTAGAATAACTTTTTTGATTTTTTTTTTACTTTAGTTCTCCGAATGGGTGTAAGAATTTTATAAAACTTTTACTTTTGGAGAAGAAATAACAAATTAAATTCTGTTTGAAAGCGCTACAAAGCAGCAGCTATATAGTTCGCTAAAAGACCAGATTGCATCATGCACTAGAAAAGCTCGTCGCGACTTTTATAGTGTAAATGCTGCTTACATGAATCAACAAGGTGGGATATGTACTTTTTGCATTGTATACAGGTATAAATCAGCATCTAAATATAACCAACATATACATAACACAGATCCACGCAAGCAGTATTCCACTTTTCCATTTCAGCTAGATAAAAAAAAAACTACATAAGACGTTACTCAAATAAAGGTGGTTATGGCATTAAAGAGAGTACTTCAACAATGACAATCAATGCAAAATAACTTGCAACAACTACAGCTGTGAAGAGCGCGCTTATCTTCACCTTGTTGTTTCATGTAAGTAGCATTTACACTATCAATCAAACGAAAATCGCGACGTCATAGACGAGTGCATGGCGGAATCTCTTCTCCTGGCACTAAAAATTTCCTGCTTTCTGATATTTAAAACAAGCTATAAAGCATGATTTTTCCACGAAAAACTAGAATTTTATAGAATTTCAAACAAAGTGCTTACTTATTGGGTAAGTGAATTAAAGGTTTAAAGAAATCATACTGAAATTTTCATCGAACAAAAAGACTGTAGACTATGCAACAAGTACAATTGTTAAGAGCGCATATTCCTCGTTCCGTGTAAGCAGCATTTACACTATCAATCAAATAAAATTCGCTTTTCGAGTGTATGGCGCAATCTGGTCTTCTAATGCACTATATGGTTGCTGCTTTTCTGTGCTTTAACATATAAAATTCAATGTGTTATTTTCTCCATAAGTGAAAATTGTATAAAATTATTACACTCAGTCGGGCAGCTACAGTAAAAAAAATCAAAAAAAGTTACTCCAACTTTTCTTGATCATAAAAATTTTCTAACCATCTTATTGAGTTTGTAGTTCACCCCGTATGAAGGTTGTTTCAATTCGGAAGAGTTCTTTTGATTTCAAAATTCTTAGAAGAGTATCCAATCTGATGTGAAAAGTGTCCAATTTGATTTGAGAAGTGTCCAATTCGACCTGAAAGTGGTATATATATCGCTTGCGCTATGCACCTTACTGGGAGAGTATTGGGTTTTCATTTGAAACAACCGATTGTCTCCCAGTCTGTGTTGGAGCACTCTCATTGCGAAGGGGCTCAGTTTCTGAAAATTGCTCGGGGAACATTCTGCCCTCTGCTACTGTGTAGGACACTCCTGGTCCGTTCCTGATGTGAATATTAGAAGAGTGGATCTGAGCTACTGCTGAAGAACACTGCTAGTTTGCCAATCATTCGCATTGCACTTAGTGCTCAGCACATTGTTACGCTCTTTGTAGCTCCTTTAAAAACGCTACAATAACAGCTTTTCAAGACCGCAGGTGGGTGGTGAGTCAGCCACGAGCTGAAGAGGGTAGGTAGGAGGAACTTGTTAGGCCTAAGACCAGCAGAGGCCTGCGGGGACCCGCCATGACAACGGCGAGTGGTGCGGCGCTGCGAGGGTTACTGTACGCAACACTGCGTACCATTGCCGACAATGCTTTAACACATTTGTTTAAGCCTGGAGAGGCTGGTAGAGAGGCTATGTGCTGTTACAGGATGTTTTGTTGCGATCAAAACTCTTGCGCCAGGCGGGACTCGAACCCTCATCTTCTGCTTACCGGGCAGCGATGTTCGCCTTACACGTTTGCCGACAGTTTCGACCTCTGAGAATGTCAGAGATGTAGTTAGCAAAACGCTTTTTGTTTTGTGAAGGAGCGCTTTCTAGGCCAAGTTAGGAGTTTTTGAATGTAAGCCCCGAAATCTAATGAAACACTTCTTATAACTCAACAGCTCTGTACCGTTTTGCGCTTGCTCTCACTTTTGTCGTTCTACCTCCATTAAAAGTTCCTCCGTTGACAAGCAGCTCGAAGATAATGTGGTAGCCCTTGTGATGACAGCATCCCTCCGATGCCTTTTCGAGTCCGGAAGGTCTGTCCGATGCAGTTAAAGCTCATACTAAAAGGAACGGTCTGCTTTGTTATTGCATTTCTGTGCAAAGGTTTTCCCTAAACCTCAGACGACTAACTTGTGGCTGGAAAGCCACGGAAGATTTGCAGTGCAATTAGGGCTAGCTAATATCGTGCAGAGGTTTTTTTTTCGCTACGTTTTGAGTGCATGATTCCATACGCCTCCATTTGTCGACACTAACGGTGGTTATATTGTTGGTTGTCAAGCTTCTTTATGGACAGAGATTATGCACCAACCTACTATATCCCTTGCATGCAGATTCGTTCAAAAAAGTGTTTAGGATAGATGAACCATAATGGACACCCATCTATCACGCCCTCCGGCGGGCCTCACCCGCTGCTCCTGGCGCTGCGGGTGAGAGCCGCCGTGAACTGCGGCAGCCCTCGGGGACCTTTGCGTGCGGCGGCTCCGCGACAACTCGTCCGCGCCGCGGCCTCCACCACAGTGGCAGCGTGGGTCCCACTGCGGCGAGAGCGATATTGACGAGTTCTCCGGGTGCTGCCGCGAGACTTTGTAGAGGCCCTAAGGTATACTCTTGCGGACGTTTCCGCGGCGCACTGCACCGCGGCGCACTGCACCGCGGCAGGCTGCGCAGCATGGGTGTGGCGGTCTGCGACGAGTGGCCGGATGTGACATGATTCCTGCCCGTCCGCGGGAGTGTACATACCTTAGGCCTTACAAGGGGAGCCTATGAACTTCCCCGAAAGATTCTCAACGAGACCTATATGGTTTTGTAGGACATCGTACGAGGGTCACAGACCTGTGTTTCGTTTTTGCTACGGGTCACTGGGTGGTCCGAAAATGGCAAAAAGTGGTACCACTTCAGAGCGGGCTAATAGGAAACATGTGACACCTAGAATGGCCTTGTCGTGCTGAGAACTTAACCTACAAAACGTTTGGAGCTCAAATTAAAGTTTGATTATAGTCGTATGATAATTTACGACGTTTCCTGAACGAAGCTGCAGGGTACATTTTCAGTTTCATTTGCAACGGTGGCGGTAGCGACTGGTTGGCCGAGTGGATGCGATGCGGACTTGCGAGGGGGAGTCTAGGGTTCGATTCTGGAGAGGGTTGCGGGATTTGCTCTGTGGTCTACTCCCATTTTGCAACTAAAGAGTACATTTTGGCTGCGGTAGGTTACCGTATTACTGGGTAGTGCTAAATAAGGGTGATGAAGTCATGACTAACGATTTTGCCAGACTTCTCCTACGGGAATCATTTAAGCTGCTGGCCACGAATCTGCCATTCTTTTTCTAAATTATCACTTTGCTTGCACTACTTTCCATCGGTAGTTGAAGTCGAAGGATGGAAAATAAGTCTGACCACATTGGAGAAGGACGCGATCCCACTAACGTGGAGCTTTACTCACCTATATCTACCGTAACCTGCCGTAATATACCGAAATTTTAAAAACAGGTATCATATCCGTTTTCAGCACCCTCGTGGGCGATGTTTGGGGGAAATGTTTTCTTTTGTCCACTCTTCGACCTATGGAGTCGAAAGGCAGCAATGCCGGTTATTCTGCCTACACCCCTTTACTTACACATACCCATCATAACCTTCTGACATCCATCGTTTAAACGAAAATGGTTACCAGATTGGTGATTTGCATCCCATATAACCCCTCTATGAATTTGGGACGAAAATCCTTTTCGATCTTCAGAGTTGAGGGAGTGAGTACAAGCGCTCCAATCTGCAAAGTCCCGACCCGTCTCCTTTAGGTGTATAAGGGAATGGTCAGGAAAAAATGCACAGCTAGATAAGTACCATGAGGTGGATAAAATACGATGTACTTTGTAACGGTTAGTAGAAATGTGAAAGTTGCGAGAAGAATAAAAAGCAGTCTGCAAAGAAATCCGAAGAGGAATGAGTATGCCTTGATGATGGATCAAATCAATGCTTGTCGATCGCGTTCACGAATGAGGTGACAGTGAGAAACACTTCCAAAACTAATTGAGAACATACCAAAGAGGTCATATGGGGACAGCATCTAACGGAACCTTCCCCTGCTAGACAAGCATAGTTCAACGGACGCGCGATATCGCTCAACACAACGGAACCAGTTTTTTCCACATCTGACAGCAAGTTGAAAGCAGGGTTAGGACGCGAAGAAGGTGCCCTATCGAAGCCAAGATGTAATCTTTATTTGCAATAATTACAGTCCACCTAGGGACGCAGAAACCCACTTCGGAATCGAACCCTCGACTCCCTCCCGTAGGTCCGCCTCGCTATCCACTCCGCCATCCAGTCTCTGCCGACACTGTTACGAATGAATCACTTGAATGTACACTGCAGCTTCGTCGAGTTCCATCCTTTTTGTAAATTAAATTCAGAGCACGACAAGGCCATTCTAGGCGTCACTCTTGCTTTAACATCTCGCCCTGAAGCGGTACCATTTTTTGCCATTTCGGATCACACAGTGGCCCGCAGCAAAAATGAATCACAGCTCTGTGGTCCACGTCTGATGCTCTACAAGAACATATAGGTCACGTTGGGAATCTTTGAGGGAAGTTCATGGGCCTCCCTTGTTAGTGTGGTCGCGCGAGCTGCGTATCCAGTCACTGTTTCCTTGGATGAAAATTTCTCAAAGCTAACTCACGCTAAAGAGGTCAAGGTAATAGTCGTCTTCTGGGGAACTTGATGGCAAACAAAGATTAAGCTGCAATTAGAAGCTGCTTGTCTTCCTCGATTTTCTATACGTCTCCCCACTCACTCAAGGTTTCGCGATAGAAGCGTGAAACTCTGTAAAAACGTTGCTCCGATAGGACAACAATATAACATTCTCTCTGAACGCAGTTCATCATTTATGTACCTTCAAAAGACTGGCCACTGGAACTTCCGTCTATCCAGCACAGCATCTTTAACAAATATTACAGCTCCATACAGCATGGAGAAAGTAGAGTCTGCCTTTGCCTTTGAGACAGATTAGGCATGAAATTCCGCTAGAACGACGCGGTCTGTAAAGCTGCTCGCTCGATCTGAAGGGTCTCACCATCAGTACGTCAGGAGTGGGTCATTATGAACGACGCTACTCCATCGTGACCTATATTGCAGGTGCAGATGGTATTCAAGTTTCTATCAAATTTGGTTCCGTTTCTATGGGACTACGTTGCTGTTGCGGTATGGGTCACCCTGCAGGTGCGCCGAGGTATGCGCGCAGTTATAGGATGAACGGCGTCCCGCACAGCTTGATGATGCTCTGTTTGGAGTTCTTGTGAGGGACGTGGTGTTCGGCTAATTACACAATTGAAAGAGAAGCGAGGAAATATCTTCCGCCTCATTAGTCCTCGCTATGCTCCTGACTGGACCTCATCGCCGTCCAACGAGGTTTTGCTGGTTCCTTTAATACATCACTTGCTTTATATAAGTTTATTTTCTCAATCTAACTAACATTACTAAAGATACTAAGGATATCAACAATTGCAACTAGAGACTAAGGCTAGAAGTAAATAGAGAGGTAGGGAACATGAGTTTGGCTTAATGCTTGCGTTGGGCAGGAATTATCTTAACCCTTGCATTTGTTATACATTTGTTGAGCTTCCCGATACTGAACTACGAGCGGTTCCCTTACATGGTGGCGCCTGCTAGGCTCCAACCTATGGACTAGGAGAGAACTTGGGAGAGCTGCCCAGGAGGATGAGACGGGATCGGTGCCGTCCGCTTCTCTCTGTCCCTCATCCCAACATCCTCCGTCGGCCCAACTATAAAGCCAAGGGGCGGAGCTTAAGCGGAGGCGTGGTGCGAGATCATGAGCCACAGTTCGTGACAGCACCTCTGCGGGTTGCGCAGTTGGCAGGTGGACTAGGTCTCGTGCGGCACCGCGATCGATCACTGCGAATTTGTACTGGGTGTACAAAACGGCTTCCGAAAGTCAGCCGATGGGCCAGGCCGCTGTTTACCTCCCCGAATACGTCTGGTATGCTGGAATATTTTGAGAGTGTCCGGCTTCTACGCATGTCTCCAGCGTCTGGCACTCTGTAAGCTACCCAGAAGGACTTCCCTATGAGTAGCTAATCATTAAATCCTTATCGACACTATTATGCTTTCACGATTTTAACTGTCTGAAAAATTTCAGATGTCAAAGGGTCGAAAAAATTTTTGGCCCTTGATTCACATACGTGTGTAGAAGGTGTGTAGATCGGAAGGTCGAAAAACAAGATCGAGTACATAGGCGGGAAAACAATACACTGACAGAATTCTCTGCATTGCCCACAGAGTCCATTAACTACTGAATTGCAGTGGATGCAGTACTCTACCGCAATACTAAAAACAGATTTCACATCTGTGATCAGCGCCTTACCTTAAATGACCCGCCCGCAAAGCTTGAGGGAAATCGCTGATGGTGACTTTGCCAAATTAACTCACCCCTCGATTTCAGTTGCCTACCATAATTGGCCGAATCTTCGGAAACGAATATCATTGTTATACATTTGTTGAGCTTCATATAGCCCCTTGTTATTCATGTTCAGCCCTTCATATAGCCCCTTGATGCAAATGTCAAAAAATTCGACCACTCCTCGACATTTGGAGTCGTGAAAACGCAGTGATGCTGAAGGACTTAGTGGCAAACTCGTAGTCAACTCCTACTGACGATGAGTAGGCAACAGAGTAACAGACGCAAGAGCCATATCTAGAAGCCAGACACCCTCCAATATCAGTCGAGCAGTGCAAAGACAATCTCGCGGGCGAGAATCGAATCTCCAGCGCTTTCTTCGTGAAATCATGGCACAGTCTTCTCACCAAGCCATTCCTTCTACAATATTCGCTTCTGCCATACAGACGTGTGTTTCAGAACCTCCCGATGTAGGATGCGAATCTCCCGCTAAGCAAGATTGGCTAACACTACTTTTCATTTGTTTTTGTATCCCCACAAAATCAAATACAACTAGACGGCGCACTGTTAAGGATATATGCATGTACTGGTAGGTTGAAAAACGTCTGTCTCATCAGTTGTCCTCCTGATCCTTTCGAAAGTCTCCTTTGTCTCAAATGAGCTTGATTCCTCACTTCACTTATTTCCAGCCTTTGCTTAGTGCTCCTATGTTCCTATTCCTATGTTTCCGTTTTCCAAAGTCCTATTGCTTCTGTCAAATGCTATAGACGCAGGCAGTTCGTCACGACCGGTCCAGCATTGGGGATCGTTTTCGAGACTTGTTGGTACTTCAAAGTCGTAATTAACGGAGAAGTCCCATCCCGTATTCGCTCCCAGGCGATCACAGTGTTCGCAAGCCGGGGACTTCTCCCGTTTGCCGAAGCTGCGCTTTGTTTCTCGCGGCGGATGGGCCGACAGATGCTAATGACCTTTGTGAGAGAGGCGCCGTCTACAGCTTTTCTTCGACTCGATCCCGCTGACGCTTGCAAACAACAGCTTCCTTTCGAAAGAAGAAAATGGGGAGGGGTGGCAGATATCGCTCCCGATAGAACGTCGCGTCTCACCAGGAGACTATCTCAACGGTAGGTCGGAACGGACCAAGTGCTGCATATGGGGATAATTGCCTTTCTCTGGGAAACAACAAAATGCAAAGATCTCGACCCCAATACAACTCTGTGCAGAGTTAGGGATGACGGAAGTTGGGCCGTTCGTGGCGTTAACCCTCTGCCTGCGTGCGAAGGGCGGGCTCGAGTTGGCTGGAAACAGCGATGACGAGCGAGCGGCGGTGGCGCAGTGGGTGGAGGGGCGACGTAATCCCAATGATCGTTGTCTCCAGCCAAGTTGAGCCCGCTTCCGCGTGCAGGCAGAGGGCTAACCCTGACGACGGCCCAACTTTCGTCGTCCCTAACTCTGCGCAGAGTTGTATTGGGGTCGAGGTGCTTGGATTTCGCTGTTTCCCAGAGAGAGAGAGAGGCGATTCTGCCATATACAACACTTGGGCCGTTCCGACCTACCGTCGAGGTAGTCTCCTGCTCAGCCGCGTTCAACGTCGCGCGCGGCGATGTGCATGCGCAGACCCCGGGGCTCTCTCTCTCTAGTGTCGCGAGCGGCACTGCGGCGTGCGAGCTATCCGCGCAACATTGGAGAGATGTCCCGGCGCCGAAAATGGGGATACACAAAAGTGAAAGTACGGCGCCCTCTTTTCTAAAAAGAGGCGCCGGCTGTCGCGAGCACTCCGAATCGAGGTCCCTGGTTCAGCTTCCGCGAACCAGGATTCCACCTCTTCGCTGCGAGTAAATTGGTGAATCCGAGAAGCACAAAGCGCTGACTTGTCCATCGGCTGGCCACCGCATGTGAGCCGAGTACGCATTCAAATTGCCTCCACGATACCTCTCCGTTCATAGAAGTAGAATGCCTGGCGAATCCCAGAAATTAATTAAGGCCGTCTGCCGTTTATTCGTTTTATTTTACCCTTGAAAATGGGTACCAGTCGTTCGCCTACATTTAGGAGTATCCGAATTCTTTCATGCTGCTTTTGCGAATCCACATTTCCGTTAGCAGCAGTCACATTTTTGATTAGGAGCTCAGTAACCAGGGGAATTGTGTGGTGTAGCTTAGTCCTTTGCCTTAAAATGTCCGCTTCGCATAGTCTGAGTTCGTGCTATTCAGCAGGACGCTTTTTCGAGACTGCTCAGAATTGCTCACAGTAGTAAAGATTTGCTAGGGCGTGATCTAGTCTGTTTCCAACACTCTTGTCTTTTTCTTATTATATTTCCTACAGCTATTTTTTCGTTAGAAAGTTTGTTTGAAAAAATTCAGCATTTCGTTATACCTGTTCCTCCTCTTCACTAGGGAACCGCGTGAGGATTCGTGATACTCACAGTTTTTCTGAGGCAAGCATCGAAACGCATCTCTATGCTTTTGCTGTGTTAGCCTTCTATGTCCTCCTTTGTTTTGTTTGCTCTGCTCTGATAATGGCTCTGGTAGGTATCGAAATCTAAATCGGGGTTAGTTAGTGCTTCATAGTGAAGCACTGCACTTGGACAGATACGTCACGCTGGCTAGCCCGGCTCACCGACGCCTACCCTGGTGTGGTTCGCTACGGAGGCATCTAATACTGCGTCTAGCCCTCCCGGAGATTCGGCCTAACTCAACGAAAAGGCTTGGTGGGGTCACAGCCTTGTTCCATCGGACGCTGACAGTGAAGTGCCGTATCTAAAGTAAGGATACGCCTGTTCATCAGGAACCACGTAACATGAGGATGCCCTTGAAGCTGAGCATGGTCCTATGAAGTAAATGCCACTAGCTGACTTCATGCACTCCTGGCGCGAATTAAAACCTTCGTACGATCCTTGTAAATGGGAAGTCCATCCACTCCTGTGTTCTTGGAAGTGAACCAGTTCAATTCCCGTCAGCCGCTGTCAAGTAGATTTCATTGCTAACGAAGCTACCCCCCCCCCCCCACTTCCTCCGTGAAACAACGAAGGTGAAGTTCTCGACAAAGCGGAAACTCAGCGAGACGGCGGTTGCTCGTGGTGCGAGTTTTTCGCGAGGTAGATCCCATGTGTGGTGCAGCTTCCCATCTTCACACCCGTAGTGTAACTCATCTGTGGCCCACATTCCGAGCTGTCCTCCTTCGTGTCTTTGCGATATGCTATGTATCCCACAGAACCAGGGATTAACCTTTGACAGGCGCCAAATGCTGTGGTCGTCACTTCTTTGCCAACGAGGTTGCTGGGCGGAAATGTATAGTTTTAGCCTGAGCCTGAAGTTAGTCGCTTCAGAGGTCTAAGCTTTGTTCGCGGCATTAAATTCGTACATTGCCCTACAAAACGCTTCATCCGCGCCCCTATTTCTACTTAAAGCCGAGAACGAAACGCGTGATCGTTCCCTTATCACTGGTTCCCCTTTATTGTCAGCACTTTTCCGGTTCACCCTTCACTGGTCCCCCCCCCCCCCTTCGTCGGTCCCTACTACTGCTCTCATCTTAACTGGACCCTCCCCTTACTGGTCCCCTCTTTGCTGGTCATCCTATCCTTCACCGATCCCCATCACTGGTCCCACCCTCACTCGTCCCCTTTTATTAATCAACCCTTTTCCGATCCCCCTTCACTAGGCCCCTTCCCCCCCCCCCCCATTCACCGGTCCCCATTACTGGTACCTTCCTCACCGGTCCCCCTTCACCTGGTTCCCTCTTTCACTGATTAACCTTCTATTGGTCCCTTTTCACTGAACCCTCCCCTCCTTCACCGGTCTCCCTTCACTGGACGCCTCTCCCCTCCTTCGCCGGTTCTCCCTTCACTGGATCCCCCTCACCGGTCCCCATTGCTGCTCCCACCTTCACTGGTCCCTCCTTTATTGGTCAACCCTTTACCGGTCCCCCTTACTGGAACCCCATCCTTCACCGGTCCCCCATTACTGGTCCCACCTTCACTGGTAACACGTCGTCTGAATCCGGACAGGCCTTTCGCGATATCGGTGACACTCTTCTCAACCTGAACGTCCTTTGCGTGACATAGTTAACACGTTGTGAGAATCCGGAACCCTGGCGCGACATCGGTGACACGTCGTCTGAATCTGGAAGGCCTTTCGCGACATCGGTGACACCTCTTCTGAATCCAGTCACCTGATGAACGACGTCGGTGACATGTCTTCTCAAGTCGGGCCTGCTTTGCGCGACATCAGTCACACGTCGTCTGAATCCGAACACCCCTTGCGGGACATCGGTGACACCTCTTCTCAACCTTAACGTTCCTTGCGCGACATTGGTGACATGTCGTCTGAACATGGACGCCTGTGGACAACTACAACAGTTGACAACTGGTGACAACTACAACCCCTTCCCCCCCCCCTTCCCTATACTTCCTCCCAACACACTCCTTCAGCACTTCTGTGCAAACAAACACATCCACAAACACACGCACTCACCCACAGACAAAAGACCGTTCTCGCTTATATATAGTAGGATATTGCGCTCACCTCTCAACTCAGTTCCAAAATGGCAGCGCAGGCCAGGCGCTTGGTGGCCTTGTGTACTGATTTGAAATCTTCGGACGATGCTTACAAGGAGAGCCTGCTTACAAAGTGACGGCGAGCTTTTGCGATGCAATTTTTACAGGATTAGGGTCCCGTTTGAGGAGTCTGAAACCGTAGCTATTTTTTTTTCGGGATGCTCTTTTGCGGTTGAGAGGCGGGTGGAAGCGCGAGCGCGAAGTTTATCACGCCTTGCTGCCAGCCAACCAAATGCGGTTGGCTGGCGCAGTGGATAGCGATGTGGCCTCTCTCCCGCTGGGGTGCGTTTTACGGTTCGACCCCGGTTTCGCCACAGTTTTTGCACACATCGGGTGATTATTATTATGTGCTTGCGTGACCACACGAATCAATTTGTACACGATTAATGCTTTTAGTAGGTAAATGTTGCCCTTTCATGCTTTCATTTGAGTTGCCTCTCAATGGATCGTATTTGCACTGAATCATATCAACAACAAACTGTAAATGCAAATCCAAACACACACACTTCAGGGGATAGGTCATGAATTTGGTTTGATAACGGTAAATACTTAACGCTTACTAAAAGCATTAATCGTATACAAATTGTCTCCTGTGATCACGCAAGCACGTAATAAGAACTACCCGATGTGTGTAAAAACTACGGCGACACCGGGGTAAAACCGTAAAACGCACTCGGTGAGGCCACATCAACTGTGCCAGTCGACCACATTCGGTTGGGTGGCATCAGTGCGTGATGAACTTCGCGCTCACGCTTCCACACGCCTTTCGGCCACAGAAGAGCATTCCGAAAAAATTAACGACGCTTTTGGACTCCCCATACAGGACCCTGCATCCTGTAAAAACTGCTCACCGCCACTTTGGAGGCTCTCCTTGTTAGGCTTTTCAAACGGCGAAGCGGTCCAAATGTCAGGCCGATATGAAAATAGGTTGTAGTGGATGTTCTCACCGCTTTTGACATCTAACTTCGAACGATCATAACTTCGATCATGGGCAACCACTTCGGTTAAGGTAAGAACTGTTGCAACTGGAGCAGCGCTGCCAGTAAAACTCAAACTCATCTTTTTGTTTATCGGAACAGGATATGTTTTCAGCAGATTTTCATGCTTCAGATTTTCATCGCGCGCGTCCTACTCTAATTCACTACCTTGCTCAATGGATTTCGTTGTGAATTATACCAGCAGTAGATCATCAAATACCAAGTGTGATCATTTGAATTTGGCCTAGATGCCTCAGAAATCATCTTCTACTATCGTTCGTCTTCACAGTAAACAACTGCTATTTCAGAAAAATGTTCGCTCTCGTCCCACTTAAAAAGAAACACAGTGGTTGCCGTTGGCACACCCACTTGTCGATGCGTCAGATCGCAGAGTTCAGAGTAACGAGGAAGGTCAACGAAATGGCCGTGGAGATTCGCAATGGACCTATATAGGATTGTAGTGCGTCGTCTGGGAAGCACCGCAGTGGTTTTCGAATTTCCTGCAGACCTCTGGGTAGGTCAGGAATGGCAAAAACTGTAGCGCGTCAGTGTGAGCTGACAACGCGCACGGACGCCTGCAACACCCTAGTCGTGCTGAAGAATAATTCTGCAGAACGTTTCGAGCCTCATTCATTGCTAGAAGCTGGGAATTGACAAATTTATAATAGAAGGAGAAGTCACATTCAAGGTAGGCATGCACACAGGTGTGTCTTTGCGTTGGGACGGTCGAGTGGATACAGCCGCGGACTTGCGGGAGAATGGTCAACGGATCGATTCCAGGGGTGTGGTTTATGCATCACTAGTGGCGGTTTTTGCATCCTCATCAATGTAGAGTGCACTTTGGCCTCGGTAGAGTACAGTGTTCGCTTTTCAACCTCGTTTTTAACCTCCTGAGGTTACTATAATAGGAGACACACTTCCAAAACTAATTGAAAACATTACAAAGGGAACACACAGATGGTCTAACGAGAGCTTCCCAGCAAGACAACCACGGTTTATCGCCATCGGCGTATATCTAATCGACAAAAACAAGCCTGGTCCACATCCCTCAGGAGCTTAAAAACGAGGTTGAAAGGCGAACGCTACCCTACCGAGGCCAATATGCACTCTACATTCATAAAAATGCAACAGTCGCCACTAGCAATGCATAAACCACGCGCGCGCAATCAATCCCTTTATCACTCTCCCGCAACTCCGCGGCGGTATCCACTCGGCCATGCGATCGTCGTTGCTTTCCTGGTGGAAGACTTCCCATGAATGTGCCTTCGCGCTTCTACTAGGAATTTGTTCTAGCAACGAGTGAGGCTCCAAACCTTTTGCAGGATTATTACTGTGCACGACAAGGGCACTCCAGGAGTCAGATTTCTATCATTAGCCCGCCCTGAGGAGCTACAATTTTTTGCCACCTTTGACCTGCGCAGAGCTCCGCAGGGAATTTGGAGATCACCATGGTGCTTCCCAGACAATGCTCAGAATCCTGTATCGGTCGTTTTTAGAATCTCCACGTTTTTGACCCTCCTCGTAAGTGAATTTCTCTCTTTTTTCTCTCCAAGGAGGTGTCTCAGCACGATATTTTTTGTTAGTTCAGACCTTAAACTAAAGTAAGGGTAGACTGCTTAGGCTTGGATTCTACCTTTTCCTCTGTACGATCGTCAATTCTGAGCATGGCTTTTTGTTGCTTTCAAGCCTCACTATTTCAAAGTGTCTTACGTCAGTCATTCACTGATTATTTTTTCGGCAATCTTTCCCTGACCTAGCAGACAAATTTATGCTTATGTTTACGTTTGTCACGTGGCAAAGGGCAGACGCAACATGGGACTACAGGGTGCGCACAAATTACCCGCACAATAATATCACCGTGTAACTTCAACACGAATGCGGATTTGACAGCGAAACCTAAAACATAGCAACCTTATTCTCTCACTAACAGAAGCGAGTCGGAGTCATTCGAAGCGGCTGCCTTTCGTACGATCACAAGTCCTCAAACGAGTGGTGAACGCATCACACGTGGCACGGAGGTAGTTGTCACTCGTTTCATTCCACGCTTTCGTCAGGGAAGCTTTCAAAGATGTGAAGCTTGCACGTAGGGTAGAGCAGACCTTGCTCAATATCTGACCGGACTGGAAAGTCAAGAGGGTTTAAATCCGATGAGTTCGAAGGCCAGTCCTCGTGCGCAATGAAGTCGGGAGTCCACGTCTGCACCACTGTTGTGTCGTCCTCGTCTTTTGTGCAGACGAAGAGTCCTGCTTGAAGCACCATCTGTTATTTTCGAAGTGTACATCGGCCCAGGGCTGCAATACGTCCTCCAAAACCGTTTCCTTGCGCTCGTCCTTGTTAATTTTGACACCGGATTCGACAAAAACCAATGGAGGCTTGCCGTTTGAAGTGATTGCACCCCAAACCTTAATTGAAGCAGGATGTGCCGTTCTTCCGACCGATTTTCCTTCACGAGCAGAGCACCAACATTCCGTGGGATAATGCTGCGATCGTTTGGACGATTTACCGCATATTTCACCGTGAAAACTTTCTCATCAGAGAAAACGATTGTGAGGCGCGTGCCGTTTGCGAACCGATTCAGCAACTTCTTGCATCTTTGTAGTCGTAGAGCTTTCACTCTCAGTCAGCATGGGAATCCGTTGCGTACGATGTGGATACATCTTAGGCTTTTTTCTGTCTATGTTTCTAGCACTGGTAGCAGATTTATTGATTTCTTCGGCCATTTTTCGCAAGAAACTGCGAGGATTACGACGAGTTCGCTGAGGAACTTTCTCGATCATTTCCGGAGTTACAGTAGTCGAATTTCTTCCTCCTTCAGTCCTCTCTGACACTATCCGAAGCTCCTGGAATTATTTTATGGAGTCATACACTGTTCATCGAGGAACATTGAGAACTTTGGAGATAAAACCAGCGCTGCGTCCAGAAAGGTGCAAGTTGATGATAGCCGGTCGTTTCGGATTTGCCGTTAGCCCCCTTCAAGCTTCCATCAGCTCAGACTTGGAATGCGTTTTGGTATAATATAGGTATCTTTCAATATGAAGTCCAAAATCCAGTACTGCTAGTAGTTGTCGACTGCGCCGTACACTGTGCGGGTAATTGATGCGCACCCTGTAGATCAATACAAACGCAAACATTGAACATTAGGAAATAGCACGATCACAGCAAGAATTACGTCCATTCGATCTCCTCGACTAGGGTCGTTCAAACTCAAGTAAAACTTTCGATGGATAACGTTTAAACTGAGGTACAGAGTATGTTTTTCATGTTCCTAATCAACTCCGCCTTCGAGTTTCCGAGATTCAAGCCGTAGAGCTCCATGACACGAAACTGGGCTTTTTTTTGCTGTCATAAAAGGCCGTCCATATTCTTCAGTTTTCGGCGGCCATCTCATGTATTTCATATGTACTCAAAGCTACCTGTTTTCTCTGCTTAAGGCTACGAATTCGTCGAGTAAAAACTGAAACAATGGCGGGAATATTTAAGACACTAAAACGGCGGGAAATTTCTCCTCAACCTAATACTTACGCCTACCAACCTCACTGTCACACAAGAAACAATCGCAGTGAACGCCGATGTCGAGGTCTCAAGGTGAGAGGATGTGGGGACCGTTGGGCATCGATTGTGCATCAGTCTGCTTTTGCGACAGTGATGAGGACATTGCAGCCCAAATCTGCACTCCGCTGGCCGCCCGACCTGTATCACCTGTATCACCTGTCGTCCCGTTGATCATCGACTTGCTCGAGCGGGCGCCAGCAGCGTCTCCATTCGTCCCTGTCGCGTGCCAAAGCGGTCCAATGGATCCTCCTCGCTCGAGGGACACGAAGAGCGTCATATCGGTCGTTCAGGGCTTTCACGAAGAAGTCCGACCAACGCGTTGGGGGGCGTCCTGGTGTTCTTTTGACATCCCGCGGAATCAATCTGTGACGGCTCTCGTCCAGCGGGTGTCTGCGAATCGCATTACGTGGCCGGCCCACCTAATTTTCGACAACTTGGCCCACGCGACAGCGTCTCTGATCTTCGAACGTCGGCGAAGCTCGGAACTCCGAAGGCCTTCTCTCACTTGCGTGAGTCGTGTCACTCCGAGCATCGTCCTCTCGATTCCACGCTGCGCGACGCTGATCGCGTGTTCATCCTGCTTTCGTATAGCCCAGGTCTCTGAAGCGTATGTTAGGGTAGGAAGAACAGTGGAGTCGAATAGGTGGGCACGGAGTCGGACGTTCTTCGTCTTCTTCGCGACTTCTTCGACGCTCTTGAAAGCTCCCCAAGCCGCTCGTTTCCTCCTGCTCAGCTCTGGTGCTAGGTCGTTGGCCATGTTGACTTCGCGACCCAGACACACATAGCTGGAGCATTTGGAGATGTTCGTTCCGTTGAGCGAGAATGGGTCATCAGAAACCCATCCGTTCCTCATGAACATCGTCTTCATAAGATTCAGCTGCAGTCCAACGTTCCCACATACACGATCGAAGTCGGCCAGCATTCGCTCCGCCTGGCTGATGCTCGGTGTTATGAGCACGATGTCGTCAGCGAAGCAAAGATGATGTAGTTGCCGGCCGTCGACCTTCACTCCCATGTCTTCCCATTCTATTTCGATTTCTATTTTTTCCATTCTATTTTTTTTTTGACGTTTTCGAGAGTGGCGCTAAAAAGCTTCGGGAATATGGTATCCCCCTGCCGAACCCCTCTCTTCACGTCGATGACGACGTCGTTTTAGAATGGTAAGATCTTGGTCGTGAATCCACTGTACAGCTCTCGAAGGACTCTGATGTACTGAGTAGGAACGCCCTGAGTGAGTAGGGCGTCGATGACCGCTTCAGTTTCGACGGAGTCGAATGCCTTCTTCAGGTCGATGAACTTAAGGCACAGCGGCAGTTTGTACTCTCGCGAGACTTTGATGAGCTTCGTAATGGTGTGTATGTGGTCGATCGTGCTGAATCCTCTCCGAAATCCTGCTTGTTCGCATGGCTGTCCTTCGTCCAGCGTTCTACTAATCCTATTCAGGATGACTCGAGTGAACAGCTTGTAGACTACGGACAGCAGGCACATCGGGCGATAGTTGCCAATGTCGTGCACGTCTCCCTTCTTGAACAGCAAAACGGTCTTGCTGGTCTTCCACTGAGATGGAACCTTGCATTCGGACAGGTAGCGTGTGAAGAGCCGCGCCAAGGTGTTGATGAGCGCTGGCGGGAGGTTCTTCAGGTGTTCAGCTCTGATCCTGTCAGAACCGGGTGCTGTACGTTTCTTCACCGACGAGATGGCATGTCGGATTTCGGGAGGGAGAACAGAGGGGACGACGTATCCATCCTGCGGAAGATGGCATGGGGGCAGGTGGACGTGGCTATCGAAGAGATTGGAGTAGAAGTCGTGGATGACTTTCTCCATGGTCCTTCTGGAAGAGGTGATGGTTCCGTCAGGACGTCGGAGAGCGGTCATCTTGGTCTTGAAGTTGGCGAGTTTCCGGCGGGCATTGCGGATGCTCAGCCCTGCCTCTGCTGCTTCAGCCAACACTTCCGCCCTTCTCTCCTTGAGATCTTCCTTTATCGCCGCTCTGCATAGCTTTGCAAGCTCGGACGTCAGTTGGTAGTTGCCTGACGCTCGTGCTGCTCCACGCTGGCGTATCAGCTCGAGAGTTTCCGGAGACAGGCGTCTCTTGGTGGTCTTCAATCTCTCGGCTCCCTTAGCACTATCGTGGAGATGATGCACGAAGCGATCGTATTCCTTGTCGACGTTGTCCATGACGGCATCTTCCCAAAGGCCGACAAGAGAGGTGTAGAGATCCCAGTTGATGGTCGTTCTGGGATTCCTCTTCTTGAACTTCGCGGCTTTCTCTCCTTGACGCGAAAAGCGGAACCTCGCGCGAAGGAGGCGGTGGTCCGATCCCGTGTAGAACTTGGGGACAACGGAGACATCGGTCAGGCAATACTTGCGATTGAAGATGATGTGGTCGATCTCGTTGTGGAACTGGCCACCGGGGGATTCCCAGGTCCATCGTAGGGAGGGAGGCTTCTGGAACTGCGAGTTTCCATGGATGGTCTTGGTCGACATGATAAACTCAGACAGCCTTTCAAATTGCTCGTTCCACTCCAAACCGTGGGTTCCGATGTGAAGTTCTTCCGGCGACCTTCGTGGCCCGATCTTGGCGTTGAAGTCGCCGACGATCACCTTGTAGAAGGTGTGATCTTCCTTATAGAACTTCTCCATCTCCACGTAGAAGGCCTCGACGTCTTCGTCGTCGTAGTCGGATGTTCGACGAACACAGTCAAGGCTGGCACGGAGCCACATCGCTTCAGTCGCAGACGTCCGATTCGGCTTGTCAGAGACTCGTACGAATCGATGTTCATGGCCAAGTGCGTGTTGACGAGGACACCAACGCCGCCTACTCCCCTGCTGTCGCATGTTCCGAGGAACAGTTCTTCTCCGGAGTCGTAGGCGGCGTGTGGGGGGTGGTGTCTTCTCGTCTCGGTCAGTCCGATGACGTCGTACTTGATCTTCCTGGCTTGCATAATCAGGTCCTCGACGGATGCTTCCGACGCAAGCGTGCGGGCGTTGTAAGTACAGATCGTCATTCTAGTCCTTCTCAGTTTGCGCAGCCTGGTTAGGCCCTGAGATTTTAGCAGCCTCTCCGTACTCGCCCTTCCCATCGCTGCAGAAATGGGGGCTCTTTCGGGGTCAGGGGAATAAGGCCCTTTAGTGCTGCTGTGTTTGACTGGAATACAACACGGGTAGCTAGTCAGGCTCTGTCGTGCGGACGGGGTACTCCGGGCAGCCAGCCAGACTGCCCGAAGGGACGGGGCGAGACTTAAGGCGGCCTCGAATCGCCTTGCATGTACTCGCAGTCCACCGAGTGCAAGCTTTTGGCCGAGCCGACACAGTTACAATCCGCACAGTCACGGGCACATCCACGCACACTGTGCATGAACATGCCGCTCCCACGCACAAGGAACGCGTCGACCCGACACACAGCAGGAGCAAGGAGTCCATCCCCTGCATCCCACCTGCGTCTCTGGGCAGTACACGGTCGCATTTGGTTCGCGTTTAATTCCCCTATCCACCACCCGGGGACGCGCCACGTGGCCCTGCGACAAGCGGCCCGAGATCCCTCTTAACAAGAGAGCCCGAAGGCTCTCTATCGAGGGAGATCCGTGGCCCGACCTGTAAAAACCAGAAACCGTCTTCATTGGCAGTGATTTGTTTTCCGGGTATCAGCTTTGCACAGCCGATCACTGACAATTCTTTGAATATGGCCAGAACATGTTCTTAGAGCTGTAGAAAGGCACGTGCACCAGAAAAGGGGCGGACACCTCTTTGGAGCATTTACTGTTGCCTCTAAAACAGGCAGGTTTCTCCACGGTGGCTTCATATGCTGTGGAACGCGAGTGGATATTAAATTTCCATTCACAGCCAGTGATTGCCGCAGAACAGCAGCTGTCTTCTTCCGTCCATCCATCTATCTGTGTACCTCTTCTCACTTCCTTCTTCACGTTAAAATACGGCCCTCTTGGGTATGAAACCACTATGGAGCTCCGTCCTCTCCTCACTCCTTCTTTTCCTTCCCTTTCTCTCCGCATATTGCCTAGTCAAGTTCTTGATCTTAAGTATATCGCATCCGTCGCAGGTTTGAAATAAACGTACTTCGGTTAGCCGCTCCTTACTCCTTTATGTAGATTAAATGCTTTATTTCCGCAACCTACAACGTGTTGGGTAGCCAAAACCCGTTTCTCTGTACACATCTTAGTAAAGTAAGTCTAATGGCCTAGCTATATCTGAGTGGAAGCAACTACGAACTAGCTGAAATACAACCAAACTTGAAAAATGTCCTATTTCGGAAGCAATTTTCAGAGTTGCTGTTTAAGGCGAGTTTCTCTGTGGTCATTGTGGGAAAACGTTCTGCCACGCCGCGTCGCTGAATCGACATCGTCTGAACTTCCATGGGGACGACCAACACTGTCAGCTCTGCGACGCGAAGATTCCAGGTTTGTTCTCGCAGCCGAAGCCAAGAATCGCTAGGGTCGAAGGCTTCTATTCAGCTCACGAAACCGTCCGTCGTCATATGGGAGTCCACCACGCCATCAATCGGGTGTTCACCTGTGGCTGCTGCAACTGGACATTCCCAGACAAAAAGGTGCGCCTTGCCCTCTCCTTATTCGACCGGGTCTCGTTTCCTCGTTAGGCGATGTGTTAAAATTCCAGGAGCTACATGCGCACAACAACAGCATGATGCGAACGGGTCATCCGGGAGAGGCGAAGGCCATAGCTATCAGCAGCCGACCTCCAGGTACCGCTCAGATGATTTTCGACTCTGCTAAACGCCGACACCCTGCTCTGTCTAGGTTCGCTGTCGCAGGCTGAGCTTCGTGGGGAAGAGCATGGCTCCCCGAGACCGCTTCCGAAGACTTCTGCACGCAAGAAGGAGGACAAACCGAGCGCTGCTCAGCTGCTCTTTGGACAGTTGATGAGCGTCAGTTTCGCACCGGCGCACACGCAGCAGCCTTCCGACGCAGCTCCGACTCCTCGATTTCAGGCCCAGGCGCAGTCTCCCTCACAAGTGACGGTGTCAGCGGACTGGCTCAGCGCCTTTCTACTAAACAACCCCACCCTCCTGCCTCTGCTTCACCACGGCCACCTCGCCGCCGTTGGAGACACGGACGTGGGTACTTTGTTTACCAAAGCTCGTCCTCTGACGAACTTTACAAATCTGCACCGCTCCTGCGTCGTACGCGTTGGAGGTCTTTGTGTAGTCCTCGCGACTCATCGCTTAAGTACTAGTGTCGTTGCTGCGACGTGGTAGTCTTGATTTAGTGTAGTACAAACTGAACTTCAACAGCGACCAAGCACTCCTGGGACACTTATCACCCTTGTAGTTGTTCAACGTGCTAATCCGATTTCTGCACTGAGATATGCTGCTATCGCTTAAAAAACCAAAGGCAGAATTTGCACAACCTAGACTACTCGAAGGCAAAGTAAACATTAGCTTCGGTTCAATTTAAAAGACACAGCTGTTCAACTCTCAAAACGCTAGGCTTTCCTTCGGAGGATACCGGCGGTGTCACTTCTAGTTCTGCTTGCCAATTCTCTGTACGATTTCCAGGTGACACCTTCAACGTCAATCGATGAAGAGACAAATACCCAGGGCAAGAACCTCATCAACAACAACAACATTGAATTTTCCGAATTGAATGTGAAGACGGAAAACGACGTGGTGTTAAGCGGACCCGAGTCAGGCATCGCTTCTGGCGAAGAGGTAAGCAGACAGCCACTACTTCCGAACTAGTCAGTCGTGTGAGGACACCTCTATCCTACCGTTTTTCTTGCTGAGGGCTTCCTGAAACATCGCATTCTCTATCACGAAAGTGGGTCTTGGAAACGCGAGAGCTAAATGGAGCCACTCGCTCAATTTTACTCGGGCTACCGACGCTGCGCGATTTAATCACCTAATTCTAAATCTGTCGAATCCGCATCGATGGATCCATTAGTTCTAATATCTCGCATAATAACGTGACCTTTTGCCTTCTGAGTACCCGGCTTAGACACAATCTTCCACCAGCCCTCTCTTAACATCCGCTCGATGTTAGTCCTCCTATTCCCCCACTTCTCACTACATATTTCCGTGTATATCCAATCTTTTGCTTCAGTCGTAATGGTGAAAGTGAGTGAAATGTGCATTACGCAGTGCAGACCATTTTGACGCGCGGCGTAAATCAAGGGTCTACGGGACGACGGCTGTAAACCCTTGCATGCAGAGGTAGAGTATGAGTTGTCTGTCTGGCCTCCTGTTGAGTCCGTCAAAGCTAATTCTCCTCGACTACCCTTCTCCAGGTTCCAAATTGAGCTGACCGGATAGGAACCTCTTAAAATTCAAAAGCTACGTTTCCGTTGATAGGGATATTCAACCGCCTCCACGTACGCGGTCCCCTAGCTCCTGGCCAACCAGAGGCAACGAATGTAAGAGCAGTTTGCTCTCTGTCTCTCGATTTCGGCGTCTTGTTCACTGGCTGTTTCCCGAATAATTGTTGTGGCTTCTCTTGTGTCAGCTCGTAACATCAACGCTGCATTTGGGGAAGATTTCGCTAAGGAACGCACAATTTGCACTGGTTCGAAAGGTTGCGATCTGGAGATAAATTCTCGAAGATGAAGACCGCGGTAGGCCTCCATCACTCCTTAACGACGACCAACTCAAAGCCATGGGGAAGCGGATCCGCGTCAAACTATGAGAGACCTAGCACAGCACTTCCGTGTTGGCGACAGCACTGTCAGTCGCCACTTAAAGGCGATCGAAAAGTAAAGAAATTGGATGAGTGGATCCCGCACGAACTGACCGCCGGGCAGATGCTGAAGCGCCACGACGGCTGTTTCGTTAAGGCTGCGCAATCTGAAGGAGCCTTTTTGGACAGGATCGTGGCATTCGACGGAAAACAGATCCTTTATGACAATCGTCGTCTTTCTGCACAATTGCTGAACAAGAATGAGAGTCCCAAGGAGATGCCGAAACCAAATCTCCATCTTAAGAAGGCCATGGTGACCGTATTGTGGCCAATGGCTGGTATAGTCCATTACAAGTCCTTGAGGTCTGGAAAGGCTATCACGGCGGAGAAGTACTGTGTCGAAATTGAGGTGATGCACCAAAAGTTGATCGAAAAACAGCCAGCTTTGGTCAATGGAAGAGGCCCAATCCTACTGCATGACAACGCGCGTCCGCACGTTTCAACAGTTGTTGACCAGAAACTGGATGAATTGGGACCCAAAACTCTGCCACATCCAGTATATTCGGCAGATCTATCCCCTACCGATATCATTTTTTCAAGCATTTATATCGCTATGTGAAGGATAAAAAATTCAACAACCAAATTGATGTCGAAAATGACTTCTTATGTTGTATTAATTCACGATGTTCTGATTTTTGCAAAGGTGGAATGTCTAAGCTATTGTCGCATTGGGAAGAGAGTACAAGTTGTAATGGTGCTTATGTCGACAACATTTCTTCCATGCAAAGTTATGATCCGTCAAAGTTTTCAGTCAAAATCGGCCATTTCATATGCAACGACCTAGTACCTTCGACCATATTTCTAGTCTTACCAGGAGACTGTCTCAACGGTAGGTCGGAACGGCCCAAGTGTTGCGTATGGGCAGAATCGCCTCTCTCTGCGAAACAGCAAAATGCAAATATCTCGACCCCTTTACAACTCTGCGCAGAGTTAGGGGTTGGGCGGTTGGCGGTGTTAGCCCTCAGCCCGCACGCGGAGGACGGGGTCAAGCTAGCTCGAAACAGCGATCGTGGGGATTACGCCGCTCCACTGCCCACTGCGCCAGCACCGCTCGCTCGCCGTTGCTGTTTCCAGCCAACTTGAGCCCGCCCTTCGCGCGCAGGAGGAGGGCTAACGCCGCCAGCGGCCCAACTTCCGTCATCCCTAAATCAGAGTTGTATTGGGGTCGAGATATTTGCATTTTGTTGTTTCCCAGAGAGACAGTGGAAGCGAACCAGGGGCGCTTCAGATTTAGTGTGTTCAAGACTCCTGCCCACCAGTCTTCATCTCTTCCTGCTTTGGACATGGGCTTCCATGTTGGGAGACCGTCCGGAATTCGTCCTCTCTTTTCCCAACAGATGCTTGATCCGGAGGAGGCACCTGATTTGTTTCGCCGCTCTTGCCCTTTGATGGTCAGTGGGTGCTCTCAACAACCGTCTTCCTCAGGTTCTGCCTACTGCCGGAGTTCTCCTCCCCCCCCCCCTTCCTCATCAAGTGGAGCCGCTGCGTCTGCAGTCGGTTTCTCGGTTACAGCATGGACTAGTGCTTGCAAGACGCGCTTCTGCTATGCTGGTTTTCACAGTGAATGGCTCGCCAACGGTGAGGCCCTTCATCATTCTGATCATTGAGAGGGATTCTCGCCCCACTCCACACCCGAGCAGCAGTGTCGGGATTATCCCCGGTCGGTGCACCCGATGCTGTTCCCCCTCCTAAGATGGGCTGGAAGCAAACCAGCACAAACCGCCTAGCACTACTTGCGCTCCATGGGCTGCAATGGCATTGTCCTGCAGCTGCATATCGTTGGTCTACCGGATACTCGAATTTTTGGATCCCTTTTGAGGGGAGGCTGAGCGTCGTCGTGCGGTTCCCGGGCGAACGACGCGTGACAGGAGGCTTGGCTTACATATTGCTTTCGCACAGGTACCTCCAGCGAATTCACTTTCGATGCCTCCAAATTTCTGAGTCAAACTGATTTCCTCATCCAATTTTGATGCCTCCAAATTTCCGAACTGATCCAAGAAAGAGTGAAACAAAGTGCGCTCGCACTCCCACCAAGCAGTTTCCTAGACCATTTCACTTCACTTGACGCAATCGTTTGGCCTTATTCATCTTTTTACATAGCTGGGCGAATAGTTTGGAACCTGTGCACATGCTAAGGAATCTTACTATAGTAGGGAATAGTTCGTGTTGTTTAAGTGTTAATTTAGTTGCGGCGGTGGTCTCTGGATCATTTCCAGTGTCGATTTGAACAACAGACCACTTCTGATCCTGATTCCGATTCTCCATATCCTCCATTCTCCATATATTTGTGAAGATGCTTGGAATTCTGCTGTTCTAGAGCAATGAGTGCAGCTGGGTCACTCTGAGGTTTTTCTCTTCCTGTGTCACAGACAAGCACTTCTTCCATGGAGGAATTCGTTGTAACCGACGCTATCACTTCTTCTTCTTGATTGTAGGTGACCGAGACCGATTCTTCACCCGCTAGCAGTTCCAAGGAAAGCAGTCCGATCGCCAACGACATTGCGCCGCCATCTTCTGTGAGTGCTCATTTCCTGACGAAACCACATTCCCACGTTGCTCTCCTTATGGTTAACATAGTGAGTACACCCCTAGACGCTTCAAAGAACGTGAAGAAGCCGAAGCTATGACCGAGTTACTCCCGCACATCTGCTTGAAAACACTGCGGGAGTAGCCACTAGCGAATTAAAAGTCCAAGACCACAAGATGAGCGCAACCATCTAAAACGATCTTTACAATGAGAACAAGCTGTTACACTAATATTAGCTTCCTGGAAGTACCGGTCAACAGGTTTTTACACTGTTGTCGCGGGTGTGGCGATTTAATTCCCTTCGAAAGTATCAATACTCGCTGCCAGCTGGGCTCTGGAGATCGGCATATTCTCATCTCTCCCAGTTGCGTGAGATGTCATGCTGCATACAATTTCTGAAGGAGGGTATGACATACCGTTTTGATCTTCTAACTCAAGAGTAGACCCTTTTTCTTTTTTGAGCCTGTGGAGGTCTGTAGCCGCAAAATATTATTTCTCCTCATCAGTGATGCTGAAGGAATGGCACTGCACACGCAGCGTATTCGCAGCGTTCTTGTCAGGCCGCTCCACAAATTCTCAAGTTTGACAGTTACTCGCTTACATTAGGGACGATTACAGAGCAGTAGTGTAGGCCAGAGTGATAGAAATAGGCTCAATTTGGGAGCTGATAGGCCTTCTCCGCTATGACTTCTCCTTGTTCCTCCATCGAAGATTCTTCTTTTCGAGTTTCCAATCTGGAATACCTTGTTAACAAATCACATGTTACCAACTTTTACTGAAGGTTTTATCTGGCCAACAAAAGCGCGGCGCTATCCAAGTTGGGTGGGTGCGATGATTGGGCAAAAATTATATCTAACTATTCATGTATTGATATTAATCGATTCATTCTGTACATAGATGACCATACAAAAACTCGCCATTCATTGATTAAGGAAATTAATATTTTTACCGTAATGCGACCTGTTGACTTCACTTTCGAAGTTCTCACCTTCCGTTTACCTCCCCGAATAGGAGATCTACGAGATGGGAAAACGAGCAAGGTGGAGTGCGTAAGCAAGTGCTGTCAGCGAATGCTGACCAGGAGTTGGTAGAGAAGCTGTTGTTGTGCGTTATGGCCTAGCACTCGTAGCCAGGTTGGGTGTATCCGCGAAAGCGCGTCGTTGCTGACTGTTGAGGGTGAACGGCCACTTCTGAAACTCCCTCAACATCGTCCAAATTAAAACGAGCGTCTTTCAGATTAAGGCAGACGCTCACTAGGGACATCAAAATGATATCTGTCCTGGAAGATTTAATAACACTTACTTGGGAACATAATAATTCTGCCCCAAAAGGGTGGGTACAGTATTGAGATATCTTAAAATTTGTATTTCTAGAAAAGATAGTGGTTTAAAGCTTCTACTAAACTGTATTATATCATTAAAATGCAGGAAAGCATCAGTTTTTGTATATCTAAATAAGAGATCCATAATTTCCGCTTCACTGAATTTTGGCACAGCCTTATTCCATTATCTTTCCTTAAAAATACATATTTTATGAAATTTAAAACCACTGCAATTTAAAATTGCATTCACCCTTTTGGGATGTACGAATTATCATCTTTCTAAAAAAGTATTAGAAAACTTTCTAATGACAATTATTTATTTTCATCCTCTTAGAGAGTGTCTGCTTTAATCTGGAAGACGTTCGTTTTTATTCGGCAAATGTCCAGTTTGGTTTCATGTTGCTTCGGAAAGTGTCCCACTTCGTTGGGAGAGTTCTAGTTTCAGAAGAAATTTCGAACGAGTACGAATACGAACGATTTTCGTCCAATGAAATGGTGTTTTCTCAATGCACTCAAACTCGAGTGTCCGGAAATGGCGAGCATTGAAAACCATTCGAGGGGCGAATGCTTTTGAAAGAGGACTATACTGTAGGCTAAGGTAGCTCAGAGTTAAAGGACCTTTGAACCGACTTTGAATGACGGAGTGGTTATTTTCGAAAACCTTTTCTAATCCTTCAAATTCATTTGTTGAGAGTTTCTGATCGTGAAACTGTACACCTAACTCGCATGTGTGCAGCACTGCAGGTGGAGTGCCGTCGCAGGATTCTTGACACTCGTTTTGTCCGGCAAACAACTTCCGGATCGGCAAACTTACCGTTGTGAATCCCTGTCATTATAAGCACCAGTCTGCAGACCTGACTGGTGCAGTTCAGCCGATCGCCTTGCTTTGAACGCAAATTTCAGAGAAAGCGCAAGTCGGTTGACGCCATCGCCTCCCTGCTGTTCAAGAAGAAGTGCATGATGGGCTGAGTCGGCTCGCTGCCTTCCCGCCGACGGCAGGTCTCCAGATTCTTCAGCGAGGCGTTGCAATGAAATCTTCGGTTGTCTGCACCCTATTCGACGTTGATCAGTCTGCCCGTGAAGCTCGAAGTGTATTTTCAGGACTAAGTCCCAAGTGCGTTTGTGATGTCCTTTCGAGATTAGGTTGTGATTTGTTTCGTGTTCATGTCTCACTTTCTCACCGTCGTTATTAGTGATAGATTTTCCCGTTATATTTTATGTTATATATAGAT
Source organism: Heligmosomoides polygyrus polygyrus (assembly GCA_947396885.1). Lineage (NCBI taxonomy): Eukaryota > Metazoa > Nematoda > Chromadorea > Rhabditida > Heligmosomidae > Heligmosomoides > Heligmosomoides polygyrus. Next base: position 51,575,229 of record OX377203.1, on the reverse strand, counting down.
AGTATTGAGATAATGTTGCGTAACTATAACCACGGCTTTATGGCGATATATCTCAGCCGCACAGTTCTCCCGCCCTCACCCCTCCTCTATTCGACGCACTACTCCGCCCTCGCGCCTCCGAGCAATGTAGATAGAGTACGGTGGTTGCGCTCAGGACATTCTCACATTCCAAACACGGTTGGATAGCGAATCTGATGAGTTCTCAGTTTTATGTCACTTATATCTCCTAGCCTTTTGTTGTTGCCTTTGACTGTATCGCGTGTGTGTATGTGTGTTGCCGTCCTCTCGTCGTTCTATACCACTCACTTTTGTCTCTTAACAGCTAGTGTTATGTAGTGTTTTATTGAAGTGCAGCGGATACACTGTTAGAAACCTCACGTGGCGAAGACTGTCGGCAGTGGGTGCTTCTATTTTTCGCTTTCCTCGATGAGCATCTTGAACAGCTTAATCTGCTGCGCGGACATCACTCTCATGGCGAGGAAGCTGGTGACGATCTGAAAAAGCGAACTCACAGGTGTTACACTGTTCGGAGCCACTAGCAACTTGTCTGCCCGAGGATTGCTAGAATTGCTCGACAAGTGTTTGAATAGCGCATGTTTCTTCTAATGCAATACTAGATTTCAATCGAGAGAATACGAGGCCGCGCTTTAACCGGGAGCATTTTTCTGGTTTTTAAGCGCATTGTGCTCGTTCTCACCATTCAACGCTACTTGCAGAATGAGTCCGTTCACGCCAGAGGAGGCGGAACGAATTTATTCGATCGCCAACTTATTTCGGATTATTGGATATTTCGGCTTATTCGAAAATCGAGTATTCGGATAATTGGTTCGAATGGACGAACAAAGAGCAGCCGCCGTCTGCAGTGACGGTTCCTCCAGTTTCTGCAGTTCCCCCATCGTTCGCTTTGCACTATGCTTGTGCTCACGAAATTTTCTCGAAGGTTCGAATGTCTTCGAATGCTCACAAATTTCAAATATTCGAGGTAGAGTATGTACATTCGAAAACGCGATTTTTTGGAGATTCGAATTCGAGTATATTCGAAAAACGCGATTGTTCCAAAAATATTCGAGTCCGAAGGCACTTGAAAAATGCAATTTTTTAAATGCATGGTACTGTATTCGAATTCGAATCCAATAAATTGCTTCTCCTCCTTCTTCTGCATCTCTTCATTATTGTTTCTGTCGTGAATTACAATCAATCAATCAATCAATCACACGTGTATAAGACACTTGCACAAACAACAATTATAAAAACATGTAACTAAAACCGTCTGCAAAGACCTCTTCGGATTAAAACGTGCTTAAACTGACAGACAGACATGTTATGAAAAGCTTCAGATTCGCCTGTAAGCAGGTTTAGTTCCTTAAGGTCCCGACAAGTGTGGGAGTTGGACCCTGTGACCTTGGCACTTGGGGATGCAACCTAAGCCTTCCTCCTCCACTCCTCGTTATCCTCGTTATTATAAAACAATGCTTTCAATGGAAATGCTGTTTGTGAGAGTTCTAAAAAAGCATGACCAGATCAGCCCTTTTCCTTCTGCTTCGTAGGGAGGGTAAGCCAAGTTGCTTGGCCCTTTCAACTCCGCTTAGAATGTTAGCATATCCTAGCTTGAAGCACCACATAAATAGTTCACGTGTGTAGTTATTTTGAACGCTTTCAAGTAATTGGACGTGTTTCTTGAGACAAGGGTTAAAACGGAAGTACAAAACTCCATAATGGGTCTAACATAGCACTTGTATGCACACAGAAGAGCCCGAGGATCATTAGTTTTTAAAGTCTTGAACAGGTTATAAGTTCGATAGTTAGCTGACCTGGAAGATCTTTAAGGAATTTAAAGTGGATCGTAAGTCCAAATCACTCGATATAAGAATACCCAAGTCTTGAATCTTAGACTTCAATGAGCAGCACGAATACCGGCGAACAGAAATCAGTCGCTGCTCACCGCGCGAACGTCGACACGAATCTAGAGCTGTTACTGGAGACCAGGGCCGAGATCAAAGTCGCCAACGATCGCAACGCTGCTCTGGTTGAGCAAGTTCGAGCTTTCAGGGAGGAGAATTCACTTTTAAAACAAGAGCTTGCTGACGTTATGAAATCCTCTCAGTCTAGTGTGCCGACTCGAGCCGTGGAGGTTAGACATTCTTCGGGCAATTAGGATAAGGAGACGTCTAGGTCAATTATGTTGTCAAATGTCCCCAAACTGTCTTCACCCTCTGCTACTGAAAGGTTGACTCATGATTATAGTTATGTAGAGCAGCTTTTTGACTTTTTTGCAGTAGAATGTAAACCGGTGGCAGTGTACCGAATGGGAAGGTCGGACAGGAACTTTCTGCGAATAATAAAAGTTGTGTTACCTGCCAGCAGATTTCAAAAGCAAGCATGCACCCAAGCTGCACTTCTTCTCTCAAAAGGGCATCTATCTCAGGCCCTCACTACCACTGGAGGAGAGGAAGCGCAGGAGGGAAGCACGCCTACAAGCCAGGGCCTCTGCGATTGGGATATTAACCCCGGATACACGGCCCGGGGTGGATTCCCAATCCCAGACGGTTCTGTCTAGCACCAACACTGGTGGCGCTCCCTCGCAGTGCAGTGTTCCGTCGGGGAAATGCTGAAGGATCCCAGGGATATCTCTGAAAAGGTCACCTGTTTATTAGCTAACGTAAGATCTCTTGTAAGAAATTCGAATTCCTTGTTTGCAAATCTCCGAATTGTACTCTCAACGGAAACATGGTTAGGAAGTCATAATGATTTATACCCTTTATTAGGTGATGTCTGCAATCTGTACTCGGGAGTAAGATGTGATCGGACATCCCATAAAGGAGGAGGTGTTACATGCTCCTAACTCCTTCTCATATAAGGTAATATTCCAAGAATCTGTGGAAGATTGCTATGAGCTACTGATCTGTGATGTTTCGTTAGCGTCTGAAGTTGTCCGTTTCGTTCTGGTCTATAGAACACCCAGCTGCAGTGCTAGAGGTCCTACCAGCTTGCAAAGGCCATGATTAACTTTTCTGTGAATAATGCCCGCAGCATTGTCTTAGGTGACTTCAATATTCCAGACCTAAGAGGTTCTAGCCCGAGCGCCGTATCAAAGGTATTTTACGATACATTCGATGCTCATGTTTTTGCATAGTTAGTTAGTGCTCCCATAGAGGACGCTCCTTATAGGATCTACTTCTGTGCAATGAACGGAATCTTGTGAACACAGCTAGAACTTGTCCGCCTATTGGGAACAGTTACCACTCTCAATTGTTTTTAAGCTGGCCCTCGGTGCGAGGCATGAAAAACACAAAATAGTAAGAGATTTCAAGAATGCGGACTACAACAGTATAAAGCAATACCTCGCTGGTATTGATTTGATTGGTGTTTTTGGGAGAGGAGAATCGGTTAATGACGTGTATGAAACGTTTGTTGCTATCCTTCATCATGTCATAGAGTTATTTGTTTCCATGAAAATGGTCAACAGGACTTGCGACATCTACCGTCTCACCTCCAGAAGATGCTGGATAAGCAAAGAGCTTTATGGACCATAGCCTGCTCATCTGATTATTACGTGGATAAGAAAAATTTTGAGCGTTCTAGAGCGAAAGTGGACAAAGCTTTATTTAAGTATAGTGTCTATGTGGAACGCAAAATCATTGGAACGGTGATAAAATGGTACTGTATAGGTACATAAATTCCAGGCGTGGTCATACCATTGTCGTACCAAATTTAACTCGCGATGATGGTGCCACAGCTTCTACTGATGAAGATAAAGCTAATCTGTTGGCATCGGAATTTCAGAAGGCGTATAATTCGCACACTGATGAATTGTCTTGCTCTGCAGAATGAAGTTCCAGTCAGTTTCCTCCAATGCAGGCTTCTCTGTGGTTCCACAGGGAAGAAATAGCTGATATCTTAGGGAAGTGGCCCAATTCCTCGTCTACCTCTCCAGATTTTATTCCAGTCGCTTTTATAAAGAAGAATGCAGTGTATTTAGCCTTCCCTCTGGGACACATTTACAACTTGAGTTACATGAAAGGTGAGGTACCTTTGCGGAGAAATCATGCGCTAATCACACCGAATCTCAAGAAACCGCCTATTCACGATGCCAAAAACTATAGGCCCATAAGGATCATTTTTGTGTTTGCAAGAGTGTCTGAGGAAGTTGTTAAGAAACATATTATGGAGCATCTTTTGCACAATGGTGTCATTTCAGAGAACCAAGTACGGTTTCGTGAAGGAGAGGTCTGTAGAAACCTCTGGACTTACTGCCTTAAATGACTGGTCTCGAGCAGTAGAGGATAAGTGTCGCATAGATGTGGTCTTCTTCAACTTTACGAAGGCCTTTGACAAGGTCACGATATCCAAATTACTCTTCAAAATACAGATGGTAGGCATACACTTCAGAATTATAAGATGGGTCAAGGATTTCCTCTCGGCAAGAACCTACCAAGTTCGTGTGAAACATGAGTTCACCTTCATATCTTGCGTGCAGTGGTGTGCCACAAGGCGGAGTCCTATCGCCTCTGCTATTTGTTATATATATACGTATGAGTTTACTGCCATTTCGCGTTTTGGTGTGGTGTGGAAGATGTACGCAGACGACATAAAGATTTACAAGTGTATCAAAGGGATTGATGATGTTAGCGATTTACAGGCAGCAATTGAGTATGTCGACCAATGGTCCAAACAGTGGAAGCTCCCATTGTCAGCCGAGAATACCAAGAGCATGCTAATTGGTCCGAAGGGTGAGACACCGGTTCCATACAAACTACAATCCACAAGTCTCATGACTGTAGGGGAAGTTCGAGACCTAGGTTTTTTGATTAATACTAACCTGAAGTTCAGCAGTTACTACAGAACACTTGCGGGGAAAGCGAACTATACCATCTACACTCTGTTCAGGCCTCTATGATCGAAGGACCCCAAGTTTATTTACGGTTTATAAATCCTATGTTCGACCGATATTGGGGTTTGGAATAACTGTTTGGAATCCTTGGAAAAAGAAGGATATCGATTTCTTGGAAAGTGTTCAGAACAGTTTTACCCGAAAGCTATATTTGAAATGTTATGATGTCAACTACTTGCAGCTGTTCAATGGCCTAGAAAGGGCAAAAGCACTTGGCCTTCCAATGCTGGTTAGTAGAAGAAGAGAGGCTGATCTCCCTATGATGTTCAAAATTGTAACTCAGAGGCTCTCCATAAATCCCCCTTCGTTTTTCGGTGTACCGTTGACTAGAACTATTAGAGGTAAACTACGGCTTAACGTCGCAGTTGCAAAGACAAAGATTGCGACAAACTTCTTCACCTATAGGAACCTCAGCCAATTCAACACGTTACTAAGTGATGACAAAATGTCGTTGGCGTTGTCTGTCCTGGCCTTCCGTAAACTTATTGAGAAGTGACCTGTTATTGTCAATTCTTAGTCTTTTTCCTGGAACTTGTCCCTGCTTGTACTGTTTTGGTTACATTTAGCAGACATCACTTTGCAGTTATTTGTTCACTGTTCGTCCAGACGTTACTGGATAGTTATTTTTTATGTTTGTTTTCATTCTATTTCTTAATTTTACACGTGTGATCACATTCCACGTTTTTAAATAAATAAATAAATACATAGGGATTGATCAACCTTAAGGCCCCACACACTTCTGCGGCAACTCCGCTCGCCGCAATGGCTAAAGATAGGGCAGGGACGGATACTCAGAGCAGTAAATCGAAATGTGGATAGAGATGTGAAGCCGATTGGGGAACGATCACCGGTTTTATTCGGACGGCCAGATGCAAGAATATAGCAGCGGAAGGACCCACTGGTCCTTTACAGAGGAGGCCCGTTCTTCCCCCCCCCCCTCCAGCCCGCCGAACTCGTCCGCGATGGGCGCTCCTCGCGCAATTAGCGCCGCCCCTTCGCATGCTGGGGGGAAGAACGGGCCCCCCTCCCAGGGACGCCGCCGCCGGCGAGGTAGGCGTCCCTGCCCTATGGTTGAGGATAGGACTGCGGTGTAGCCGCAGAAGTGTGTGGGGGCCTTTAGGACCTCGTTCGGCACAGAAGCGAGCAAAAGAAACAACGCGCATTTCCATAAATAGTCACTTCATCCTATTTGACAAAATGGCAGGCGTTTCGCGTCTTGTCAATTGGAATGGAAACTGCATTTTGTCTTGCAAACATTTGCGTGGGTGTGCTCACGGAAGAGGAAGGCAAAGAATCTCGGAAAGAGTCCCGAGAGCTATCTGCTCCTAATGCTCACGCTGTCCACAAGTGTGTACTCGGATGCAGAGAGGAGTTCGAAAGGCAGCACTACCCTGTTCCGTAAAACCCTTTCATAGTGCTCTTCGTCTCTTATGAATTAAGTACTCATATTCGGAAGTGTCTGAGCAGCTGTGGAATTCGGTTGTTGATACTGATATATAGGAGTCTTATAGCCGCGAAGCCCGCAACAACCAATATGATCTTTCCACTGGGACCACAACTGCATGGCTTACTGCTCAGCTAGATGGGAAGGCAACTGCACCGCTTAATGATCCTGATGCGCCAACCTGGGGCGGGGAACACTATATGGAAGCAAGGCGATCTCAGCACATCAGCATTAAGGTGTGACCTGATGTGAGAGGAAAGCTTGGAAAGGCTGCCATAGGATCCACTCTCACCAAGCAGAGGACCTCGGAGTGAAGGTGGAAAATTTGGAGCACGAGATTCAATCCTACGTTCACAAAATCCTCAGTGCGTTCTGGATTTAGTTTACATCAGATACATCAGATATATCAGGTCCCAATGTCCACCGAAGCAGTCCTCTGTAAAGGACAAGAGATCAACCCCAGGTTCAAAGGTGCAACGGTTGAGGGCAAAGAACAAGATCAGTCGCAGCCAGTGTCGAGTGGAAAAGTGGTCCGTGAGATGCAATTCGATTAGAAAATCTCACACCCGATTGAAAATGCAAGCCCTTCTGTGACTGAAGCTACTAAAGGTTCAGTTCCATGGTTTCCATTCATGCTTCTTTTTTCCTGAGTGGTATTGTGGAAGAAGGATTAGGCGGAGGCCTTGAGACTGCATCGCATATGGAGTGAAAGGGAGACGTCATAGCGCTTGTTTGTAAATAATGAATTTCTTGTGAAAAATGTAGTGTGATGTAAGGTTGTTTGCAAAACAATGCGGATCCTAACCTGCCCATTGTGCTCTATCCACGGTGTCCAAAAGGGAGTAAAACATTCGAATGGCATCCCTGAATATTCCAATAATTGCAGCTCTTTGACAAGTTTCGAATATTCGAATGGAAATTTTTCCAGAACAAAATATAAATCCGCTCTTGAACAGAGGAGTCAGACAAGCAGTTTTCGATGGAGTGTTAGTTATCAGAAGTAAGCAGCTGCATGCGAGGCGCATTCAGAGAGGTTGTATGTCATCCCTGATTCCGACTAAGCTTCTCAGAAAACGAAATGCCTCTCATCTACTTTTCCGATTGCTGACTGGATTAGGGAGGGTGGGATTGGTGTTGATCTGCACTGCTAAGATGCGCTACACATTATTCCTTTACCGTGGAGGTAATTTGAAGGTGTACCTGATCCTAACGAAGAAATGTGGTGGCTTACCGCTGAACGAATCAGATTTTACCATTTATACAACTGCGGGTGGAATGCGTGGATGGATGAGTGGCATATTCCAGAGTTGTGTCATGAGTTCCCCCTTCCTACTCGCAACAGTTCTGTTCTGTTGTCTATATGTTGAATGCGTGGCTCAATCCATAGAATTTCCAGTCCAGCGTTCTCTACCATAATACCTTAGATGGTACAGCTTCGATTCATCAGTGCTTCCTGTCCTTTTGTCTGCTCCAATAAGGAAAGCAGAGTGGCGTCCATCAATCGCAGCCCGGAATGCGCCACGCGTTCTACTTCTTCGGTGATCGGAGGATCAACACCGGGCCGCTGTATTGGAAGTGCGAACAATGGTTAGGCGATGTACGACGTTCTCAGATGGCACGAGAGACCGTAAGGACAGGCGAGTGGACTGTCTATACGGCGCAAGTCGGACGCTGGTACTGTGACCCTCGTCAAGAAGATTTTTAAAACCAAAAATTGATTTCGGACTACTGTTGAATTCAAAGTCGGATGGAGCGTATCTTCATCAACTGGTTTTCCAGTTTGAAACAATTTTTTAATGACCAACAGCTTCTTCTATCAGCTTAATGTGCATTAAAGCACCAGAAATCTCTGTCATCCTAACGAAGGTTCACATGTGGAGGGCCATAAGGGCTTTCCGTATGTCTTCGAACCTATAATTTGCATTGCCCCAGGAAACCAGTAGGCGGAGCGATCAGTGGTCATAAAATAGAATTTTCCGAATTTATCGATTTTACCGCAAAATTTTTTCGCCAAAAAATGTTCGTTAAAAAATACCGAAAAAATACAACGCGCACCCCCGGTCTGGACGCCACAGGTACAGTTTTACAACGCACTAAACAGAATGACAGACTTGGAGGTCAAGGTGCCCATGCAAAAGTTGAAAATTTATCCGCTAGTCAAAAAAATATCCGATTGTAGAATATTGCGTACCGTCAATCTTTGAATTCGGATGAATGCTCGGTTTTTGAAAATTATTGTTATTTAAATATGAAGGAATGTGCGGAGATGAATAGCCTCTGAATATTCGGCAATTCGCGTAGAAACTTGGATTGGAATAGTTAATCAGACACATTCATTCGATCAGAAGTATAGAGGCTGCCTCTGAAAACTCTAGCGCACCCAATTCAGCGGAAAGAAAGGGAACGCGGAACAAGTGAGTGTGGCAGCCTTGTGGCAGGGTTTAGCTGTTCGACGTATTCTCCGCTCTCCCGCAGCTATGAGCCTGCACAGTGCAGTGAAGAATGATCGGCTGGCTTGGCGGAGGAGCGGTTCAGCGTCACTCCTCACGTACTCAGTGCACGCCTTTCGATACTCCAAGGCTTCAGCAGTTAGCGAGAAGTAGGCGAGTACATGCGTGGGTTACCGCCGAGGCTGTGCCACTCCCAGCTGTCAGCTGCAGCCAGCAAATGACGAGAGGATGCACACGCGCAGATCTGCGGTGATTCTTCCGACGCAAATGGAATGTGACCAACCTCAACGACGAGAAACAGAAGATGGATGGTGAGCAGTGCAACCTCGAATGGTACGGGCACCACCGCTGGACTCAGTAGCATAAATAGAACGGTCGGGAGCTGCAGAACTAGAGACAGCGTCCAGAAACCAGAAATAGCAGGAATCTGAAACGAAGCAGCAGCTGCAGTGGAATTTTCGGCCCGTAGAACTTGTATCTGGCCCAATAAATGTGGAATATCCACAGAACAGTGTGCTAGCACGTTTCCAAATAGTATCAAGTCATCGATGTATCTCATTGACGCTCTACCTCTCACAACTCATCACTCATCACTGGTGGACTAGTAGCATGCTCTGACTGAAGGAACATTGACGAGGACGAAGTTAACGTTCAAATTATTGTCGTGAAATGCAGAACCCATGCAATCTCTAATGAGGTTGAAGTCGCCAGGGTACAATAAACACCTCCGAAGTCAGATTTTGCCAATGCACACCGGAATTGCTGCTTCCCGCCAGTTATTTTCATGATATCCGCTCTAGGTTGAGGATTAATCGTCATCTCGGCAAACACATTTGTAAAAGTTTTTCAGCATGATGACGGCAAAACTCCGTCTACTACTTCGTTTGATTTCGATCCAATGCCCGATTTTCCTTGGTTTGATACAAAAACAATCTATGATTTATTAATGAAATGGCCGAGGTCTACATCTGTAACACCTGACGGTATCCCGCTTTTCTTTTTTCAAAAAGTTGCTACTGTTATATGTGGTCCTCTTGCATATCTCTTCAGTCAGTCATTGATGTACAGTGAGGTTCCTCTGCGTTGGAAACATGCATTTGTTACGCCCGTTAAAGAGAAGGAACCGGCTTACAACGCTGAGAATTATCGACCAGTTAGTATAACTTCCGTCTTGTGTAGGCTTTTTGAAAAGGTGCTAAAGAACCACGTAATCAGTTACGTTCTCTCTCGTGGAATTATCAATCAAGAACAGCATGGATTTGTTCCAGGGCGTTCTGTGGAATCTAATTTGCTTGAATGTCTCGATGACTGGTCAACTGCAGTTAATAGCAAACACTGTTGCGACATCATATATTTTGATTTCGCAAAAGCGTTTGATCGAGTGTGCCATAGAAAGCTCCTATTAAAGTTGGAAATGTTGCGCTTTCATCCAGTTCTCATCAGATGGATTGCTAATTACCTATCTGGCAGAACATTCCAGGTGAAAATAGGGGAACCTTATCTGATGTTAAGCCTATCTTAAGTGGAGTTCCACAAGGTGGTGTACTTTTACCTATTCTTTTCAATATTTATACAGCTGATTTACCTCTTGTAGTTTAAAATCTTGACGTATCTATAAAAATGTACGCTGATGATGTCAAAATTTATAGTGTAGTTATGAAACCAGTTGACTCTAGTAGACTCCAATCAGCTATTGATTCTTTGGTTAAGTGGGCAAAAGATTGGCAATTACCTTTATCTCCTGAGAAGACAAAATTTATGCAATTAAATGCCAATTCACAGACTTGCGCGCGTATATACAAAGTAGATGGTGTTATGGTCTTACCCGTTGGTTCAGTTAGAGGTCTAGGATTTCATTATAGTGACAGCCTGGATTTCTCGGACCATATTAGAATTCGATGTAGGCAAGCAATCATGCGAACGTATCATATTTTCAAAGGGCTTTCTAGCAAAAACAAGGCTATCCTTCTACGCGCTTACAAAACTTACTTCCGTCCTATAGTAGAATCTAGCACTACAGTGTTCAATCCTTGCAGGAAAAAAGACATCTATTGCATTGAAAGGGTACAGAATAATTTTACGCGCAAACTGATGGTACACACTGGCGATTTCAGGTATGAAAGATTGCCAAATGCTCTAGTAAGGAATAGATGCCTTGAATTGCCTTCGCTTGCATCTCGGTGCAAAGTAATTGATGTATGCATGGTTCATAAGATATTGCTTAACGGATACAACGGTAATAAGTGTAGTATGAAGTTGTTTCGTGTCACGAGTTCAAGCACCAGAGGCTGTGCATTCAAAATCGCGTTAACTCGTCCTAAAGCGACACTATACGCTAAGTCCTCTACGTATAGAGCAGGAATTGCATACCTTAAGGTTACGAAGAGCCTGCCTAATAGGCTATCCCTAATCCAGTTCAAGAGGTTAGTCAGCAAAAAATTACTTCAGTATGATGCTTCTAGGTGAACCATAGAGTAATACCGACTTCTACTGTTTGCTTTTTGTTCATAATGATGTTATGTTATGCTTTAATTAGTGTTGTTGTGTTTGAGATATTGTTTTTCTTCTATGTTTGCCTTTTGCAAATGTAATAAACTTATAACGTATAACTTATCTGTTAACCAATGTAGACGTCATACTCTAGATGGCATACGTCACACTTTGTCATTTTCATTTTTACGCACTGCCGGAAAGATGGGGCTGTTAGCGGACTGAAGCGCTGCAGAGAAAATGGGAAGAGTCTATACCAGTGAAGTGCAGAATAATGCATAGATACTGTTAACACACACACAAAATACAACTTTGCAAATAAGCTTAACCATCGCTCTAGCGCTCGTAGCAAAAGAGCAAATCCAAGAGTAATTGCCACCAAGCGCTGGAATAATGATTGTGCAAAGTCGAAAGCCAGGAATCCTATATGAGTACTACGACGGGTTCATGCTTGCGTTCATGGTTCATGTTGGATAAGAGAAGGTGCGATGTCGTTCTATGCTCCATAGCATTCAGTGGATACGGCATTTATAGCCTTATAGGCTTTGCACGCAGCCAACGCTGGGTAAGGAGGCATCCCTAGCGTCGAAGTCGAACACGTTGAAACGTGCGCCTATTACAAATTGATTGGTTCTTTGCTGACTACCACTCACATCCTTGTATAGCACTCAGGAGAATGTCCTTCAGCAGTCCTGCTTCGTCTAGGGCTGTGTTCACAACCTATTGCAGCTCGTCAAGGCTCAATGAATGTCTATTTATGCCCTGCGCCCTACTTTAAGCCACGAGATGTAATGATATTGGGAAAAGGTGACAATGGGATTCACCGTACACTAAACTCACAAGAGAGGTTCCACGAGGCGGCTGGCTCCCCTACCTCAACGCACAGGTTAAAGTACCACAGGCATAATCAGCATGAAATGGTTCCGCAAGAGAAGCTCCAAGAACATTCTGCTGTTTCATTTGCACCTCTGTCTACAGTAAAACAAGCTGTTGTTAAAAACATGCTCAAGACCGCGACGGGTGTATGAACAGATGAAGCACTAAGGCTGGAATCTCTACGATCAGCTTCTACGATAGCTGCGGAAAATGGTTGCGCATCGCCAGTTTCACGCCATAGAAGAGCTGCTGTGCGCTACAGAAGACCTGCTGAGGACCGAAGTCTCTCACGTCAAAGCAGAGCTCTGTTATCCCTTCCGTTTGTTTCTCATAAGCTCACTGCAGCAATTCAAAGTTGTCATACTTGTTGCAATATGATGTTGTTCTGGTCAATATTCCCTCAAAGAACATCAAAAAGCAACTTGTGCAAAGGAGACTCTACGACAGGCAGTACATATCAGGTAGTTGTGTTATTTGCCCACACACTAGAAGTGGCGACTGCTAATAAGTGGAGTAATTTATGAGATTCGGTGTAGTGAGTGTCGTGACACATAAATTGAGGAGGCTAATAGACCGCTGGGGATACGTATCAAAGAACACCTAGCTGGGAGCGAGGTGGTAACCCTTTAACACCAATAGGCAAGCACAGAATTGAAGTTCACAACGGTAATGACTTTAATATCGAATGCAAGATTTTGGCGTTCGAGGCCGAGATTTTTTTCGCGCAAGGCGCTCGAAGTGGTTTGAATTTCTACCAGAAATCCTAGAATGAGCTACAGAAATGACTGTCTGTCTATCTCCAACGATCTGCTCCCGTTTTCACCGCTCTGCGAGCTCAATGAGCGAGATGGGGTCCTCTAGTGAGTCGCATTCGCTACTGGTCTGCTAACGGCGGGTTGTAGCGACTGTTACATTCAGTGGCGGAAGGTCGTGTGAGTTCATCTTCAACATTTGTTGAGTTTCGCGCCTTGACTTTAGGTCAAAAATGGCAGGGCGGGAGGGGAGGGGGAAGCGTTTGGTCGATTAGCCTACAAATTAAAAACTCTGAGCCATCTTTAGGCCTCTGAAGACAACGAAAGGGTCGAAACGTCAGACCTAGAATAAATTTTCCACCTGCCAACGTCGCTGGGAGGGAAGCAGAAACATAACTATCAGTCACTGTAAGGAGACGCGTGCAGTAGGGCACCAAGTTCGTCTTTTTAGAAAGATAGAGGTCCCCGCTTGACATGGTCATTGGAGGGAGGTGGTGGGACAGATGACGGCTGCAGTGTTCCTAAATTCTCGAATGCCTTGCTGATATTACTTGTTGAATAAATATAGTCAGTTTTCCGGTACCCTCCGCCCTGCAGAGATAGTAGTGGTAACGAAAAACCTCATTGTTGATAAATCTTCACTACTTTTATTTATCTTCTTACAAGGGAAGAGTCTGAAGCGTATGACAGAACGGGGGAGCAAGTCACATAGGGGGAATCCTCACCCCTCAATTCGTATAAAAATGTGTTTATTTTTTGCCAAGTCGTTAAACCCAAAGAACAGGAAGAAACCCCTTGAAGTCACAATGGAATACGGCGCATCACGAGTTTGGAGGTCTTGCACGACTGCGATGCCTCTGCAGACAAGCGGCTCGGAGAGCAGTGGGAGTGGTGTTGCTTCATGCAAGTAAGGTCGGGGTTTGGTCCTTGTGCGCTGCTGCATCTTTGCATTTCAACTGACTGGTTGAGATTTGGGGATTCTGAGTCTATACCATTTTCAGACGTTTTTATGATTAATTTTCCAGCTGTGGTATTCAACACGATGATGTAGAAATGCTCAACATCGGTGATGCACAGGTACAAAGTGCATGAAGCACCACTGGTCACAAAAAGGGCAACGTATAAAGGCTGTAGGCTCTTCACAATCTATTTCCATACAGGGACCAATAAATTATTATTATTATTTTATTATTATTTATTACATGGGTCAAATCCATGTGAAGAACAATGTAATTAGAAACGGTATAGAACGACATCCACATCAAATTGGCTAACGATCCAGATCAAAGTGTTATAGAATGATTAGAAAGTACATACGACAACAAATGCCCAGAGAAAGAAGAATGGAAGGGAGAACAGACCAAGAGGGGCTTTGCCACAAGATCTCATTATGTCCTAGAATTATTCATGAATTGATTTGCATTCGTAATAAATGGCTTCAGCTTGTACGGAATAACTGAGTTTTTGGAAAGTTTTATATAATCCGAACCTGCTCTATTAACGAAAAACTTATGTCGAATAGAAGATTTTGCAGTACTTAGTGGAAGTTTCTCTCCTCCACCGCGGGTTCTAGATGTGAAAACCATCTAAAAAAATAAACAAAAAACAAACAAAATAATAATCAATAAAAAATAATCAAACAAAAAAATAAACTCGGGAAAACCCTGCTCGGATTTTCAAAACAGACCAGGATGTGACGTCGAGGTGGTTCAAGTGAGAAACGCGGTCTGTGGATCCCGCAAGTTAACCTAAACGGCATCGATACACTCTTCCCCTCATCTTCGCCTGTGTCCTGGAAATCAAAGGTCTGCTGGAGGTTTTCTAGAACCTAACACCAACAGAGGTTTTCTAGAACCTAACACCAACAATGTCTGCCGATGCACGAGCAGTGATCCACATGCTCCCTCTGAAGTGTGGTCCATCTTTAGATAAGGAACATTCGAGGGAAGAAATCAAGCTGGCCGAACGGACGACCAGCATACTAAAGGACTTCGAAGCACGTCAAGTTGAAGTTGACGAAGACGTTGTGATTAAAAATCCGGTCAGTAATAGACAAATCGCAAAAAGGTGCTCCCCGCAGCGTGCAGCTAGAAAATGCTCCGAAAACGTCTGAAACGGTATAGACGTTTTCTGCGCATCAGTCGAAATGCAGAAATGCAGCAGCGCACAACAACCAAACCTCCGACCTTCCTTGCACGAAGCAACTCCACTTCCACTGCGCTCCGAGCCGCTTGCCGGCAGAGGCATCGCGAGCTTACAAGACCCTCAAACTCGTGATGCGCCGTATTCCATTGTGACCTCAAGGACCTTTACTCCTTGTGTTCAACGACTTGGCAAAAAATAAACACATTTTTATACTAATTGAGGAGTGAGGATTCCCCCTATATGACTTGCTCCTCCCGTTCAGACCTACACTTCAGACTCTTCCCTTGTTAAAGTTTTGACACGATGTAAAAAAGAATGATTTAAGTAATGGAAAGCCTACTATTGACCTCTTCTTCAGGAGGAAAACGCCAACAGAAGTATGTCACTATTCATCAGTTACAGGATTATCCAAATGCTATTATATAATACCTCTAACTTTCAACGGCATACGACTTGTGTAGGATTCAAAATAGCCGGTCTTCACCGTTTCTTAGGCATGAATGATAATTGCGCATTTTCACGTTCTCCCGCAACTGATTTTTATTTTAACACAGTAGACACTGCCCGCAAAAGAAGCTACTAACCTTTTCGCCGAGGTTTCCAGCAACAGCAAGGGCGAGACGAATCACCTCCACCAAGACGTACACAAGCAGGACAGCAACCAGTATTACCTTATAGGTAACTGAGAGGTAGGAATACTGAAACAGAAGTCCCTTCTTACGAAAACATTGGTTACCTTAGCCTTAACCTGGTTGTTTCCAAGGGGAGACTGACCTTTATATTCAGACAGCAGATCACGCCGATGAACAGGAACGGTGCGAAACACACGTTCAGATGAACTGCTACTTGAAGAGGAAGGCTTGACAACGACTCTAAATCATTCTGAATCATGCACTGGAGTAGATTTCCTGCCACAATCTGCTTAAGTGCCAGTGAGTAAGCCTCGTTTCGAAGCTACCCAAACGACTGCGAGCTGATCTGTAGCTCTGGCGAGCTTTTGTGAACTTTCAATGAATGTGTTATGTACTTTACAAGAGATCGAGCGGCCAGTATGGCAGCACAGAGCTGGCGACTTCGAAGGTAACATGCCTTGGCGACAGCGGTTTCCTTCGTCGACCTCTTTGATCCATTAATGAAGAAAAGCACACACTACAGTAGCTTTTCTATGTAAGCTTCCACTCCATCCACCAAAATAACCATGCGTGACGCATCCCGAACAGGTATTGATTAGCGAGATCGCTCATCCTCACTGTTGCCACAAATGAACAGTTCTCCCGATTTCGGGACGAAAGATCAGGAAAGCTGCTTGTTTCCCAGCATGTTTGCTCCAAGAAGGCGCATTCCAACGTTATAGACTCCCCACCTGATTCTCGTAACGGCGGACAGCGCGTCGAGTCGCTGGGAGCGGCCATGCGAACAGCAGCAGAGCTCTCATCCGAATCCGGGACCCAGGCGAAGAGCGTTGCTATGGAGACGCCTCACACGCGTGTGCTAGCCCTGCGCAACCCCTTTCAGACAGTTCCAAGCTTGCTCAACGCACTGTGAGGAGAACGTTGCGAAGATGCCGGATTCGACCCTCGACGGATTGCAGCTTCAATGAAGCAGACCTGCTAACTGGTGCGTTGAGCCCAGAGCCAGGGCCAAGCGTGTGGTTCGATTTTTACCGAAAATTACGCTCCCTCCCCTCCCAGAGCGGGTCTGGCACGACCCCCGCCCTTGTGCAGACCACCGTTTTATTTCCTGTCTGTATTGAATTTTCAATTGTTTTATGCGATTTTTATACCCTTTAATAGGTCCTTCTTTCTAGGCGCAGCTTCGACTGTGTCAGATTAGTTCAAGGAAGAGTGCTATTGAGTAAATGTTTGATGGAGTTAGTTGTTAGAAAAAAACGCTGACGAAGGTTTTGATTGTTCATAGTTGAAAATAAAGCACATTTGCGAGCAGTTGTCGAATTAATCACAACGAGTTCAACTTTTAAGACTCTCCGAGGATCTCATGGACACGACACAATTCTGTACCTGAAGGAGCAACATCTGCATTCGAAATTGTACTCTATAAAATGTCGGGTGTTATTTGCTGAAACTGACTTAAGTGCTGTCTCCATGAAATTTTTGAGACACTCTTGGAATCGATGACGGAAGCGCAGCTGAAGGATGGACTTCTCATGGTAAAAAATTTCTACCTTCTGAAGGAAGAATATCAGAGAGCGAAAATCGTTCCATCTTAAAGTACAAGATGTGATTATTATACGAGAAAAAACTAAGCTTCTTCGCAGCGATCTTCGATATGATTATGGCTGACTTTCCCACCTCTCGTTTTTCATAAAAAAAAATAATTTTTTACCTGAAGGAAACAATCTACACAGTTGAAATTTTGCCACAAAAAATTTCAACTCTTGCCCCATGCACAGTGAAAAAATCATGGTTACTGAAATGAATAGGTCGGATCGACCTCGGGTCGATCTTGTACCGACGTCATTGGAGCAACAAAATTGGACGTTCATAAAAATGAGTATAACTCGGTAAGTTTTTTTTTTGAAATTTGAAAAAGCCTATGACTTTTTGAAAAACAAAAGAAAAATACTTTCTAAACACATAGAAACCTTTTCTCAAAAGAGAGGTCTTCCATACGGGGCGGGAGCAGTCGATTTTTGAGTGAAAAAATTGAAGTGATTTTGAATAAATAATTAATCATAACTCGGCAAGTTTTTCGAACATTGGAAAAGCCAGTGACTTCTTGAAATCTATAAAAAGCATTTTCCAACCATGCTAGAAACAGTTTCCAAGGGAGGTCTTCATAGGGCGCGGGGGGGGGGTCGGTTTCTGGTCCATTGTTGCAGAAATACGTGCCAAAAATCGAATCCCCGCCTCGTATGAATACCCATTCTTTTAGGACGGTTTTTTATAAGGTGATAAAGCGTGTTTCCTCTAGTTTTTAAAAAAACCTTTTTCTTCTCTAAATTTCGAAGAACTCGCCAAATTATGATTCTTTATACAAAACCACCTCATTTTTTTCACCCAAAAATCGAATGCTTCCGTCCCGTATAAAGACCTGTCTTTTGAAAAATAGTTTCTATAAGCTTGGCAAGCACCTTTCTTATATTTTTTAAAAAGCCATTGGCTTTTTCAAATTTCTAAAACTTACCGAATTATCCATGGATCTCCCTCGATAGAGAGCCTTCGGGCTCTCTTGTTAAAAGGGATCTCGGGCCGGTTGTCGCAGGGCCACGTGGCGCGTCTCCGGGTGGTGGATAGGGGAATTAAACGCGAACCAAATGCGACCGTGTACTGCCCAGAGACGCAGGTGAGATGCAGGGGATGGACTCCTTGCTCCTGTTGTGTCGGGTCGACGCGTTCCTTGTGCGTGGGAGCGGCATGTTCATGCACAGTGTGCGTGGATGTGCCCGTGACTGTGCGGATTGTAACTGTGTCGGCTCGGCCAAAAGCTTGCACTCGGTAGACTGGGAATACATCGTAAGGCGATTCAAGGCAGCCTCAAAAGTCTCGCCCCGTCCCTTCGGGCCGTCTGGCTGGCGCACGACAGAACTCGACTAGCTACCCGTGTTGTATTGCAGTCAAACACAGCAGCACTAAAGCGCCTCATTCCCCTGACCCCGAAAGAGCCCCAATTTCTGCAGCGATGGGAAGGACGAGTACGGAGAGGCTGCAAAAATCTCAGTGCCTAACCAGGCTGCGCAAATTGAGAAGGACTAGGATGACGATCTTTAACTTTAACTTTATTAGGACGTGAACAAACAACATAAAACGTTGACGTGTGAAATAACACAAAGGAAATCAACTAATTAGGAAACGAGCACAGGTAAAACCACTGATTGGGCAATATTGGCATATTTTTGAAAAGAAAAAGAACCATGAATAGAAAGCAGAATAAAACAGCACTGAGTAGACGACCAGCAAAAAGAAATCGGAGTGAAGCGAAGAAAGGTTATAAACTGAGATTGGGAATTGAAACTTAAGAAGATTGTAATCGACGGTCAAGCTGCCTCTTAAAATGGCTTATGGACATCTGTAGCGCTCCCTCCCTAATGAAGGGACGGAACAACCGCAGAGTTCTATGGGGAAAGAAGCTCGCTCTA
Organism: Heligmosomoides polygyrus polygyrus; assembly: GCA_947396885.1. Classification (NCBI taxonomy): domain Eukaryota; kingdom Metazoa; phylum Nematoda; class Chromadorea; order Rhabditida; family Heligmosomidae; genus Heligmosomoides; species Heligmosomoides polygyrus. The sequence goes on along the minus strand of OX377203.1, from coordinate 51,556,085 downwards.
ATCCGACTTTTTGCTACAGAGTCGGAGAGTCTTAGCCCTCCTTGCCTGGTAATTGTATCGCTAGGTGCGAAATGGAAGAAGTCCGCGATGTCAACTCTTGCTATGCCCTTGAGAATTTTGAACAACATAATAATATCGTTTTTAGTTCTTCTCCTCCTGAGAGAAGACAGGCCCATCTGTCGAGCTCTATCTGCGCCGTTAGGAATTAAGGAGTGATCGAGATTGAAGCATCTAATAACCATTTCTCGTGTGAAGTTGTTTTGGACGCTCTCCAGACGATCGATATCCTTCTTTTTTGTGGGATTGAAAACACTGGTACCATTTTCAACTACTGAGCGAATGTATGTTTTGTAGGCACGTAACAGGACTTTTGGGTTCCTTGATTTTAGCGTTTTAAATAAGTTGTACGTTCTGCCCATTGCCTTGTTTACTATTATTTTTATATGATCAGAGAAGTCAAGTGAAGTATTAATGAGGAAACCTAGATCGCGTGCCACGTATGATAACTGGGAGTGTAGGAATTGGTGCGGCTCGCAATAGGTAAAACAAATGTTTTTTCTACGGAGAGAGGTAGCTCCCACTCAGTTGACCATTCGCTGATATAATCAATAGCTGCCTGAAGTCTTGCGGAATCGGTAGGAGATTTAATGACTTTGTATATCTTTATGTCGTCCGCATAAATTTTGCATTTAAAATCCAGTGAGGCAATGTTGGAAGGAATTTCAAAAGTATAAATGAGAAATAGTATGGGTGACAGCATTCCACCCTGAGGCAGACCGGTGCTAGTTTGATGGACCGAAGAGAAAGCCTTTCCAACACGAACCTGATACGATCTATTCGAAAGGAAACCGCTTATCCACGTAACTATTGTTGGGTGAATCCCAACCAACTTCAGCTTATCAATTAATTTCCCATGAGGAACCTTATCGAATGCCTTTCTGAAGTCAAAATAAACGACAACTACTTTTTGTTGACACTCGATAGCCCTACTCCAGTCATTCAGAGATGAGAGTACCGCATGTTCTGCGGATCGTCCTTTTAAAAAACCAAATTGATTAGGTGAAATGATGTCGTGCTCCTCAATATCCGCTAAGATGCGCTTCCTCACAATTTTTTCAAAAACACGAGCAAAAATCGATGTAATACTGACTGGACGGTAGTTTTTTGGATCATTTGACAATGTTTTCTTTGGTATAGGAGTGACCAGAGCATGCCTCCACCGGGAAGGCACCTCTCCCCTCATCATGCTTAAATTGAAAATATACTCAAGAGGATAACCTAGCCATGCAGCTATGTTTTTAACAAAGGACAGAGGAATGAAGTCTGAAGTGAGAGAATAGGATGATGGCCAGCTCTGAATCTTCCACGATTTCTTCTTTGTAAAATCAAACACCACAGGTCATTCCGGGAAACTGTTGTGCGGTGGAACAGACAGGTGATGAACCAGTTACATGCTTGTTGAACGCTTTGCTAAAGGAATTGGCGAGAAGTTCAGCCTTTTCTGCGTCGGTTATAGCAGCCGTGCCATCTTCGGAAATCAGTGATGGCACGGGTTTGTTTCTACACGACCGCGAACTAACATACCTGAAAAACTTGGACCGATCTTTGGATTTAACAACCTTCCTTTCTAAATGAGCGAAATATTTATGCATGGCGTTTTCCGTTTTTTCATTAACTTTTTTATAGCGATCCCAGTTGTCAGCACAATCCTTGGTCACGGCGTACCTCCAAACCGTGCTACGGAAATTGAGTTTTCTTCTTAGGTAGTACGGTAGAAACCTCTGGCCTACGTTACATTTACGCCAGGGTACGAAAGATCTATAGTGTGATGTAACACAGCAATAAAGACTTCATACGCAGCATCCATAGAGGTACATGAGCCGAAGGAGCCTATCCAGTCAACATCATTAAGGTGCTTCTGGACATTCGAGTAATTTGCGTTCTTGAAGTCTCGTTTCCACTCTATAGCTTCCGATAAAGAAGTAAGGTTTGATTCAAAGTCGATGGCCGAATGGTCGCTGTTCCCAATGGGAGCTGACACTCTTGTATTTTTCACTAAGGAATCGTCATTACAGAAAACAAGATCCAGAAAAGTATTGACTCTAGTAGGAGACTTAACCAGCTGTTTAAATTTATGGTTATCTAGAAAGTCAAGAAAGTCCTGAGATTTTTTAGAGCAGCCGTCTTTCGTGGTCTTGATTAAGTCAGGAAGATTGAAATCGCCTAGGAGAATACATGTACACTCTGAGCTTGCGAAATCACTCAAGGCCTTAATTATTTGGTTGGTGTCACTTGTACAACAGTCTGGGGCTCTATACACAAGTATAGTTCTAATGCATTTTGTATCTATAGCGACGTTACATACTAAGAGCTCATAGGAGTTGCAGACGGATTCCTTATACACGACATGAGCTGAATAGTGTTTTTTTATTAATAGAGTGACGCCGCCCTTCTTTTGCATTCTATCGCAACGAATTCCAAAATATTGACTACTAGCAACTCGCAAAATATTGACTACTAGCAACTGGGTCGAGTTCAATTTTTGAACTTAACCAGGACTCTGTAAAAAAAAGCCAGATCATAGTCGTGCTTGCATAGAGTAGCTGCGACAGAATCGACATTCCTGACCAGCGACCTCACATTAGCAAGAGTACAGGTGACAGATGAAAAGCGACAAGCATAAGGAGACCTGCGAAATGTCAGCGGTTTACCGAGCTATGCGCTTGAGAGCTTTCCCTCTCAGGTAAACGAGATGAGGGAGAGTTCTGTATTGATATCTGAGACTCAGGAAGATAACAACAATCACCACGTGAAGGAAGATTTCTCCTATTGCTCCGTTCATTGCGCAAACGAATTCTCTCCTCCAGTGTTAATGATTTGCGTATAAATACGCCTTTGAAAGAAGAGAAACGTAGGCGTGATGCACGTCGCAAAACTTGCTCTTGGAAACGACTAGTAGGTAACACAACCTTTAATAAACGTGGAGAGCTTCTACCCATTCGGTAGACACTTACGGGTAAACAAGCAACATCAAGGAAATCGAGAGTTCTCGTGACAGAGCTCAAGTCCCAAAACAACTGGTCGATAGAGTTAATTTCGCGATTCTCAGGAAGATGGGACACAACTGTTGACCTTCTGAGGTCCGGGTCAGTGTTCGATTCTACAGATGGAACGGCCTCAGGACGTTTAGGAAGGACTGATGCAGTTACAGGAGATGAGTTAAGATTGGACAAATCCTGAGAGACAACAGGCTGACATGAAGCACTTTCCTTCCTAAGTTTATTGATTTCTTCAAGTAATTCTTGAATGCGTTTGTTCGCCTCCCTGTTTTCCTCCAGAAGCTCCTTGATACGCAGGTTTGCCTTTCTGTTCTCCTCCTTCAAGTCCATGATACAGTCCACGACAAGCTTCATGTGATCGGGGAAGTCCTGTCGTTCGGTGAGTGCCCTCAGACGATCCAGGGGTGAAACGTCCCAATCATTGTGTTCTATGCGGCTCCGCTTGACCTGGCGGCCTGGAACAGACGAGGAACGCGGCGAAAAGACCATATCCAACGAGGATTGAGGAAGGCAATCAGAGAAATCGGATAATCAATCAGCCAGGAGCACAGAATCTTCACCTCAGAAGGTGGCAACGTAGATGACAAAACTCTGCCCCTTGCCACTGGAGACACCGCGTTGGAGTTGAAGGCGAAATCGAATCAGCAGAATCGAAGCAGCTGTGCCGACGATTTGGTGACAGGAGTCGAAAATAATGGTAGAAAGCAGTCAGGTCGGGAAATCGGCGAGAGCAGTTTGCGGCCCGACCACCCACGGTCGTTGCACACGCGAGAATGGGAATGCACCTCAAACTTGGGTAATTAAACAGGCTCTCTTGTTAAGAGGGATCTCGGGCCGCTTGTCACAGGGCCACGTGGCGCATCTCCGGGTGCTGGATAGGGGAATTAAACGCGAACCAAATGCGACCGTGTACTGGCCAGAGATGCAGGTGGAATGCAGAGGATAGACTCCTTGCGGCTGCTGTGTCGGGTCGACGCGTTCCTTGTGCGTGGGAGTGGCATGTTCATGCACAGTGTGCGTGGGTGTGTCCGTGACTGTGCGGATTGTAACTGCGTCGGCCCGGCCAAAAGCTTGCACTCGGTAGACTGGGAATACATCGTAAGGCGATTCGAGGCCGCCTCAAAAGTCTCGCCCCGTCCCTTCGGGCCGTCTGGCAGGCGCACGACAGAGCCCGACTAGCTACCCGTGTTGTATTGCAGTCAAACACAGCAGCACTAAAGCGCCTCATTCCCCTGACCCCGAAAGCGCCCCAATTTCTGCAGCGATGGGAAGGACGAGTACGGAGAGGCTGCAAAAATCTCAGGGCCTAACCAGGCTGCGCAAATCGAGACGGACTAGGATGACGATCTGTACTTACAACGCCCGCACGCTCGCATCGGAAGTATCCGTCGAGGACCTGATGATGCAAGCCAGGAAGATCACGCCGGCCTCGGACTGACCAAGATGAGAAGACACCACACCCTACACGCCGCCTACGACTCCGTAGAAGAACTGTTTCTCGGAACATGCGACAGCAGGGGAGTAGGCGGCGTTGGTGTCCTCGTCAACGCGCACTTGGCCATGAACACCGATTCATACGAGTCTCTGACAAGCCGAATCGGACGTCTGCGACTGAAGCGATGTTGCTCCGTGCCAGCCTTGACTGTGTTCATCGCGTATGCCCCAACATCCGACAACGACGACGATGAGGTCGAAGCCTTCTACGTGGAGCTGGAGAAGTTCTATAAGGAAGACCACAACGTGATCGTCGGCGACTTCAACGTCAAGATCGGGCCACGAAGGAAGAACCTCACATTGGAAACCACGGTTCGGAGTGGAACGAGCAAGTTGAAAGGCTGTCTGAGTTTATCATGTCGACCAAGACCATCCATGGAAACTCACAGTTCCAGAAGCCTCCCTCCCCACTATGGACCTAGGGTTCCCCGGGTGGCGAGTTCCACAACGAGGTCGACCACATCATCTTCAACCGCAAGTATTGCCTGACCGACGTCTCCGTTGTCCCCAAGTTCTACACGGGATCGGACCGTCTCCTTCGCGTGAGGTTTCGCTTTTCGCGTCATGGAGAGAAAGCCACACGTCGATGAGGAATATGACCGCTTCGTGCACCATCTCCACGATAGTGCTAAAGGAGCCTAAAGCTTGAAGACCACCAAGAGACGCCTGTCTCCGAAACTCTCGAGCTTATGCGCCAGCATGGAGCAGCACGAGCGTCAAGCAACTACAGCTGACGTCCGAGCTTGCGAAGCTATGCAGAGCAGCGTAATGGAAGATCTAAAGGAGAGAAGTGTTGGCTGAAGCAGCAGAGGCAGGGTTGAGCATACGCAATGCCCGCCGAAACATCGCCAACTTAAAGACCAAGATGACCGCTCTCCGACGTCCTGACGGAACCATCACCTCTTCCAGAAGGACCGTGGAGAAGGTCATCCACGACTTCTACTCCGATCTCTTCGATAGCCATGTCCACCTGCCCCATGCCGTCTTCCGCAGGATGGATCCGAGATCCGACACGCCATCTCGTCGGTGAAAAAACGTGGAGCATCCGGTCCCGACAGGATCAGAGCTGAACACCTGAAGAACCTCCCGCCAGCGCTCATCAACACCTTGGCGCGGCTCTTCACACGCTACCTGTCGGAGTGCAATGTTCAATCTCAGTGGAAGACTAGCAAGACCGTCTTGCTGTACAAGAAGGGAGACGTGATCGACATTGGCTGCCTTACGTTCATCGACCTGAAGAAGGCATTCGACTCCATCGAGACTGAAACGGTCCTCGAAGCCCTGCTCACTCAGGGCGTTCCTACTCAGTACATCAGAGTCCTTCGAGAGCTGTACAGTGGATTCACGACCAAGATCTCTCCATTCTACAACGACGTCGTCATCGACGTGAGGAGAGAGGTTCGGCAGGGGGATACCATATCCCCGAAGCTCTTCAGCGCCACTCTCGAAAACGTCATGCGCGAAATAGAATGGGAAGACATGGGAGTGAAGGTCGACGGCCGGCAGTTGCACTATCTGTGGTTCGCTGACGACATCGTGCTCATAACAGCAAGCATCAGTGAGGCGGAGCGAATGCTGGCCGACTTCGATCGTGTATATGGCAACGTTGGACTGCAGCTGAATTTTACGAAGACGATGTTCATGAGGAACGGACAAGTTTCTGATGCCCCATTCTCGCTCAACGGAACGAACATCTCCGGATGCTCCAGCTATATGTATCTGGGTCGCGAAGTTAACGACCTAGCACCAGAGCTGAGCAGGAGGAAACGAGCGGCTTGGGGAGCTTTCAAGAGCGTCGGGTAAGTCGTGAAGAAGAGGAAGAACGTCCGACTCCGTGCTCACCTAATCGACTCCACTGTTCTTCCTGCCCGCCTCAGAGACCTGGGCTATACAAAAGCAGGATGAACACGCGATCAGCGTCGCGCAGCGTGGAATCGAGAGGACGATGCTCGGAGTGACACTACTCACGCAAGTGAGAGAAGGCTTCCGCATTTCCGAGCTCCGCCGACGTTCGAAGATCAGAGACGCTGTCGCGTAGGCCAAGTGGTCGAAAATTAGGTAGTCCAGCCACGTAATGCGCTTCGCAGATACCGGCTGGACGAGAGTCGTTACCAACCGAATTCCGCGGGATGTCAAGAGAACACCACAGGATGCCCACCAACGCGTTGGTCGGACTTCTTCGTGAAAGCCCTGAACGACCGATATGACGCTCTTCGCGCCACTTGAGCGAGAAGGATCCTAAAATGGATCAGTGGTTCAGCTTGAACTTATAGCACTTCTGCCACACACGAAAATCGACCGATGGTTTATTCGATACCTCAAACTTGGGTAATTAAACCAATTTAATTCACTAATTAAAGTAATTATTCAAAAATAAAGCAAGTAAGGCACGATCAAATGATTAAATGGATAAAACGCCAAAGAGGGGTTAAGAAGCACACGATAAAGAGAGAGCGAAATAAGAAACAACAGACAAAGAAATGCGAAACTCGAAATTAATAAAAAAATTAGTAAGCTCAGCGCCGCGCTTTGCCTGGGAGAAGAGATGTTGAATGAAGCGCATGCCAACGTACTTATAGGACCGTTGGCATTTCCTTCGCGAGATGGCGAGAAAGATAGCGCGGCGCAAAATGCTACAACAACGGCTGGCATGAGAAAATGGCTTAACATTTTGCAAACTACTTTAGAAAAATTAGATCACTTAATCGCGTGGATCCGCGATACTCCCACCGCCGGCGTCCTAGTCATCAAGGTGTCGAAGGTCCTCCTGTAGAGCACGGATGCGGTCCACGGTAGAGGTCAGCGATCTGCGGGCATTCATAAGATTCTCCGAAATCTCCTCGCTTCGTTCGGGGAGCTCACACAAGGCGGAATGGTGTTCTCGACTACGACAATGGAAGCAGCGCCAGTTATACTTCGGGCAGTCAGCGCCTCCTGGACAGGGCTCCAAACACAGCACGCATTTCCCCGCGTCCTCAATTACGTTGCGGCGCTGGCGTGCGGACCGAACTCTGTAGCAGGAGTCGGAGTAGTGATCTCCAACTTCCCTGCAAAAAGCGCAGCGCATAAATCGGTCCTCCCTCTGCCGAATACTTCCACGTCCAAACCTCCTTGGACGGCACTGGCGTTGACTGCGCAGATCCTGGATGATGTGCTCCAGGTTGTTTCGAGCTTGCTGCAGCTGCGCAAGCTCTGCCAAAATCTGGTTTCGGCGCTCTTCGTTGTTGACCTGTCGTTCTGGTTCCGCCTCCAGCTCCACATCTTCTTCCTGGTCATTGGCCTGCTCAACTTCTTCATTCTGCTCACCTCCAGCCTCATCAACCTCCTCTAAAAATTCCGCGTTGTTGTGGATAACATCCCCTTCGTGGTCTTCCATAGGGATGTCCTCCGGCGCAGGCGCATTGTTGTTGCGTTGCTCTTGCTGGTCAGGAGGTTGTTGTGCTCTCTGTTCCTCCATCATATGTAACAGTTGATTTAGCACTTGTTGGAGGTTTGCCATTTGCGCCGCTATCTGTTGTTGGAACGCTTCGTCCCTCAGGTGTTCCTCAGATGCTAGCGCTGTGCGCAGCTCTGTTAGTGTAGAGCGATGAGAGTCGAGAACTTGAAGTTGGTCTGCAATGGCCGTTTCGATGACGTTTGGTTTCATGAGGAGCGGCTTTCCGTCATCATTAAACTGTGGGTTGCTCATCCAGGCATCCCAGACGTTCTCGCTTATTTTCCCAGTGGCGAAAAGCAGCTCAGGTGCGGCGAAAAGCGTGCGGAGCTGGCATCGCACGAACAGAAATTCGACCCTCAGCTTGTCGGCAGTGACTTCCAGAAGCGACAGCTCATGGAGTCGCGCATCCAAATCTTCCGTTGACCTTGCAAGCGCCCGAATACGTTCTTCTAACTGTGTCATCTTCTTCGTACACGCATGAAACTCGTGGCAACGGTCGATTGTGTTGACGTACAGGCGATCCGGGTCAGGAAGAGGTGGAAGTGCACGGCGTAGTTTCTTCAATTCATTGGAGACCTCGGCGAGGTTCTTGCGTGCGTCCTCGAGTTCGTGCTTTTTCATGTAATACATATGGCGCAGGCGCTGAACCTCTTCCCTTGCCTCGAACAGTTCTCGCAGCGATTCCATTGTCTGAAAAACAGAAATTATGTTTTCGCAAGTAAGTAGACTATCATGTTTGTGCACTATTTCCAGCGCAGGTGCCAGTGGATTGTTTACGGGTTCCCGATGACTAGTCATAGTGCAGTGCATGAGGATCGATTATTGATTGCTCAGTATATTTCATAGCGCAGCGTTCCGCTTGCATGCGAATCGATTATTGGTGACTAAGCAGTTTTCTTAGAGGGCGCGGGCCTACGCGCATATCGACGCCGAAGAGCGCACATGATCAACACAGCCACGCGTACAGGGAATCCTATGACTGCGCACGTGGCGCGCACAATGCCAAGTAGGAGACGCGTTCCCATCGCAATCAGGCATATGTAGGACACGAGAAGGGCTAACGCCACTCCAAGAAGCGCCAGAAATAAGGTCTTATACCATGACAACATGACATCAATGATGTGTCCAAAGTCAGGCCAGCGGAATTCATCGTAAATCTTGCTATTTCCCGCTACTTTTACCAGGTGCAGTAGATGGATGGTATTAACATATTTGAGGATACCGCTGAGTGTGAAATGTTTTTTAATCGTGCCACATGATACAGTGCAGTATATCAACTGGCGAGCGGAGTCGAACTGAAAATGCAATGTTGATTTAGGTCCTTCTGGTCCACATGGAATGACGAAGGTGTTGTCATCACAAAGTACTTCTGCGGTGTTTTCCTTTGAAGACGTACACTGTACAAGAGCATGTGCGCCGCTTGCACAATTATAACACCCACGTATGGCTGAATTTTCAACTGAACAGATGTTGTCTTGAACCTCAATGACTGCCGTATCAACCGAGTGGTTAAGATTGAGGATGATTTCGGCTGATACCAAATGAGGGATCTTGGCAATGACGGATGTACTATTGCTGCGAGTGAGCTCCCAGAATGCTGTTTTCACAGGAACTTTGAGTGAAATTTGGGCAAATTCGTCCTCAATATTAAGGGGAGCGCAGTCGCAGTTAACAGTCGATTCTGCACCTGTGCACTTGCACTTGTCGTGTAACGTACAGTTCATGGCTTGCGCTTCCGACCGTGATCCGCAGTGTAGAACTGGTGAAAGACGTGTATTCCAAATCGCTGTATCGATACCGTCTGTGATAAAGGTGCTTGCAAGCGCAGGTGTAGGCGGTAGTGACAGAGATGTCAAGGTGATTTTGAACTGAGGCAACTCAACCGGAACATTTGGGATGGTCTGCACAACAAAGTGCTGTTTACCCCGTCTACCATTGCCGTTTTCAATCTCGACTTCTAGCTTCACTTGCTCCGTCCACCGAACACATCGGAAAATTTCATAGATTTTCCGGGTTTTTGGTGTGGCGAAGACCCGAAAGAACAGACACCCGCTGCTTAGGTAAAAACAGTCGCAACCAGGTCCCCCACAGGACTCTAAACAACCTGTGCGGCCAGGGTATCTGTTCGCCTCCTCCAGTTCGGGTATGAGACTGGAGCTGTTAACTGCAGCGCACTTTAATCCTGAACAAGACCCCATGTGGGGGCAACGCTTACTAGTAAGGACCTTAAGATCCGCTGAACGCGTGAAGTACATCGTCTCCTGATTGCAGCGCAAATAAAGGCCCTTCCATCGAATTTTTACGTTTGCTGCCAGAGTGGAGTTGTGAGTTAGGCGCAAGCAAGCCTCCTGCTTGAATGTACTGATTTTCATCACTTCGGATAATGCTATAGAGCACACTTTCATGCCATTCGTCGTTCGGCAAACCGTAGAGTGATGCTCGAGTATGTTAAGCTGCTGACAGCTGCTGGCGCTACTAGGAATTTGTAAGAGGAACATTATGATTGCAAGCGCAGCCGCCAAGCGAGCATCTTGGGCAGGTCGTGGTGCTCTACAAAGTTTTTTGCAAATGCGCGTGAGGCAGTACCTTGAACAGCGCAAAGTCAAAGTCAACCATATCCGAATACCCTTTAGCATTATGCGGATGGGTTTCCCGATTGTCATCGGTACATACAGCAAGAGGTATAATATAGCAATCACGCTGTATAAAATGAGAGCAAGGACCGAAATTGCTCCGAGGGGCCAACATTCTGGGTTCAGTAGGACTGAAAGACACATCCAGCAGTCAATACTAGAGCAGAAGTCCACAGCAGGGCATTCTGTTTCCATTGTTGCCAGTTGCGATCCAGTGTACCACTTGAGAATAACATTGTGATGATGAATCGTAATTTCTGGTGGAAAGCGGACGAGATGTGGGTCCTTTTCGAAGAATTGCGCCTTGCATACGTGCTCTGCGCAAATTTCAAAGTTCTGAGGGGTTCCAGCATGAACAAGAACTCCATTCTGTGTGCAGCTCATGCGCATCTCGTTTCCACTTCCTAGTTGGAAAAGGCACAATAGCATTATGTGGAATAGGAACCACTTAGGCGAAGATTTTGCCAGTTTCTTGCCTGCGGTAGTGCTGTTCTCAACATAGTGCACTTGGGTCCGGGGGCGTAAATTATATCGCTGTTGTTGTGTTGGAGCTGCAGTAGGGGTCTGAGAATGTTCCCCATTTACTGCCGGGGATTGCACCTGTTCTTCGTCATCTTGAACTTCGAGGGGAATCAAGAGATTGACAGGGCGACGAATTTTCCTTCTTGTTCCAGTGATAAGTTCTGCCTCTCGAACCTCGCCATCCGAGCCTTTTCGCAAGTCAGTTATACGCCCCATTTTCCATTCGTTTCTGGGCAAAACGGGGTCGCTCACGAGCACAACATCGCCAACGGCTGCAATATTTCGTCCGAGCCTGCGATTCGTCGGCAATCTTCGATGGTTTTCTCGTAGAGAAGTTAAGTATTGTTGATGCCAGATTGTCCAGAAGTGTTCTGTTTCTTTATACGATGATGATAGGGCGTCTATAACCTGCTTCCGAGTTTGAATAGCACGCAGAATTTCTGGAGGATAGTATTCAGAGTCGTCATCGCTGTTCTCCAAATGAGACAGATTCACAGTAAGCGTAATATCCTTTTGTAAAAAGTCAATTGGGCGCACCGACGACATTTCTTCTTGTTGTGAAGCCTGGTAAGTTAATGGACGGGAGTTTAGGCATGCTTCGACTTCGACAACGAAGGTATGAATGTCGTCAAACGATCGCTGTCTTGCGCCGCGCAAAGCTTTGTAGATGGCATATTTTATCGATTTTATTAACCTCTCGTAAAATCCTCCTTGCCAGGGTGCATAGGGCGTAATATGTTTCCAACGAATTTCCTTTTCTGCGAGGCTGCGGGCAACATCTACTTGGACTCCCTCATTTTGCTCACTCAGGATATTTGCGCTGAGTAGGAAGGTTGGCGCGTTATCGCAAATGATGGAGTCTGGAACTCCACGTCTTGCTACAAAGCGGCGCAAAGCGTTTAGAAATTCATTGGTTGCTGTGCTGCGAACCACTTCCAAGTGAACTAACCGAGTGACTGTGCATGTAAAGATGCATCCGTATAATTTGGTTTTCTCACCGTTTTCAGTACAAGGCGGTAGGTCGAAAAAATCTAAGCCAGTGTATTGGAACGGCTTGCATCGCACGACTCTTTGAAGTGGTAGATCCGAGGAATCTGGGTAGCAATACGGGAGAGCATTAAATCGTCGGCATTTCACGCAATGCGTAGATATTTTCCGAACTTGCTGGCGTAGCTTTGGAATCCAGTATTGCTGTCGTACTTCTGCTATTGTGTGTTCAACGCCACAGTGGTAGGTTCCATGCGCTTCTTGGATAATACGGCGCGCAAGTGCGGTGTAGGGCGCAATAAATACAGGATTTTTTGCGTTATCGTCCAACGTGGAACGACCAATTCGTCCTCTGGAACGCCAAATACCATGTGTATCCTTATAGAGGCGCAACGTGTTCTCCATGGACTTCCGGTAGTGACTTGTCAAATGAATAAGTTGGTGATTGCGAATCAAAGCGAATCTCGCTGCTCTCATTTCTTGTCCATTTAAAGGATCAGAATTAAGAGCTATATCGTTGAGCTCTGGAATGCGCTCGAATATTGCTTTCTTTCGTGCGCTGCTGAACGAGCGCATGAGATGCTTGAGGAACCGTAGAACAAGTGCGGTTATACGCTTCACGGTAGAAAAGGAGCCATACCGCTTCCAATCTACCAAGTCGGTCACCGCATTGTTTTCTACGCTGGCCACATTCATAATTGTAACGTTTTCGCAGTTGTCTTTATCGCTTAGTGGATACCACGTTATAGGCCAGTTTTCTACTGGGTTAATCAGAAACTCCGGTCCTGTCCACCAGAAGTGATCTTGCATCTGGACTCGGGTCAGACCTCGAGTACCTGCATCAGCAGGATTATCTAACGTGTTTACGTATCCGAAGGCAACAGTTACAGAATCCTCGTTCAATTGGCTGACGATGCGGCGCATTTCTTGGAGTCTGTTTGAAACCAGGACTCCCAGATTTGTGCAGCGCGTTGAAGAAAGCCAATTGAGCACTATCTGAGAATCAGAGAAAATGTAGACCTTCCATGGATATCCAGGGGCTTTTTTCTTTACTGCTTGTGAAATGGATAGCGCTAAGCGTGTTGCTAGCGTTAACGCGTTCATTTCTAACTTCGGCATGGTAGTCTTTGTCTTAATTGACGGAAGTTTACTTTTGGCGATCACCAGCGAAGAACTGGTTCTGGTGAAAATATAGCCACAGGCAGCTATTGCGACCTCGCTTGCGTCTGCGAAAATCGCTAAATTCTGTTCTTCAGAATCGCTTGAAAAGCGTCTCCGTATGGTCTTATGAAAGCCGTCTATGTTGCTTACTATCTTCATCCACTTGTCCTGCATATCTGGAGGTAGCTGAGTATCCCATGAAAATTTCTCCCTCCATAGGTTCTGTTGAAATACCTTGGCTGGGATTAACAATGGAACAAGCCATCCTAAGGGATCGTATACGGAGGCGATTTGGCGTGCAACAGTGCGTTTTGTTGTCGCATCTGATGAAGGTAAAGCACATCCTGCAGTCATTGTATCCATTTCTGAGTCCCAGGGTATTCCAAGTACCTTTGTTGCAGTAGACTTAGCACATGCCTCCTCCGGTAAGTGATGGAGCAACGTGCTGTCATTGGAGAGGAATTCCCTTAGGTTCATCCCCATTTCGCTAAAGATTTTGCGCGCATCCAAAGACTTCTTGGTTGCTTCCTTTAACGAAGTTGCTGAGAGTATGAGATTGTCGACGTACAAATTGTCTTGAATTTCATCCGCCAAGGTTTTGTCATCTACAGCACAGCGTAGGTGATGGTGAATGGTTCCACTGAGCAAATATGGAGAGACATTCAGACCGAAAGTCACTCGAGTAAATCGGAATGTCACAATATTTTGTTCATCCAGTGGGCCATTTAAATCTCGCACCCATAAAAATCTGGTGGCGTCTCTGTCTGACTCGTGCAAGCGCACTTGTAGAAACGCCTTTTCAACGTCAGAAATCACAACAAACTTCGGAATTCTGAAGCGCACTAGCATTGCATAAAGCTCCGGTAGAATGAGCGGTCCTTGATGAAGTACGTCATTCAATGAAGGCTTGCCTTTGAAGTGCGCTGACGCATCGAAAACAATTCGTAGTTTGGTTGTTTCCTTTTGCGGTGTGAATACCGGCTGGTGAGGGATGTAGTGGGTTATTACTCCCTCTGCGGTTGACGAGTCCGCAACCTCTTCAATGATACCGCTTTCTTGCTGCGCGTGGAAGATTTCGTTATAGTCGCTTAGCAGTTGCGGTGTCTTTTTCAGCATTTCCAGTACGGAGTATAATCGTTTCTGCGCAATAGCCTTGTTTGTCGGTAGCTGGCTACAATTTTCCTTGTAAGGAAAGCGTATGTAGTAGCCATCTGTACGTCGTTCGATGTTATCCTCAAAAAACTTGGCTACTTGCGCGTTGATCTCGGTCTTTTCTGCATTTTTCGTACCAGTAAATTCGTAAACTCCGGCGGAGTCTATAGTCCAATATTTATCCCATCTATCCAACTCTTCGTCGAAGTTTACCAGTGAATTCACGGATATCGACATGTCATTAGCGTTGGGGACCACTTCATTTCCTTCACTACCTTTGACTTGCGCTAACCTTTGCTTGCCACTCAGCAAGTAGCCTAGTCGCGAGGGAACAAGTTGCAGTCCAGACGGCAAGGTATGGTGCGGGGATGGCACATCAAGAAAAGTCCACAACTGGTCGCACCCCAGGAGAATTTGCGGTGCCTGTGCGCTTTGGCCACTTCCCTTCGAGAGACGGATGTTATGTTGCGTGATGTATTCCACATCTGCGGTGCTTAACTGCACACTTTTACCCTTAGCAGTTAGTACTGGGGTGGTGTACAGGCACAACTCATGCTTAACGCCATCGTTGTCGAACAGGTCCAATGTGGTGGCCTCACATTTGGTTTGTTTTGGCGTATTTGTTCCGAAAGTGTATACAATAAGATCGGTTCGTTTTTTACACGGGAGACCCAACTCTTCCACTAGACTATTGCTTATGAAAGATTGGTCTGCGCCAGTGTCTAGTAAGATTTCCACATCTCTCCAGGCGTTCCGCCTGGAGTCTCGTACGGTAGCTACGCCTGTTAGTAGTAGAACATTGCTACGTTCACATAGGCCTTCGTTTTCACCATCAGCATGTACACAATCACGTTTCATGCTGGAAAGCACGATCCCTGACACGTCTGTGTTTACAGGGGGAGGTGCCGTGTCGATTGCGCTGGCGGTGGTACCACATGTGTGTGCCTGCGCTTGTTTAGGCTTAGGAGGTAGTTGCCTGGCCGTCGTTGGCAAGTTTCTTTGTGCTCCGATAGGTCTCTGCACCGCCAGCTCCCTCCGCTTCTGCTGCGTTTGCGGTGCCGGTACACTGCGCGGTTGCAGGCCTCGTTGTGGACAAAGGGTGTGGTGGTGCTCCTTCCCATTGCATGTCTTGCATCCGCTCCTTTGACAGTCCTTTACCCAATGTCCGGGTGTCGCACAGTTGAGACACCTATTTTGCTCGCGAAACACGTCACTTCTTTCCTTAATTGTGGAGCATTTATTGCACATCATTGACTTGTGGTTGTTACTACCACAAAACAAACACTGTGGTGTCAAGGGTGATGACTGAACTCCATAGTGTTTGATTTCTCTAGTATTTGCATGTGCCTCCACAGAGCTTTTGCCTACCATTTCGTTTATTCGCTCCTCCAGCGATATAATTTCGTCAAGATCAGATAACGTCTCTTTCATAGACCAACTCTGATCTGTTGCCTCTGGACCCATTCGTCGTGCAAGCGCCTTGCGCTGAAGCTCCATAGAAAACTTTGAGAGCACTTTTTGTACGACGAAGGAACCGTCCAGAGAGACACCCCTTTCTTCTAGTTGGGTTACTATCGGAATAATGAATTCCAACAGTCGGCGCTGTGCCGCAATGGTGATTTTCTCTGCCTTAGCAGCCTCTAGGCGCGTCTGTAGACAAGCGATATACTTCGTGTCATCGCCATATTTCTTGCACAAGAGGTTAACTGCAGCCTCATAGTTGGCCTTCGTTACGGGATAACGACGTACAGTTGCTAGAGCTTCGCCGTGCAGCGCATTCAACAAGTAGTTAAATTTTTGCAAATTGGTTAGAGGTTGTTTGTGGACATTTTCCTCAAATAAAGTCCAAAAGTTTTGAAATTCCCAAATATTACCATTAAATAGTGGAATAGGGATGGCTGGCAGCTTTGCCTGCGCTGCTCCTACCTCTCTATCCCAGGTCCTGGAGTGCTGTACCGATGAGCTGCCTTGTAGTGGTGCATTATCACGGGCATATATGCGGTTGCACTCAATTTTGATAGCTACGACTCGAGCACGTTCGAGAATTGCGTGCGCTTTCTCGATGTATTCGTCCACTTGTGCCTCTTGCTCCTCACTAAGTGAATCGATTACCGAGTCTACCGTAGCCGTAAAGGAATTCAAAGCCTCCAAAACCAATTGCGATGTTGAATGAATCTGCAGAGCTAGGGACTGCATTTGAGCGCAAGTATGCCTATCCCATAAAGAAGTCTCGTCCCTATTTTCAGCGCCAGCGCTTTCATTATCTTTAAGGAGACGCTCTAGAATATTGCAATAACGAGTTAAGAGCGATTTATGGGACTTTAAAGATGTAGCGCCGGCCATGGTAGATACGAGCAAAAAAGACGAAAAGAAAAAAAAGAGATCCAAAGGACGTCGAACTTGCAGCACCTGTGCTTGCGCGTCGCTAGTGCACCAACGTGAAATAGGAAAAATCGTACCTCTTTCACAGCCTTGGTCCGATCAAGCGATGCACCATAAAATGGATCAGTGGTTCAGCTTGAACTTATAGCACTTCTGCCACACACGAAAATCGACCGATGGTTTATTCGATACCTCAAACTTGGGTAATTAAACCAATTTAATTCACTAATTAAAGTAATTATTCAAAAATAAAGCAAGTAAGGCACGATCAAATGATTAAATGGATAAAACGCCAAAGAGGGGTTAAGAAGCACACGATAAAGAGAGAGCGAAATAAGAAACAACAGACAAAGAAATGCGAAACTCGAAATTAATAAAAAAATTAGTAAGCTCAGCGCCGCGCTTTGCCTGGGAGAAGAGATGTTGAATGAAGCGCATGCCAACGTACTTATGGGACCGTTGGCATTTCCTTCGCGAGATGGCGAGAAAGATAGCGCGGCGCAAAATGCTACAACAACGGCTGGCATGAGAAAATGGCTTAACATTTTGCAAACTACTTTAGAAAAATTAGATCACTTAATCGCGTGGATCCGCGATAGATCCGTTGGACCACTCTGGCACGCGACAGGGACAAATGGATACACTGCTGGCGCCTGCTCGAGCAAGTCGATGATCAACGGGACGAAAGGTGATACAGGTGATACCGAGTTATAGTCATTTTTGTGAACGTCGAATTTTTTCGCTCCTATGAGGTCGGTGTCATATTGATCAGGGGTCGATCTAATCTCTTCGTTTCAGAGGCCATGCTTTTCACACTGTGCACTGATCAGGACTTGAAGCTTTTCGTGGCACGATTTCAACTGTGTAGGAGATCTGCTTCAAGTAGAACGTAATTAATTTTTCTTGAAAAACGAAAAGTTTGAATACGCACCGCCCTAATCGTGTCGGCTGCGAAGAAGCTTAGTTTTTTGCTGCATAATAATCATGACTTGAAATTCTCTGACGCACTATTTCACTCTCTCATGTTCTTTTGTTCAGAAGATAGAATTTTTTCCGTGAGAAGGCCATCCTTCAGTTGCGATCGATGATATCGGAGAACGCAATGGCTGCACGTAACCTACCATATTTCGAGGATTCCATGTGATTAACGGCTTCGATGTTTTTCGGCAATTGATGCAAATCGGGACGTCTTTCATACAGATCGCTTCAGAAAAACAAGGTTTTATTACTATGTGTCAAACTATGCCGTGATTTTATAAAAACTTTTTATAGGGTACAACTTCACTTTCTGATGCTGTTTCCTGCAGAAGAGAGAAAATTAGTTCCGTGGCAAGTCCATCCTCCGGTTGCCATTCGGTCATCACTTCGAAGAGTGCTTCCAAAAATCTTGTAGGGAAAGCAATTAAGTTTCCTTAGTAATTGACACTTCAAGGTGGCGATGTCCGTTCCTCCTCGTGGTGCCACTGGAAACTGCTCGCTTCTGCGAGCTAAGCCAAGCACGGACATTCGAATGCAGGCGACAGGCCCTGGTGACAGGCCGGCCTACGAACAACCCAATGTCACATCAAATGGTTGATGGCGTTTCAGACTTCTCGAGATAATGCTACGGCGTCCGCGGGAGCCGACGCGCACTCGCAAAGCCCGGCGAGTGTGAGAAGTATGCGAGGGTCCCTGGTGCGAGGACGGCATCGGGGGGCAACTGAGCTAGTCCGAAAGTCCCGTAACGTAAGCAGGACCCGCGTAGCAACGCTGAATGTGGGTACGTTGACGGGCCGCTCGTGCGAGTTGGTAGAAGCACTGGAGCGTAGAAGAGTTGATTTCTGTGCGGTGCAGGACACGAGGTGGTCCTGCCGCAAGTCAAGAGATATAGGACGTGGCTTCAAGGCCGTTCTATGTGGAAGTCCCAGGACCACCAGTGGTGTTGGTATAATCGTCTCCGAGCGTTTCCGAGACTCGATTGTAAGCGTTGAGCGCTTTGACGATCGATTGATGAAGATCGTTGTCGCCGCTAAGGAGCGACTCTTCCACTTCTTCTCTGCGTATGCTCCGCAGACTGGCTGTTCCGATCAAGCCAAGGATGAGTTTTGGAGCCTGCTTGATGAGAAGACAGCAGAGGTACCGTCGAAGGACGTCATCATCGTCGCTGGTGACCTCAATGGGCACGTAGGCGCTACGAAAGACGGGTACAGCTGTCATGGTGGATTCGGCTATGGGTTGCGTAACACAGATGGTGAGCGTATCCTTGAATATGCGGATTCGCATAACCTCACCATAATGAACACCGTGTTTCGCAAACGCAACTCCCACCTTATCTCGTTCTATAGTGGGAACACCAAGACGCAGATAGACTTCGTCCTTGTGAGAGATCGTGACCGAAATCTCGTCACAGACGCGAAGATCGTGCCGTATGAAACGGTCGCCCCACAGCATCGTCCGCTGATCTGTACTTTGAAGATCGCTCCTCCGAGGCTGCAGCAGGTTGAGCGATGCGGTGCTGCAAGAATCAAGTGGTGGCGAATGAAGGAAAAGGAAGCAGCTGTGATTTCTCGCGTACGGTTACCGACAGTCACGACTGTCGACGAAACTTGGAAGAAAGCGACCGACGCGATACTTCAAGCTGCGAGGTCAGAACTTGGCACTACAAAGCCTGGACGACGAAAGGTCGACATGCAGGCATGGCTGTGGACGAACGATGTGAAAGAAAAGGTTCGAGAGAAGAAAGCGCTTTATCATGTGTTTCTCTGCGAGAAGACCGCTAATAATTGGCAAAAGTACCACGAAGCGAAAAAAGCTGCCAAGAAGGCTGTGGCCGTAGCAAAAGCCACTCATTACAATGATGTCTACGAAAAGCTTGAGTCGCGCGATGGCGAGCGGTATTTATACCGACTTGCGAAAAACCGGCATCGCCAATCCGAGGATATAGAGAAGTTCTTTGGCATCAATGATGAGAACGGCCATCTTCTGACAGAGCGCAAAAAGGCCTTGAAGCGATGGTGCGATTATTTTGAGGGAATTTCGACTGAAGAGTTCCCTCATCCGGCCGTCCCTTCTGAGGCTCCTATCCACGATCCCGTCCACAAAATCACTGTGGAGGAAACTGACGCGGCTCTGAGGATGATGAGACCGGGCAAGGCGACTGGTCCAGATGACTTGCCAGCTGACTTATGGAAGTCGAAGTTCTGGTGCTCTGCTGAGTGGTTGGCCAAGTTTTTCAACCAGGTTGTAGCGGAGAAGAAGGTGCCTGATGTTTGGCAGGAAAGTACGACGATCCCGATTTGGAAGAAGAAGGGCAGCCCTGCAGACTGCTCAAATTACCGTCCGATTCGGTTGCTCTCGCACAGCATGAAGATCTTCGAGCGAATCCTCGATAGCCGAATTCGCGAAATCGTCAAGCTTTCCAGCAATCAGTGCGGCTTCGTGGCTGGTTGTGGCACTATCGATGCCATACATGCCGCCCGTCTTCTGGTAGAGAAGCATCGCGAGAAACAGAAGCCGGTGCATCTTGCCTTTCTCGACTTGGAGAAGGCCTTCGATCGCGTACCGCGTGAGGTTATATGGTACGCCCTTCGACAGCACGGTGTTCCCGAAGAACTTGTAGAGTGGGTGCGAATGCTATACTCTTGTCCAAAGAGTCGTGTGCAAGCGGCAGCAGGAACCTCGACGGAGTTTCCCATCTCTGTTGGGGTGCACCAAGGATCTGCGCTTTCCCCACTCCTCTTTGTTGTCGTAATGGATGCCATTACGCGAGATCTTCAGAAGCCCGTCCCTTGGACGTTGCTATATGCTGATGACGTGATGCTCGCCTGCGAAGACAAAGGTGAGCTCGAGCGAGAGGTGCAAGCTTGGTGCGACCGCCTGGCCATGTTCGGACTCAAATTGAACGTCAAGAAGACCGAGTATTTCACGACTGACGTAAATGAGTCCGGCTCCATTAAGATTAACGGTACTGAGCTTGCACGCACTTCGGTGTTTAAATACCTGGGATCAGCAATAGCTTCTGATGGCAGTCTGATGGTTGAAGTGAACTCACGCGTGAGTGCAGCTTGGTCGAAGTGGCGCTCGTTGACTGGAGTACTCTGCGACAAGAAGATGCCAGAGCGCTTAAAGTCGAAGATCTACAAAACCGTCGTCCGGCCGGTAGCGATGTACGGAGCTGAGTGTTGGCCTGCGACAAAGGAAACGGAAAGTCGCCTCAGCGTCATGGAGACGAAG
Organism: Heligmosomoides polygyrus polygyrus; assembly: GCA_947396885.1. Taxonomy (NCBI): domain Eukaryota; kingdom Metazoa; phylum Nematoda; class Chromadorea; order Rhabditida; family Heligmosomidae; genus Heligmosomoides; species Heligmosomoides polygyrus. The sequence goes on along the minus strand of OX377203.1, from coordinate 51,535,047 downwards.
ATGCTGCGCTGGATGGCTGGAGTCACGCGCCTGGACCGCATCCGAAACGAGGCTATTCGGCAGAAGTTCGGTGTCGCGCCGATAGCGGACAAGATGCGTGAAGCTCGCTTACGATCTCAGACAAATCTCGGGAGCGACCGCCGGCGAAAAGACGAGATTCTGATAGCCCGCTCGACGCCCGTATCCAAACGTGGGCGGAGACGGTTACCTAAAGTGCCGGAGGTGCGGCGGTTCTTCATCGGTTCACAAGCAGTTCGGGCTGCGGTCCACCGGAACATGAGCAGCGGTTCATAACCCAGGCGGAGGAGGAGCCATTCATCCTCGAGGAGGAATATGATCAGCGGTCCACAGGCTTTTGGCCAGCGGACCATAACATGAAATTTTACCGAAATTTTACCGACCCGGGTTATGGACCGCCGGTTGCACCGTCGTCCATAACTCGGGTCCATAACTGAAACGTGCGACGTTATGGACCGCTGGTCAGCAGTGAGAGGAGGCCGTACTGGTCACCAGCTGCAACGATGGTCACTGCACAGCACACATCGGATCGACGCCGATGACGGATAATTCGGATCCGTGATTTTCTACAAACCTCCGGTAAAGGGCCCAGTGGGATAACGACATTTTTCAAGTCCCGATCTTGGGGCGATTCGGCAGAGGTGGTTTCAGCGGACTATTTTCTAACGATTCCGATGACTTTTGGATCGTTTAAAGGATATCCGAATGGGATATGATTTT